>CM053764.1:59899500-59924020 GCA_028658305.1 Pachyuromys duprasi
TCCTTAGCCATCAGGGAGATGCAAATCAAAACGACTCTGAGATTTCACCTTACACCCACCAGAATGGCTAAGATCAAAAACTCTAGTGACAATGCATGCTGGAGAGGTTGTGGAGAAAGAGGAACCCTCCTCCATTGCTGGTGGGAATGCAAACTTGTACAACCACTCTGGAAATCAATTTGGCGCTTTCTTAGACAATTAGGAATAGCGATTCCTCAAGACCCAGCTATACCACTCTTAGGCATATACCCAAAAGATATTTAATATTTTTAAGTACCATGTGTGAGATCACACAGTATGTTTGACTTAATTCACTTTGTGTAGATCATCCAAGTTCAAGTCTGTTAACGGTGTTACGAATAACAAAATCTCCGCTTTTAAGACTGCATAGTACTGGAGTATATATTGTGATATCTGACATGCTGAAGATGTCATAGTTCTATGTGTGGTATTGTGAGTTGGCCCGAGGGTCTTGCACATATTAGGATGCTAGGAGAAGGTCTTCTACTGAGATCTATTCCAGCCCTACTCTACAGTTTTGTTTTGTTTTTGTCTATATATCCAGTCACAGAAACTGAAGTGTTTTCATACCTTGGCCACCGTGAAGGCTGTAACAAACATGGAACATGGAACATGGAACTCTCCATCATGTGCTGATTTTATTTCTTTTGAGTATATCCCAGGAGAAGGATTCCTTTAGGTGTGTATTGGAAGAGCTTGGTCATATGGAAGCTCTACCTTTTGAAGAACCTCTGTGGTGTTTTCCATGACTGAACCAAATCCCATTCCTCCCAACAGCATGAAGACCCTCCCACCTTCCCCTTGTCCAACACTGGTCACCTTTTGAAATAGCTGTCTTAATGGGTGTGAGGTGAGCATTCGCTGGGCTCTGAGGTGCAGTCCCTGATGATTTGTGTTAATGAGCATTTTCATATACCTGTTGGAAGCCTTTAGTGCATTTTCAAAACTTTCTAATCAGATAGATGCTTTACCTATTTGTAGTTGGTTATTTGGATTTTTTGTTTTGTTTTGTTTTGTTGTTATTTGAGTCATGTGCCTTCTTCCTGTAGTTTATGTTCATTACTTTAACCTTGCAAACATTTCCTTTCAGTTCACAAGCTGCTTGTCCATTTCATTTGCTGTCTCCCTGGCTATGCAAAAGCTCTAGTGTGGGTGGTCCTGTTCCTTTGCATCTGCTTTTGTTGCCAGAATCTTTAGCAAAGCATCAGAGGAGTTAGCACTAAGGTCAAGGAAGTGTTCTCCTACACCCTGTTCTAATTTGACGGTTTTAGGTTTTACATCTGGGAATGTTTTCCTGTGTATGGCGTAAGGTAAGGCCCAATCTCATGCTTTGGCATGTGGTTATTTCTTTTTACCATTATTGAGAAGACTATCAGCCAGTGGTGACAGTACATACCTGCAACCTTAGTAAGAGGAAACAGGGTCATGAGTCTGAGGACATTCTGGGTTATAAGAAAGGGGGGGGGGTGAGGAGAGGCCCTTTCTCTGTTGTATCCTCTTGATGGCTTTGTTGAAGATACATTGACTTTATATAGTTGGAATTTTGTTTCATTGACCTATGTGTCTATTTTTATGCCAGTAAAAATGGTTTGATCACTATAACTTTTAAATATAAATTGAAATCAAAGAACTGATGCCTTTCTTCTTTCTCAAGATGGCTCTGGTTGTTTGGAGGTGTTGGGCTCACTGTGACCCAGCTTCTGATGGCAAGGATGTCTAATGTGTGTGCTATGCCTATGGTCTATCATCTTCTCTGGCATTGTTTGGCTTTCCTCTCTTCAACGGTGATATCAACCTTGCTCTGCAAATGGGGGAGCAGAAACTGTGTCTTACAGAGGGGAGAGGTCTGATCTGAGTCAAAGGCCACTTTCTCTGGGTAGATGGCTGCTTCAAGGCAAGCTGCCTTAGCAGATAGAGAATAAGGAGCACAGAGTGAAGACTCTTTTGATTCCCTACCACTGTATCATATTACCTATGGGTCTTTTATCTTTATAGTTGTGACATGTCTGTTCTTGGAGCTGTTTTGAACATGGAGCTGTTTTATGAGAGTTGCATACTGCCTTTAAAAGGTAAGTCATACATAATGTGTTTAAATGGCCACTCTTCAGCTGCTGTGGGGGAGATGCCCAGCCAGGGCAGAAGCTTACTACCTCACATGCTGTCTGATAGGGAGAGGATAGGATGACATGGTTGAAATGAATGCCTGGAACTTTTCTTCCACTTCTCCCATTTCTGTCTCCATACTGTGTTAGTCAGGCTCTCTAGAGGACACAGAACTGATGGAAGACACATACATTAAAATTGGATTTAGTAAACACAACATGGATCTGAAAGTCCGACAATGGCTGCCTCACACTGGAGAAGCCATGAACCCCATTGTTGCTTAATCCACGAGACCGGATGCCTCAGTAGTCCCAATCTGGTACTGAAGGCTTGGAGGGATCCTGGAAGGCTACTGGTCTTCATTGCACCTGGGAATCCTGAAGAAGCTGGTTCTAAGATCAGTGATGGAATAGAACAAGGACAGCAACAGGATAGATGAACTTGCCAGCAATAGTGAAGGTGAGCAGGCAAAAAGTACTATTTCCTTTTCTATCTTCCTTTTATCTGGTCTGCCATCAGGTGATGCTCCCCATATTCAGCCTTTTAGTTGGTTCTAGATCCATTCATATTTGACAACCAAGATTAACTATCATGAAAACATTTAGCATCTACTCATGAAAAAAGGAAAATCAGAAAGTGACCATAGGAAAGAGAAGACCTCCAAGAAAGCTGGTCAGACACTAATAAAATTGTCCTTATAAGAAAATGGTACAATATTCAAAATCTTCTCTCTAACATTCCTAAGGAATAAAATATTTTCTGAATAAAGAACAAAGAATCTGGGCTGGGAGACACTCAGGTTGTGAAGTGCATATGAAGGGTAGAGACCTGAGTTTGATCTCTAGGATCCACATAGAAAGTTGGGCATAGCTGAATGTGGTGGTTCAGGCTTTAACCCCAGGCAGGCAGGTGGGCGTGTAGATCTCCATGTCAACTTGTAGGCCAGACTATGTCTCAAAAAAATAAAAATAAAAAGTAGGGTATGATGGGATGCTATTATCTCTTATAAGCCCAAATCTGGGAAGATGGAGGCAAGTGGGTCCCTAAGCTCTCTTGGTGACCAGCTGTTGCATATCCCTTTCCTCCAAGATTGAAATGTTCTATTCTGTAGGGAAGCTCCTTAGCCAGAGGATAACTCAGAGTGGCTTCAGGAAGTTCCTGAAAACTAATCAAGTTCACCAGGTGCCTCATTCCTGAGAGTAAGCAGAGAAGACTCCCTGACAAGACAAGCTGCAAAGAAAAGACTGAGATCAGACCAGCATCCTGGAGGAAGGAGAGACTAGCCGAGCCGGGTGCTGAGCTGCCTGCTGGCTGTGCAGTGTGCTCCAGGTTCCCAGCTTTTGTGAGCTGTCACCTGTGCCAGGGTGAGCTTTGGCAATAGTGCCGTCTTCCAGTTATTTCTGTCCTTGCAAGCAACCTCTCACCCATATTCTTTTAAGAAATCCCAATAAAACTCATGGTTCACTAAATTGGACTTTGGTGATATCCGTATTTTGGTCTGTCCTGGGCTTCCTACGTGGGGTGAGTAGATGTGGGTGTCTATCTCCCCAGAAAAGGTCTTGTCACACAATGACAGTCTAGCCTAATTGGTGAGTTCCAGGTTCTGTGATAGACACTGTCAAAACTCATGGTTGATAGCTCTTGTGTGTCCCACAGAGCCACACGTTTGGCCACTTGGCCCCCAGGTGGTGGCGCTGTTTGAAGAGGTTCTGGGATCTACAGGAAGCAGCCTTGCTGGAGGAAGGGCGGAGTCGGAAGGTCTGGGAGTTTATAGCCTTGCCCACTTCCCCTTCACTCTCTCTGCTTAGTTGATGGTGATGTGATTTTTCAGCTTCCTGCTAGGTACTGCCTCACCACAATGGTGTCGTATACCCCTCGGTCCAAAATAAACACTGCAGTCTGTAAGTTGCTTTTGGTCATGGTTATTTTATCCCAGCCACAGAAAAGTAACATAACGAGGAACAAAGGTTGAGCTCTGTCCTCCACTTGTCTGTGTCATGTGTCATATAGACACAGACATAGACACAGACAGACAGACAGACAGACCGAAAGACAGATAGACAGACACACACACACACCAGACACACACAAATAAAAAATCATGTCAATAGGGAAAACATCTTTTAGCCACCCATACATGCAAAAATAAGCTCAAGGGTCTATTTGCTTTCTTTAGTCTTTGATGGAAATAACCGTTTGGTTTTAGCGTTGTTCTGCTCTTCCTGCAGGCGCCCAGAGGTCAGGTGCACATGCTGGCCTTCCAGAGCCTCTCTGGAAACATGGGCGGGCCCCACTCCACTGACATCTTTCCCAGAACCCCATTCTGTTTCTCTCCTTTTTCCCTCCTCAATTCTTCAGCAAAAAAGGCTGACAGTGGGAGAGGGCAAAGTTTCTAGTTCATATTTGTTCCCACTTCCAGTGTTAAGGGCACATCAAGCCTCATGTAACGCATGAGAAGACTTAATGAAACTTAGCGTTTTGGCTCTCCATGACCGGCCGCTTCACACACCACTGACTCCCAAAGGATACATAGTAAGACTTTAACTCGACCCTTAGAAAGTATTTAAGGAGATCCCAGGAAGCCATCAAAACAAAACCCACAACCAGACGCTGTGCTGTGAGCTGTGAGCGGCACGCATGCACCGGTCAAGAAATTAGATTACTCAAGGCGGTGACTCATTCGGCACCTATGCAGTGTTTGTGGTCAGGGGAACCTCTGCCAGAACATGACTAAAATCTATTGGCAGCTTCTTGAAAGGAATCATGACAGGGCTTAAGCCAGTGTGTGTGTGTGTGTGTGTGTGTGTGTGTGTGTGTGTTTCTATGGCTTTCACTAATTCAGAAGGGGTGGGTATGAAAACACCAGCCATCCTGACCCTGAATATTACATTACAGCATGGTCTATGGGGCATTCCCAACAGCTGTCCAGCGAGGCCGGTCCCATACACAGCTCTGTGTCGGGGTGTGGACATGTGGGGGGGGGGGATTGTTGTTTTTGTCTTTGGGGTATGTGTGTGCTGCGACACACAAATCAGCGGGCAAACAAATCAGACCTAAACAAGTTGTGTTAAAGACGCACACCTTTAATCCCAGCACTCCAGAGGCTGAGGCAGGTGGATCTCTATGAGTTCAAGGCCAGCCTGGTCTACAGAACGAGTTTCAGGACAACCAGGGCAGTTACACAGAGAAACCATGTCTTGGGGGAAAAAAAGACATGTTCTCATTAATTTAATTTTTCACATTTATTTATTGAATTCTGTGAGTCCATGTGCATGTGGTGCATGTGTTGGGCAAACATGGAGATGAAAGACTAACTTCTGAGAGTTTGGTCTCTTTTGTCACCCCGTGGATCTGAGGCCCGAACTCAGTTCATCAGGCTAAGTGGCAAGCACGTCTACTCCCCAAGGCATCTCCCTAGCCCTGTTCTTGGTCATTTAAAGAAAAGCTTAGAAGAGGGCATCCAAAGGTGGTCATTGTGCAAGCTGTCATAGGTGCCCCAACAAGCGGTTTCATAGAGACTTCTTGACAAGAACTCTGAAGCTGAGTGGTCTGAGATGAAAGTGAGCTCTCTCCAGCTCTGACGGGTTGCTGGCTGTGTCCTATGCTCTTTGGCTTGATGAGGAATGATTAGTGTATGCTTTGGCTCAGGGTATTTTCCTTGTGGGCATCTCTGAGTGTGCTTTTTTTTAACAAGGTTGCCAGTCACATTGGGAGAGGGGCTCACCCTAATCCATCATGATCTCCCCATCTTAACTCAACAATTTCAGCATGACTGTTCCTAATGAAGTCACAAGGGTTAGGACTTCATGGTTGAGTGTAGCAGAGGGGAAGAAGACTGGGCTCATCAGTCTTCTACCAGCTAGAGATTTTGAGGAGCATGCAAGCAATTCAAGCAAGCCACATAAACGTCTATCTTGTCACTCAGTCCATAGGAAGTTCAGAGTCTTCAGAAAGCTTGAATACATTTCACATTATAAGGAACAACCATTGAGAGAGAGAGAGGGGAGAGAGAGAGAGAGAGAGAGAGAGAGAGAAAGAGAGAGGTATGATGTGTGTGTGTGTGTGTGTGGTGAGTGTGTATGTGTGCGTGTATGTGGCGTGTAATTGGTGTAGTGTGGTATAGTTCGTGGGAACACACTCATACTTACAGAAGTTGTCAGAGGCATTGTTCCTGGCTCCTGATTAGTTTAGAAGCTCAATAAAAGAAAGGCAGTGCTCTTGGAGCCTCCGCAGGGTACCTTGACAGGAGGAAGGGAGTTGAAGCTCTAAAATGGTGCCTCTGACTTTTCTCTGTGGGAACAGCTTTTGTGGGAGTTCGCCATAGCCAAAGATTTCCTTGCACAGAGATGAATTTTGAGCAAGATCATTCATTAGGAGCATGACTATCCTTTTAGTTTTCTGTCATAATTATGTATCACTTTAAAGTCTTTCTAGCTCCCTGGGGTGGGGGGTTGGGGGAGGCTAAGGGCAACAAATCCATAGTAACACAGCCTTTTCCAATAGATCCAGAGATTTAGACATCATAAAATTTTATAGCAGAAAGTGACCTTGGAAATGCTCTATTTCAATGCTTCATTTCACAGATAGGGAAATTGTGTTATCCAGAGGTTAAATGACTTGTCAAAGGTTAGCATCCAGGAAGGGGCAGAAGCAGGGTTTAAACTCATTTCCTGATCTCCCCCCCCCCCACACACACACACTTTGTCTACTGAAAGCATGTATGATGCTCCCAGAGCCAGGCTGTAAACTAACAAAGGAACCGGCTTCAAGTAGAATGCTGTATCCTGAACTGATCTTCTCTTCCTTTTTGGACAGTAGTCTCCAGTATATATTCAAAGCATATGCTAATGACCATTTTTAAATTCCTGGGCAGTTCTAAGATTTCAAAGGATTAAAACAGCCGTCTAAAAAACATAAAAGAAGTGCTGTGGGTTGTTTATGGGAGGGAGAAGAGGTGTGTCCTTAGGTCTACCCACTGGAGAAAGGTCTATCCTTTTCTCCAGTTACCAGTCATTCACAAAAGATACTGTCAGAAACTAACCACAAGTGTACTGTCAAACAGATCACACACACCCTTCTCTGGAAGATATACTTTATCCATTGAAGAGATAAAGAACTCCTTTCAGAGGTCCACTGCCCATCCAGATAGTCTTAACATTGTCTTTGACTAATTCAGACCCCTGAAGCTGTCATTTCAAGAGAAACGTGCTTCCTACTGCAGAGGTTAAGTCTAAAGGAAATTGAATGTATTTGCTTGACTTTAGCAGTTTGACCTCTGAAGCAAGATGGGGAGGCGGGAGCAGGCCATACATAAGCTGAATTAAAGCAGAGTCCTGGCATCACTCAGGAAAGCTTTCCCTCACCTGCTTCCCATTTCCTCTAGTTATTTCTGGTAGTGAAGATTGGAACTGTGGCTATATATTTTGACGTTTTAAAGGTCTATATGTTTTTCTTTTATAGAGCATGCTAGTGATTAAGCATATGTCTCTGTCCGCAAAAAACAAACAAACAAACAAACAAAAAAACCAAGACCTAGATGTTCCTGAAAGAATAAGAAAACACCTTAAAGGACATTCCCTTCTGGCTTGCCTTGGGCAATCCTATCTGGAAGCCACACAGCATGCAGTGTTCAACCTGTCTATTGCCATCGTCATCTGAGATTTTTGTTATCGCTCTGCATGTGACTTTGGCCTTCACTAGGAGCCAAAATGACAAAGTGGAATAATGAAATTTGCTCATTTTAAAGATGGTGGGAGATGTCTCTGGAAACTTGGAAGCATTCGGATGGGAAAGCAGGCCTTCCTGAGTTTGCTTCTTGCTTGGGCTTTTAATTCTCCAGTCTTTTCTCAAGCAGGCATGATGTCTGCCTCAGAAGAATGGAATGCAGGGTTCAAAAAAAATCACCAATTGGATCCCTCCCCTGGGAGCTCTTAGCATAATTTGTGATTGAGTTCAAGCCTGGAATTTGGCCCAGCCCCTAATCAATCCTTAGGTATTTCTGCTCTTTTCATATTCCTGGGGCAGCCTGCCCATCTTGTCACGGCCTTCACTTGACATTCTGAAGTGCAACATATTGATCGCCGTTTTGCTCTGCCGGCCTGGTAGTTGCATAGCATCTTACTGATGAGGGAGGTAGGTGCTCTGTGTTCGCGTGCACAAGAGCTGCATGCTTGGGATTCACGTTGGCCTGCATGTGGGCTGTGCACAGCCACCAAGAGAGGCAGTCAGCCCAGCCCCTCCCTGCAATCTGATGTCTGTATATTGTGAGCAGGAGGGAAGAGAGTGCTTGGATATATGCATCTGCTTGCAGTTTCCCAATGGAATCTGGCAGGAGAGCTTTGCGGTGGGATGGGTTCCAGTAAAAAGTGTGTGCACAGAAGCAGCTCCCTGAGGCTTACCACCTACTTGCCCTTTAAGCTCTGGGGAGATTAATCATGGAATGAACCAGAGTTGGGTCAGCAGGAATGATACTCTGTTGAAGAGGAAGACAAGATTCTAATTGTGCTCCTTTTTAAACAGAGCATATATATGCATAGAGGGAGATTCAAACCAAACAAGGTCCTGGAGGGGGAAACATTGAATTATCAAATACCAAGGCTTCTGTATTGGGCTGGGCTTCGGTGCTGCAGTTTGGGAGGGAGGTAAGGGCACAGATCTGCCACTGAGACCAGAAGAGAGTGGATCAGAAGAGCAGCAATGGTCCCTCTCGGTTCCTCTTGGGCCTGGAGGGCATCTTGAGACTAGAAATACTCACAGCTTCAAACGGTTGCTCTGCTCCCATCAACGTCAAGGTCTTTTGGTGGCTCCCTCTGCTTCTGAGTGGACCAGGGCTATACATTTAAGCCAGGGGTGTTAAAGAAAGTTTTCAAAAGCTCCCTTGTGCCCAGAGCCACTTTCCTCAGACCTTTGACCTCCATCATGGCCCAAGTATGACAAGGGTTGTGAGGATGACTGCGAAGCACAAAGGGGATTTAGTGTGCACTGATGACAGCGTATGCAACCCACAGGTTCCAGAAATGTGTACAGGTTCCAACTGAATCTCTGTCTGCTGGAAGTCCATGTGCTAAAGTAAACGCAAGGGGCGTTTCTTATTCGGGGCGCTTGCCCTATTTGCCTGGAATGAGAAGGCCATTCTACCATGCATATCTTTCCCCAGAGGCAGCATGACGAAATACTGTGGTGGCGCTGCTCAGCCATGGGTGTAACAGCCTGACCTTTCACCATGATGCTAACTTCCACTGTACTTGGTTGGGTTGAGAGAGGCCTGGATACATCTAACAACTGTCTGCTGCAACTCAAATCTAGAAGAGCCTACATTCTCTTCTGGCATCTGAGAGCACTGAATGCATTTGGTACATACCTGCAGGCAAAACACCCATACACAGAAAATAAACATAAACTAGAGAGAGAGGAGATGGAGGGCAAAGGAGGAGGGGCCTAGACAGATAAGGGGTACCTCTGGGTGCATCTGTAAAGGCATTTCTAGAGATAACTAGATCAGGATGGCTTGGACCTGATCGGTGGCTAAATCTGATGGAGTGACAATCTGAATTAACTGCTGGGCGGTTAACAGCTTTGGAAGATGGAGCCTGGTGAGGGAAAGAGAGTCACTGTGCCTCTGAGTCAGCAAGAGGTAGACATCTTTGTCCCATCACACCATTCCCTTCATTCTGTCTCCTCACTTTGTGTCCCAGGCAATGGGGTCAGAATAACCCTTCCTTGCCTGGACTGTTTGTGTCAGGGATTTTGCCACAGAGACGAGAACCAAACGTTCACTTTATTCAAAAAGATAACCTTTCTGTCATTTCCCCTCAGTAATTGCCCAAAGCTATAAATAAGAACCATATTTGTTTCAGTTTGCCTGAATTGCAAAACTTAAGTGTAGATTCTTGGTTGTGGATACTCCTCTTTTTCAAAAATTTAAGTTTATTATTTTTTAAATTTCATATGTGTTTTCTATATTTACATCATTTATTATTTTACTTTTTTCTTTTCTCCAACCCTTTCTATGCCCACCTCAATTCCCCCTCAAGTTCACAGGCTCTTTTTCTTTAATTATTAGTTACACACATACACACAATGTCTACATAGGGTTACTTTGCTATGATGAAACACCATGAGCAAAAGTAAGTTGGAGAGGAAAGGGGTTATTTGGCTTATACTTACATAATACATCATTGAAGGAAGTCAGGGCAGGGGCTCAAGCAGGGCAGGAACCTGGAGGCAGGAGCTGATGCAGAGGCCATGGATGGGTGCTTCTTACTGGCTTTCCCCATGGCTTGCTCTGCCTGTTTCCTTATAGACCCCAGGACCAGCAGCCCAGGGGTAGAACCACACACACTGGGCTGGACCCTCCCCATTAATGACTGATTTAAAAACGCTTTACAGGCTTGCTGATAGCCAGATCTTTGGGAATAGTTTCTTAATTGATGACTTTAGCTTGTGTCAAGTTGACATAAACATACACACACACACACACACACACACACATAGTTATGACCTGCTGAGTCTATTTAGTTTTCTTTGTGTGTACTTTTTTTTTAGGGTAGCCTACTTGGTACTAGATAACCAATTAGGGGCTCGTCCCTGGGGAAGATTATCTCTTCCTCAGCTATCATTTCCTGTAGTTCTTTGTCTAGGGGTGTGGCCCTGTGAGATTTCCCCCATCCACATTGGCATGTCAATTGGTAGTGTCATTGTTTGGGTCCTGCTTAGGCAGCCATATTGTTGAGGTTGCCCAGGGACAGCTTTCCTGTCATAGATAGAAGACACGGTCTAGAAGCAGACAGCATGGCCCTCCATCTCTTTCAATCTTTTCGACCTGTGTGCCAAAAAGTTCTCTTAGGAATTGTGTTATAGATGTATCCGCTGGGGCTCGTCAGAGCATCCGTTTGCGATTCAACATACTGCAGTCGGGTTCTTCTCACTGTTTCAGAGGTGTTTCAGAGAGTGCTTTCCAGCCACCATCTCTGTGGATCCTCATTATAACACTGTGCATTGTGGTTTTGAGCCCCCTTGAGGAATTTTCAAGGGAATTATGGGAAGCAACGTGTTTAAAAGGAGATCCTAATTGTCATCAGAGAGGCTTCATTCAGCAACTGATGGGAAAAGTTCAGGGAATCCTGTGGAAGAAAAGGAAGAAGGGTCATAGGAGCCAGAGGGCTGAGGAACACCCCAAGAACATGGCCCAAAGGTGGACAAAGTAGGGCTCATAGGGGCTCCAGAGACTGAGGCCATGATCAGAGATCCTTTTTGGGATGGAGCTAGGCCCTCTGCATAGGTGTTATGGCTGTGTAGCTTGGTGTTCTGTGGGATTCCTAACAGAGGGAGAGGGAATGTCTCTCATGCTTTTGCCTGCTCTTGGGAGCCTTTTCTTCCCGCTGGGTTTGCCTTGTCCAGCGTTGGTATGAGAGCTAGTGCCTAGTCTTCTTGTAGCTTGCTATGTCATGCTTGATTTATATCTCTGGGAGTCCTGCTCTTTTCACAGGAGGAGCGGATGAGGAGGGAGTAAACTCGGGAGGGACTGGGAAGAGAGGAGGAAGGAGAAACTGCAGTGGGAATGTAATACATGAGAGAAGATTAAAAACAAAAAAGAAGATCAGATCAGGACAATATGATTTGAAAAAGGAGTCCCCTTATCTCATGAATATGCTACCCACTTCATAAATATTCATTGAATTGGTTTTAAAACCCATAACACAGAACCAAATCTCTTTCTTCCCCCTGCACACTGCAGTCTCTCTCTGGAGTGCCCTTTCCATTTGCTATGTCTCAGCTGAATTCGTTCCTTCAATAACACAACAGTCAGGAAGCCTTTGCTCAGTCACAGCAAACCTATCATTTCCCTGCTCAGTTTTATCTCTTCCAACTGGTATTTATGATGTGTTACCCAAAGCTTAGAAATGAGAAGGGTCTGCGGGCCACTCAAGATTGTTCCCCAGTATTAGCTAGTGAGCTAGGCTGAGATTCAGCTGAAGGCCGAGGGAGAAAACACTGACTTACCAAATTCACCATTGAGGAAGCGGAGGTGCAGAGGGGTGAACACTCAAGTAGTGGGCAGTAAGCGCTGGAGCTGAGTGTAAAGGCTAGAGCAGTGCATCAGCTCACTTCCCTGCAGGCCTTCCCACAGTCGGAAGGGATAGCATTACCCGTTGCTAGCTGTGGTCCCTGCAGGTGACATTTTCCGTTAGAAGAAAGGGCAACTGGGGGACACCTCAGGGTGCACATATCTAATCCCAGGGGTCCCAGGCCTGTGAGGCTCGTCCAGAATGCAATGGAAGCTGACCTCAGAGAGAGGTTTGTCTGCACTGTGGATTTGGAAGACCGCACATATACAGGGCTTAGCTCGTGGTTAGGTGTCCCGTGTTAACAAATGCTGTGTTTAGGAAATGACAATGGCTGAGCATTCTATTGACGTGTATTTGTTCTTTCCCTTTGATAAGGGAGGGAGTGAGGGCGGGGAGAGGTGTGGCTTGCAGGGTGTGTGTGTGTGTGTGTGTGTGTGTGTGTGTGTGTGTGTGTGTGTGTGGAGCACTGCTCTAGCCCTTCCTCCTGAGGCAGCTTGACCTCCTGTCACCCAGACAAGGCATGTTTGCTCTTTTGGATTTTTCTTGCTCATTCACCACAGCTGTTTGTTGTTTTCTTAAGTGGTAAGCTTTTTATAGCTCTTCAGTTACTTATAAAAAGTATCAGTTATTCAGGCCATATGAGCACCAGCTCAGTGCTGGTCTAATGAGCAGCCAGAGCACTGAGGGACTATTTCTGTCACTTCTATTTTTTCGTTGCCTCCTGCCCCCTCTCCTGACTCTCACAACTTTCCCCTTTGGACTCATATGACTCCAGAATTTCAGAATTCACTAAAAAGTTGGGCTTTGCTGTTTAGGAATAATTGCTCACTGACTCATCTCTGGGTCTCTATTGGCTTTCCACATTGCATGAGGAATGGGGGCCTCACCCTGCAGGCCACAGCTGCCTTTGGAGGGGGTCACCTGCACACATGCACCTGTGATCTCTCATCATGACCAAAATCCCAGGGCTTGAAGCATCTCACTAAACAAGACTACATCCTCTGTGGACAACAGTGAGAGCTGCCCACAGAGGGGACCCTGACAGAATCAGAAAGAAGAAGCAAGAAAAAATGTGTGATCAAGAATGAGGAGTTTATATATTTGAGGGAACTGGCAGTCTCTCGGACATCTCTACATTTGTGGGTTACACATGCATTCTGTAACTGCTTCTTGTGAGAACATACATCTTTGGGGGAAATGTTACACCCTTAGTGCAAAAAGATGTCCTTGTGAGCAAAGGGAGAGGGACTTCAGAAGCCAGGCTGCCTGACGGGAGCTCTGCCTGGGAACACCTGCCCACTGTCTGGACTGAGCATGATTAAGCCAGGGCTTCATTTTTAGGAAACAACACCCTTGGGCTTTTCTTGGCCCTGGAGGAGGTGAAGCATCCTCTCAAGAAAACAGGACAAGTTGCCTAGTACACGTGTTGGGTGCTTTTGTAGAAATGAGTCCTTGATAACATGTTTTGAGATAGAATTCAGCCCTTAATACAATTATTAGTACTGTCTGTCTCTGTCTCTCTGTCTCTGTCTTTGTGTGTGTGTGTGTGTGTGTGCATGTACACATATTTGTGTGACAGCTCAGATTGCCCTGGAACTATTAGCCTAAGCCTTGAACACCTGGCAATGCTCCTGCTTTATCCTCTCAAGTGCTAGGATTGCAGACCTGAGTGTCCATGCTTAGCACACGTTTTAAAAGTCAGAATCTTTCACATTTACCTCCACAATACTCTGCTTTTGTCATATATGTATTTATTTTTTAATGCTCAGCATTGACTCAGATTGCAGTTAAGTGTCTACATGATGATGACATATTTATTGAACACTTTCCACATCCCAGGTACAACTCATGCACTACCTCAACAAGCTCTGGTGGTCACGGTCATCATTGTAATTTTATACAGGATGCCAGTGAGGCTCGGAGAGCTCAGTCATGTGACAGAGGCAGGTGTGAGTCTGACTGAGGGCAGCATGCGGGCGCCTAATGCCTCCAGTTCCACTTCCTTCTAAAAGTCACAACATTATTGACTCAAAAGTCTCATGGGTGATGCTATCTCATCATTAGCTTTCTCCAGTAACCCTGGACTCGGCCAGCACTCTGACTACTGTACCAGATCCTCTCTGTGACAAGAGTGGGGCTCCACATTTACGCTTTCATTGTACGTTAATAACAAGGGATTGGAAAAAAATAACTTAGGGCTTAGATACCCATTTTCACTTGAAAATTATCCAGCGATATTCAAATCTATTTATCTATCCTCCACAGTCTGTGACTTCATCCGTCCCACCAAATGCATGAACCTATGGAAGTTCACAGCCTTCCTTCTCCCATCTAAAGCTTTTATACGTTTTCTGGAGGGGTACATGTGCTGTGGCCTGCATGTGGAGGCTGGCGGCACCTTGTGGAAGAAGCCTTTTCTTTTGCCACGTGGGGCCTGGAATCAAACTCAGGTCGCCAAGCATGCAGGCAGCACCCTGCCTGCTGAGCATCTTTCTGGCCCTGGATAAGTCTTTCTGACTTTGTAATAATACCTCTTAGTTTTTCTGTGGGAACATTACTTCAAGGGTACCGTGGAAGAGATACAGGAATTTGTATTTTCATTTCTTTGGCTTTAGTTCACCAATCTTTAAAGTATACCATTGTAAATAACTTTGAGTCAAAATAGACATACAATTGGCCAATAGGTTGTATAAAAAGTACAGTCAAAACAATTTCTTGTTAATGTAGATTAAATAAGATAACACACACACATACACACCGATTAGCTAAAATTAAAATAACTGACAATACAAAGTACTAGAGAAAATGTAAAGAAATCTAAACCCTCAGTTCCTGGTGGAAATGTAAAATGACACAGGTACTTTCAGAAAACCAGTCTGGCAATTCATTGTGGGGTTTAACATATACTTAACATATGACTCATAAGTCCTATGCATGTTCACAGAAGTTTCCTTTGTAATTGTCCCAACATGGATGCAACCCTAACATATGCAGGTTGGCAAATGGATAAGCTAGGTATTATGCAGACAAACAATAGAATATTACCTTGTGATAAAAATAAACTCAAAGATACACCAATATAAATAAGTCTAAAACGTAGCAGTTAACATGAAAAAAAGCTAAATAAACAACAAAATCAAATACTATGTGATCCCGTTTATATGAAAAGTCAGAGAAAGCAAGCCCACAGTGACTTACAGTAGTTATGTGGTGTTCTGTGGTATGAGAGTAGAAGAATGCGGACCTCATCCCTCAAGCAACAGCTGATCTAGAGGACCCGGAGGGCCTCACACCTGTGCACATGCAGCTATTTGCTTTATGACTTGAGTGCCTTTAAAAAAAGTGAAACATTTGGAAGTTGATGGAATTGTTCTGTGTTTTGGCAGTTACATGACTATGTGTTTGTCTAAACTCATTGAACTGTACACTTTAAACTGAACTTCAATATAAAGAAAACAATAACATGCCCGGTGTCTTTGTGAACGAGTTGTACCTAAGACAATTATGGTGTTTTAGTTCGAGAACTAACGAGGCCCTTTGAATTCAGCCCTATTCACTTTGTCCCAAGTGTGATGTGAATTTGGTGGTTTAAGTTATTTTTTTAACGTAACTTCTTAAAACTGGAGCTGTCCCTTCACATGGACAACGTGAAGCTGGGCATGGTCTGGCCCCACCTGACAGTGTGAATTTGGGGAGAGTGATGGCCCCCGCCTGACAGTGTAAAGCTGGGCATGGTGGCCCCCACCTGTGGTCCCAGCACTTGAGACTTCAATATTAGTTAGGATTTCCAGATGTCTCTTTTTTGTGGCTGAGGTAACACTTGTTACTCCTTCACTGAGGAGCAAATTTCAGCAACTTTTTGTTTTCCTTAGTGTTGGCCCAGCCCACCTTACCACACATCAGCTAAGGATGGATGATGTGGAATGTGGTTGCCACTCAGCCTGAACTCAGCATTACCCAAAAGTTGGTCAGAAATGCACACTGTCACACCCATCCAGGGGCTGGCGGAATCTGCATTGTTGTAAGCGTCTCAGGCATCTAGACCACATCGATATATTTCTTGTAACCCTTGGGACTGGAAAGATGGCTCGGCCGTTAAGAAGGCGGGCTGCTCTAGCAGAGGGTGTAATGGGTTACAACGGCCAGCAACTCTAGCTCCAGGGGGACTGGGTGCTTCTGTGAGTATATATACACCCACACAAACACACATACAAATGAAAAAAAGTTCTTGTCACCCTGGAGCCATTGCTTCTCCCTCTATAGGGGTGTGGCCATTTCCTGAATTAAGCCTTGTGCTGGAATCTTTGTGATCCTCTGAAGGTCAAGCGTTTGATCCCTTCTCTCAGAGTGAGCCCTTGGACTATTGAACAGGTTTCTTCTGAGTGTTTTGCTGATGTTTACTTACCTCTTTGCAGTTCAATAAGCACCTTTGTAAAGTAAGAGGAACCTGGAAAGCTTCTGCATACAGCCAGGAAGGGTTTGGATGGAAAAGCCTGTGCTGCGGCACAGTTTACTGAATAAATGTTAAGTGAGAACAATAAATGTCCTTCCTGTCGCCCTGGAAGTGGCTTTTGCATGGCCCAGGTACAAAGACATTTTGTATGCCTTTCAAAGCACCTGTTGTTTCATTCCTCCTCATTCCTGTGTGGGTGACTGTATTTTTTCGCTGGAGTGTGCGCTGGGTCTAGTTCTCCCAAGTTCTGGCTGGCATCTAAGCACTGACAGAGAGCAGAACCCAGGTAAAAGCTGCTGAGTGTCTGGAATAGTGTCGGCTCCCACTCCACGGCAGCTCCTGTGAGAGGAAACTACTTGGAGAACTCGGGGAAAGAGAAAGTGTGAGAATAGGGGTCAGAAAACAAAGTCCACAGAGGTCTGCCCTAAGCAGAGAAAATGGCTTCTGTAGAAGCTCTGTGAAGTCACTGCCAGGATTAAGCCAAGGGAATGAAAGCTGGGGAGAAGGGGGACGTGGAGCCTGGGTACCCTGCCCCTTTTCTTTTACCTTCCCATACGCTGCCCGTGGAGTCCTGCGTCTTCTCATGAGTGGACAGAGGTGCCCTGCATACTGTCATTTCAAAGAGTACAACAAAATTAACAGACAAGCAAACGAAAGGAGGATGGAACAAGCACACGAGCTGTCTCAGGTTTCTCGGAGTCTCTGGTAATTCCAGAGCTTTATATTTCTGCTGTTTTGTTCTGTTTCTTAAATACTGTTTACTTTTCTGTACACAATCTACATGCTCCATAGTCTCCAGTGTGGATGTGGCTGGCCCCAGCTGCTGACCCCAGAGGGTCGTGTTGGAGAGGCTGTGTGTAAGGCAACACTAGAAACGTGAAGAATGGAATGAGTCCTACCTGCTCTCAGCTTCTGCCACCATAAGAAGGAACTTTACATCCCGTCCAGGACACAACCAGATCTTGGTATTTTCCAGCGTCAGCTAAACCTCAAATTTTTGGTTGTATAGAAGAGAAGGCACTTACTCACATGGAGTGTACACAAACAGCTCTGTTCTGCCTGGGTAAGATGCAAAGGTGTCAGGGCAGTTAGGTAGAGTCAGAGCTAGAGAGACTGCAGCTGCTTCCTCCGGGCCTGCTTTTTATAGTCAAAACACCCAGGTAGGGAGACTAAGAAAATAATTTGTGTTGTGGTTGAGAGTGTGGGCATCAAACTGTGTTTGCATTTTGTCCTGCCAGTTACTAACCCTGTAACTCTGAGAAAGAGTTCTCAGGCCAGTTTCCTCACCTGTGAAATGTCGACAATAATGGAAGCCATTCCCAGGTGGTCATGAGGCTTAAATGAGCTAAAAACCTAACAAATGCCTATGCTAACGCCTGTGGTAGGAATTCTAGACATCTCGGCGATTATCCTTACTGTTAGTGACAAGAAAGGAGTGTGGAAGCCCTTCCCTCTGCTTTGTTGATGGCGTCAAGTAGAAGTGATCTGCATCCAGTGGGCTGAGAAAATGTGTGCAACATCTAAATCAACAGGTGCACGGCAGGCCAAGCAGAGAGGATAAAGCAAGAGAAAGGATGACCTAACAAACTGAGGCAGGACCTGTTCTAATGCTCACTGTCCACACTGACCACATGCTGACAGATGGTCCAGGGACCTCTCAAAATCCTCAAGCCTCTGGGAAAGTACCCACAAGTCGTATAGTTATGGGAAGGACACTTTCCCACGGCAGAACAAGGAGTCTGCTGTGGGTTACTGGTCATTCCACACTGTGTGGTGTGGGAATCTGTCCCCCTGCCCCAGCCTAACTACCCTGCACTGATAGATCCTGGAGCTGAGAATGCCAGCCCTAGGTGTGGGGAATTCCCAGTACATCGTGATTGGTGAAGCTTGGCCACTGATGTGGCTTTGCTTTTCCCTGGCATAGCTCTCATTAGGTGTTGTGGTAGTTTGAATGAGAACGCCTTTAAGAAGTGGGACCTTGCTGGAGGAAGCAGGTCACTGGAGGCCAAGGGCAGACTCCTACCCCACTTCTGTTCTGCACCGCCTGCTTCGTGTTTGCAGCTGAAGACGTGGTCTCTCAGCTTCCTGCTCCAACTGCCTGCTGCTGTGTCTCCTCTGCCATTGAAGACTTTCACTCTGGAACCACATGCTCCAATAAACCACTTTGTCCATAATTTCTTTTTTGTCACTGTGTTTTATAGAGGCATGATTGCTAACTCAACAGGCAAGTCAGGAATGCTCTAGATGTCCTATGGGAAAGCCCAGGCAGGTAGTGATCTACCCTAAAAGTGATTGGATAAAATCATTCTGTTCTATACTTTTTCAAGTTGTGCTCTTACTCACACCCTACCCTCTCCTACTCTAAAACAAACTTCCCAGGTTCTAATCTTCAACTGCCCATACAACCAAAACTCTTGTTTGTTCATTCCAATGAAGCTGCTCCTGGACCACACATGGAAACCAGTTTCTTCCCAACCATTTTTCTTCTAACACAGTTTTCAGAGTTCACCCTGTTTCTTACACAGGGCTGTGGGCAGCTTTAGGTAGCTTCAAAGGGTCATATT
Organism: Pachyuromys duprasi; assembly: GCA_028658305.1. Lineage (NCBI taxonomy): Eukaryota > Metazoa > Chordata > Mammalia > Rodentia > Muridae > Pachyuromys > Pachyuromys duprasi. Next base: position 59,918,709 of record CM053764.1, read on the forward strand.
CACTTTGTCAAAATAAAAGTTTGCTGCAATTAAGAAACTAAAGGCATGTGGTTCAGGTCCACGGGGACAGAGTGAAGGCTCGGCTATGCATGTGTTCAGCATGCAAGGTAGGATAAATTACTTAAAATAAAGGGCAACAGTCTGGCAGGATAGGCAGTGGCTGGGCTCTACAATGTGTTTGGGTTCAAGCCTGGTGCTGAGTTTTCTAGCATAGCTGCTGGGTTCTGATCCCAGATCTATCATTCACTGGCTGCACTCCTTGGCAGGTAGCTGGGCCTTCCTGCATCTTAACGGATCCATGTGAAACTGTGCACCGTCTGGCAAAGTTGTGATGGTGGTGATGACTACGATGATGATAAGAATGAAGTAGCCCACAGCTGAACTTTGAGACTGACATCTGCTCATCTTGGTCCCATCTGTGAGACCTCTCTGTACTTGGGCCTGCAGTATTGCAGGGTAGTTCTGTGCATGCTCTAAGCAGGGCCTTCCCCAGCCGCGGCAGTGTGCTTTGGCTAAGTGATGGAGTCTTCTTTCTTCTGTCCCTCCCCTTCCTTGTGCCATCTTCTTCTGTCTCCTCCTCTCTGCTTATATATTGCTATCAGCTGCTTCTCTCTTGAAACAGGTAAGAATTCCTGAGGAATATCATGTATATTAATTTTTTAATCACATGGGCCCAATATTTGTTAAATGTGGCTGTTTCAGGAGAGCATGTGTTCTGGTTGTCAGGAATTATCATGGGTTGGTGTGGTACCTGAGTATTTTCATCTCAGAAGTACTAATATGCAACTCGAAATATTGGGGATTTTTTAAGCTCTTTTTTTTAAGAAGAAAGCAACGTTTGAAAGTTGAGCGTCCTTTGAAAGTTAAACCTAGAACAAAAGTAATTTTCAAAAAAAATACCAGTGACAATAAGCTACAAATTCATTATTGAGCTTGTTAGAAGTGTAGGAATAGCTAATTCCTCCAAGCTAAAATTAGAATTGTTCTCCCGCCTCTCCCCAGATATTGGTGTTGACACAATGGCGCTCACTGCGTGACAGTCAAGTGCTCGCAATGCTAACTGGTGGCAGCAGGATGTTAAGGCCAATCAAGTCGTCCGCTGGCTTCCACAGTAGGAAAGGTGTGCACCTGTCCTCAAGGTCAGGGCTGTGTGAGCTTGAGTGTCCCCATCACACAGTCACAGTCTTTTGCATCTGTAGGGCTTACCTTAGGATGGAGGAACAAGTGAAGTGATGACCTGGGTTCAGGTTTTAGAAGATTGCACAGGAAAGTCCTGAGGGTCTTCGTGTAATTACCCTTGGTGCAGTTTGTAAAAGGCTAGGAGTGATTGACAGCCATGGCTCCAGAGAGGTCTGATGGGAAAGTCTGTGTTTGTATGGCTGGGTAGAGTTCACCAGTAGAGAGCCTCAGGGGACCCTGCCAATTCTATGGGAACACCGTCATTAGTGGCTCAGACTCACTCCCTGACATTATCCTGGAGGACATATTAAAAATCCACTTTAACCAATGTATTGTGAAATGAAGTTGGACAAGAGCATACACACTCCCACAAATATGATTATTCTATACTCCTTAAATGCACAGAAGGCAGTGATAGATGAGGGATGCCAAGCTCTCAATGATGATCGCTTACAAAGAGCAGGCAGCTGTGTCCTAGTAACATTGCAATGTCAGGGCAATATAGAGCACAGAGCATGGCCCAGTTTGTCCTTTTCCCCAGTGTATCAGAATAGTTGATTTTATAACCACACTAAGAAAACACCAGCTTTCTGGTTAGCAGGGGGATTGCAGGCTTGAGTTTTTAAAAGAAGGCAGAGTAAAAAAGGGATGGTGGGGTTTTCTCTCAGCCTTGATGGACAGGTTCATTGGCCAAACCATTGAGAAGTCCATGTGCACTTCCAGTATGGTGCCTAGTATGATGATGGCTCTGGCTTTATGGACTACAGAGACATCTCCATAAAAGATGGATGCCAGGCAAGTAAATTGGCCTAAAATTGGGCTTCATGGGTGAGAGACACTTTATGATATCTTAACACTGAGATTTAGAAGAGGACAGAATGAGACGGGTATAATGGCATATACCTTCAGTACTGGATGTCGAAAGGAAAGAGGCAGAACTCTCACCAGTTATCAGAAGCAAGACTGGTGCTGGCCACATCAGATAGAACAGCAGCTGTGCTATCCTCTTTAGGATAGCTCTGCTGGGTAAAAGGTGGGAGAAAGTTGGGGATGAGGCTGGCCTCCGTGTATCATTCGTATTGCTGAGAAAACTCAGGACTTGGGGTTTGGTGTGAGTTACTTGCACTTCACACAGATTTTCTGGAGGTCATGGTTGAAAGACAAAAAAGCAAGCTTCCTCCCTTTTCTCCATCCCACTCTGTTCCTAACTGACTGGCTTATGTGAGCCCCAGTTCATCTGGGAAGTAGTCTGGTAATCCTGGGGAAGGTTAAATGAGGATTAAATTGCTCTGTATCAGAGGAGGAGTTTGCTCAATACTCATTTCTCCCTCTTCATGACCGCCATCCCAGGAAAAACCAACAGGACTTTGAGTGATACTCGGTCATTGAGCAAGGGACATCAAAGCGCACAAGTCCTCTACTGGGACAGGCTTCTCAGAGGTACCATCACCTGAGCACCAGGCTGCACAGAAAGAAGGGTTAGAGGAAGTAGCCTCACCTGTTCCCACTGCCCACTCACAGAGCCATATCAGGAGGGGCTGCCAGCTAATTAGTTCAGTGTTCGGCAAAAGATAAGACACAAGGAAGTCATAATTCTGCCCTGTTTTTACAGCATAAGACTTTCTAATTGTGTGTGCTCAGTGTAGACACTAACACTTAGGCTTGTTGCTTTGTCACCATGCCCACATCATAGGAGTAGATTGGGATTAGCCCATGGGAGTGCAGACAGGGCTGATGGGTAGACACACACACTAGGAAAGTCACAGCCATTGCAAATTGTTCTGTGATGTTCCCAGTGACTGATACACAGCTGTGCTCTAAGCCTCTTCAACGATGCCCCTCCATCACCTTCTTCTGGTACCTCCTGTGCCTCTGTCACTAGGCAGCAGCTGAAGAGTTAACATCTGGCACAGCTGTGGTCTTTAGAAGTCGAAGTCCCACCCCCTTAGCTCCACTGTTAAGTAATCTGAGTATCACGTCTGGCTTGCATCTTTCATGTTGAAAATGACTGATTCTTCATCTATCATCTTCTCTATTTCATGCAAACTCTTAAGTTTTATGGTGACATCAATAGTCCTTCACTGTCTGGGTAAAGAAGGAACCACTAATTAGACTTTCCTCTCAGGAATTTGTCTCTGTCCGTGCACTTAGCTTCTTCCATGTAACTCAGCTGGGGCTTGATCTCTAGGGAGTCAGGGATTCATTCAATATTCTAGATCAGTTAATTAAAACTTTCAGGCCCCTGTAAATACAATTCTTCCCCTTCAGGCTACAGAGCAGTTGGTGTGCCTGCATGGTGGGAGATGCAGAGGCACCAGAATCTATGACAAAATGGAGCTCAGCCCATTCGTGCATATTGTTGGGTACCTTCCAAGCATGAGCCTGAACTGCGTGAGTCATGAGACCCAGAGCAGCCTTGATCTTGGAGTTGTTACCCAGCCAAAGTGGTTGAGTACTTCAAGTTGGAAGTCAGCTTTTTTTCCTGGGACCTTCTAGCAAAACCCTCATGAAAAGTAGAGATGCTATCGGGCACCTAAGTTTTTTGTGTTTCTTTAGGACTATGTCCTGTGGTGAGAATTGCTTCTTTTTTTAAATTCATTTACACGGTATAATAAATACATATTGTCTAAGACAAACCAAGCAGTGAGAATATGTTTAAATGTTAAAGATTAGAAGACTTTGAAGTTACAGCAACAGTAAGAGAGTAGCTGTAGGATTATAGCTAACTAGTCTCTGTGATTCAAAATTCACAAGACTGGGAGGAAATGTCAGGGGCAGAGCAAATGTGAACAGAACTTCAGCAACATTTCCAAACTTGAGAAACTGAGTGATGTCTTCAAAGACTGTGGCCCCAAGGAGTCCAGAGTTCACCTGAAATAATGACACTGAAAATCCTAAAACAAAAATATCATAACTTCTTGCTTAAAGTTTCTATCCATCCAAGATGGCTGCCACGAGAGGACACTGTGTCTGAGGAGTAGGACAGCAGTGACAGCGCATCTACCAGGAGACTGAACTCTGGGACCTAAAACAGCAGCATTTGTGATTGCCAGGTGAGCGGAATTCCTACGATGAGGAAATCAAGTGGGAAAATCCTAGGGACATCCAGTTATTTCCCGAAAAACTCCAGTTGACCAGCGGCACACAGCCCTGATCTGAACGAGCAGCCGCCCTGGGCACCAACAGCCGTGATTCCAGACTGGGTCACACAGTCTCCAAGCCAGACTGAAAAGGCCCCTGGTACCGTTCCAGACTGGCCGGCATCTGGCGGGCCAACACCGCGCGGCACTGCCGGAAACCACCTCAGACTGTGTGTGTGTCCACGGGCCAGACTGAGAAGGCCCCAGATTCCATTCCCCAGACCAGGATGCATCAGGCGGGCACACCCCCCTTGGCGGCGATAGATGCCACCCCAGACTGGGACACATAGTATCAGGTCCAGACTGAGGTGCCCCCAAATACCATCTCAGATGGTGGTGCACAGCCCCTGGCCCAGAAGGAGGCACCAAGTCTCCAGACCAAAGGGGAGCCCTTAGCAGCAAGCCCAGGTCCGAGCACAGAGCCTCTGGACCAGAGCGGCACCCCCAGCTGCCATGTCAAACCAGGACACTCAGCCTCTGGCACAGAGTGAGGAGCCAAGCCTCCAGACCAAAGGGTGACCAGCCTGCGGTGCTCACAGCTTCTAGCACAGAGCACGAAGCCGGGCACACAGATCCCACAACAGAGTTCAACTGAGGCAACAACACACACTATCAAACCACTGGAACTCCCTGATCTTCTTGAAGAATACTCCAGACACAAGAGATTGACAGTTCCAATCTGAAGTTCAGCCTCAAAGCACAAACAGCTCCTTGATTATATATAAACAAATGGCCAAAGGTAGATGTAAGAACTCACCCAACAAAAATCAGGACACCATGGCCCCACCAGAAATACCCAAAAGCAATGGACATTTTAATTCAGCGGAGAAACAGGAAAATTATGTTAAAGCTATGATTATGCAGATATTAGAGGAACAAAAAGAGGGACAAAAAGAGGAAATAAACAAGGCCCTCAAAGAAATTCAAAAGAATATAACTGCCCACGTAGAGGAACAATTAAAGATACACAGAGAGGAAACAAATGAAAAAATA
>CM053764.1:59924520-59964915 GCA_028658305.1 Pachyuromys duprasi
GGGGAGGAGGGAGACGAGGGAGGGAGTGGGAGGGTAGGAGGGACTGAGGGAGGGGGCTAAGCCTGGGATGCAAAGTACCTAACCTGTGATTGAGATAAAAATAAATAAATTTTTAAAAAAAAGAAAAAAAATGGCCAGCTTCCTGTGGACCTCTGACTCCACAGGTTTATCATCGGGGCTTTCCTCTTTGAAGCCCTGAGCTATGATTATGCCCTGCATCTCAGGGCTGCCCAGGGGGAACCCTTGGCTCAGGGTTCATCCTGGCCCTCCTCTTGATGCTGGTACCTGCTGCCCAATCACATACCTGCTAATCCAGCCATTGGATAGCAAGAGAGTTGTTCAGAGGCCTGGGGTGGCTAGACAGCAGCTAGTCTTTGGACCTCTCCCCAGTATTCTCCATGTCCAAGTTTTCTGTCCACTTCCCCTGGTCTCCCTGACCAAGCCAGTCTGTTTTTTTGGAGCCTTTCTCTGGGCTTGATTGTGTTTCTAATTCCCCTTCCCCTGTCCATTTTATGGCCCCTTGAAACCTCCATACTAAAGAATAGGAAAGTCAAGTTGGGTGCAAGCACATCAACAACAGCAGCTGTAATCCTTAAACTAGACACTTTACTATGTTTCGGTGTTATTCTCACTAGACTTCTGATAGGAATCCCTCATCTAGTGTGAAGAAGCTGGCCATCCTAAGGCTGATGTCTCAGAAGGACAGCAGGTCATTTCTCATGAGGACCGATTCTGTCTGGGTTTCTAAGACAAAGAGTGGATGAAAGTATGGCACAGGGGTCCCTGAAAGCACCTCCAGTCCTCTGGGCGGGGCCACCGGCCACCCCTCAGTGGCAGGCACCAATACAGAAAGGATCAAGGGTCACTGTTTCCTTGGCCAGCGGGAGGCGTCCATGGGTCCTTCCTTTACCACAAGGACACAGAGGTCTTCTTTGAACCTAGAGAAAGGACAGCGAGTCTCCAGCCAACCTAACCTATGAAAGATAGGTAGCATGTGTATGAAGCACATGGCGGAGGCTGTACCATCCTTTGTCTGGTATACAGGTCCAGCCCTTCACCTGCACCTTCTAATATTGGAAGGGAGTGATTTTTGTTTGAAAACATGAAGGTCGCATCAAGATTCTGCTGTGACACCAGGATCACAGGGCCGTTCGTTGAGAACTAATGGGTGTGTGATGAGTATGGTCCCCTGTTTGGTTGGCTTTGATCTACAGACTGCCAAGAGCCAAAGTAATATCATCATAGTGTGACCATTACACAACTTGTCTGTTCAGTGATGTTGGGATACAGGTACCTAACCACACTGACCATCGTGGCTAAGGGGTATTCCTATTAATCATGTGAAAGCACCACAGCAGAACCACACAAGCAGGTCATGTTTGGAGTTTCTGTCCCGAAGTCCTTCCCTCTTCAGATAATATACTGTTTTCTCCGGATTTCTGATTGTATCTGTCAGTTTTCTATTTCCTCCCTAACCCAGGTAGGGAAAAGGGATCCAGAGGCACTGAACAGTCAGAGACAGCCTCTTCTCCCATAGTTAGGGGACCCACATGTTGACCAAGCTGCATATCTGCTACATATGTGTAGACGGCCTAGGTCCAGCCCACACATGCTCTTTGGTTGATGCTTCAGTTTCACTGAACCTTCATGGGCCCAAGTTATTCGACTCTGTAGGCCTTCTTATAGTGGCCTTGACCCCTTGGCTCCTGAGGGAGTATCTTACATTTGCTTCAGAATGTATCTTAGAGTTGGGTGCAACATGAAATGCCAAAGCTTGTGTGAACCTCATTTGGCTTCCTCTCCTTACTCTCTGCCATTGTCATATGTCACTGTTGCAGTACAGCAGATTGCTTCTGTTCAAACCCAGAATTTGCTGTGTACTATTTAACTTCTCTGTGCTTAAGTTTCTCTTCAGAGCAATGCCGGTAAGTGGCACCTCATTCATGGGGTGTTGGTGAAGAAATACTCCCTATAAAGTGCTTCTCTGCTCATGTTTCTGGCTTCTGGTGGTTGTTAGCAGGAGGCCCTGGAACAGAACCTCTGGCCCTTTACTTGCCTTCCCAGACCAGGCTCCTGTGTGGAATGAAGCACATTTGGTAAGCCTCCCTGTGGCAGGGAGTCTTATGCACTGTAAAGGTATTTCCCAGGTGTTTCTCCTGGATTATGTTTTCATATGACCTTTTGTTTTATGTTGCAAAACAATAGGAAGCCTGTTCACTTCACTATCTGCGGAGCTCAGTTGATTAGTAAAATCCACCGACTTAATTTTTATTAATCTAAGAGTAATTTTAAATAACTAATTCTAATAAATGATGTCCAGAATTCTGAGTGCACATAAAAATAATTCTAAAGGGCTGGAACCATAGCTCAGAGGTTAAAAACGCTGTCTGTTTTTCTGGAGTTCCTGAGTTAAGTTCCCAGCAACCACATGGTGGCTCACAACTGTCTATACAGCGATCTGATGCCCTCTTCTGGCATGCAGGCGTACATGCAGATAGAGCACTCCTATGCATTAATAAAGAAAAAAAAAGCTTTACAAAATAATAATAATTCTAAAGTATTGGCCAGTACATACTTGATTCACAGAGCATGGAGACATCAAGATGGTACTCATCTGCAAACTTCATCCCTGTTATATGGCACTCGTGGTACTGGAAAGTTTCATGCTTGCAGCTGGAGAAAGGGAAGCCTCAGTCTCACCCAGCTGTGAGTCCTGAAAACTACAACAACGGCTAGCCTGACAAAGTAGGTTTACTGGTGCAATATTGGCACAGATATTATGGGAATAACCAACCATTTTCTGAGGGCATCAAAGATCCATTCCAGGAGATAGCATCCTGGCACTACTAAAGGGGCCAAAAACATGCAGATAAGTCCTTGGTGAGACTACAGTACGGTTGCTCTGCTAAGTGGACATAGTATCAAAATTATTCTTAATGACTTCTTACTGTAGCTGTAGATCAAAACATCTTCCAGCTCTCATCAGAGAAGCTTCTCTTTGCAGTAATGGATTAACACTAAGACCCCCCAAAGATCAACAAGAACAAAAGATTTGAATGCTCATTCCCAAATCATATCTCTCTCTTAATATCTCATTCTTATCTCACCCTAAGCTTCAAGATCTTTTCAGAAGAGGAAGTGGAAAGATTGTAAAACCTGAGGTGGTGGGTAATGTCAAGGAAATAGTGTGTTTTAGACACCACAGGGCAGAATGCATATGAACCCACAGTGATTGTGACAGCATGCAGATGACCTGCACAAACTCCAAACAGTCAAAATTTCAGCATAGGATGAATATGTAATTCTACTAGTTGGGCCATTCGCATCTGATTGTTTCTGGGAGAAAGAAAGTCAGCATTTCTTTTTAATGATGTGGCCTACTAGAGTGACCACACACCAAGACAGGATCTAATTCTAAGTCTAGCTGGGCAATGCAAACTGGACTTCATGGGGGAAGAAGAAGAAAGGAGGAGGAAGAAGAGGAGGAGGAGGAGGAAGAAGAAGAAGAAGAAGAAGAAAAAGAGAACTAATCTTAAGGTTGTGTGATATTTTAGAGTTTCTGTTGCTGCAATGAAACACCATGACCAAAAGCAAGTCGGTACTTCCACAGCATAGTTCATCATCAAAGAAAGTCAGGACAGGACGGGGCTGGAACTTGGAGGTAGCAGCTGATGCAGGGGCCATGAAGGCTATTTACTGGCTTGTTCCCCATCCCTTGTTCAGTCTACTTTCTTATAGAACCCAGGACCTAGAGCCCAGGAATGATGGCACCACCCACAATGGGCTGAGACCTTCTGCAGGGCATTTTCACAATTAGTAATCACTAATTAAGAAAATGTCCTACAAGCTAGTTTACAGCCTGATCTTATGGAGGCATTTTCTCATGACACTCCCTCCACTCTGATGACTGTAGCTTGTGTTAACATGAAATTAGCCAGGACAGGTGGGAAGAGATAGGTGGGTGGCAAGGAAGGGAGTTGGTGAGGAGTGAATATGTTCAAAATAGATTATATGAAATTCTCAAAGAATCATAAAGAATATTTAAAAAAAAATAAAGGTTGGTTAATTTTGGTTGAAAGTCTATATTATTAGATATTAGAATGGCTACTCCTGCTTGCTTCTTGGTTCCATTTGCTTGGAAAACCATCTTCCAGCCCTTTAGTCTCAGGTAATGTCTATCTTTGTGACTTAGGTGTGCTTCTTGTATGCAACAGATTGTTGGGTCTTGTTTACGCTGCCATTCTGTTAGTCTGTGTCTTTTTATTAGAGAATTGAGTCCATAGATGTTGACAGAGATTAATGACTAGTGGCTGTTAGATCCTTTGATTTTGCTGTTGGTTATGGTAGTGTGTTTGTGTGCTTGGCTGCTTTTAGTTTTGTTGAAGTGAGGTTATTTATTTCCTGTGTTTTCCTGAAAGTAGTTAGTTTTCTTGGGTTATATTTTTCCTTCTATTATCTTCCATAATGCTGGATTTGTGGGTAGGTATTGTTTAAATTTGTTTTTGTCGTTGAATATCTTGTTTTCTCCATCTATAGTGGCTAAGAGTTTTGCTGGATATAGTAGCCTGGGCTGACATCTGTTTTCTTTTAGGGTCTGCATGATATCCGTCCAGGCCCTTCTGGCTTTCAGAAGTCAGGTGTGATTCTGACAGGTTTGCCATTATATGTTACTTGGCCTTTTTCCCTTGCAGCTTTTGGTATTTTGTTGTTGTTCTTGTTGTTCTGAAATCATGAAATTTGCAGGCAAATAGTGGGAACTAGAAAAGATCATTCTGAGTGAGGTATCCCAGAAAAGGAAGACACACATGGTATATACTTACTTATAAGTGGATTTAGACATATGCTATAGGATAAACATACTAAAATCTGTACACCCAAAGACGCTAAGCAAGAAGGAGGACCCTGGGTAAGATGATCAATTCTCATTCAGAAAGGCAAATGGGATGGACACCAGAAGAGGGGAAAAAACAGGGAACAGGACAAGAGCCTACCACAGAGGGACTCTGAAAGACCCTACCCTGCAGGGTATCAAAGCAGATGCTGAGGCTCATAGCCAAACTTTGGGCAGAGTGTAAGGAATCTTATGAAAGAAGGGGGAGATAGAAAGACCTGGAAGGGACAGGAGCTCCACAAAGAGAGCAAACGAACCAAAAAATCTGGGCCCAGGGGTCTTTCTGAGACTGATACTCCAGCCAGGGACCATGCATAGACATAACCTAGAACCCCTGCACAGATGTAGCCCATGGCAGCTCAGTCTCCAAGTGGGTACCCTAGTAAGGGGAACAGGGACTGTCTCTGACATGAACTCAGTGGCTAGCTCTTTGATCACCTCCCACTGAGGGGGTAGCAGCCTTACCAGGCCACAGAGGAAGACAATGCAGCCACTCCTGATAAGACCTAATAGGCTAAAATCAGAGGGAAGGGGAGGAGGACCTCCCCTATCAGTGGACTGGCGGAGGGGCATGGGTGGGGAAGAGGGAGGGAGGGAATGAGGAAGGGGACTACAGTTGGGATACAAAGTAAATAAACTGTAAGTAATAAAAAATAAATAATTTTTTAAAAATGTATAGGTTGGTAGCTGGACATGGTGGCACATGCCTGTAATCCCAGCACACATGGAGGCAGAGTCAGGCTGACCGCTGTGAGTTCAAGGCCAGCCTGGTCTACAAAGTGAGTTCAGGACAGCCAAGGCTACACAGAGAAACCCTGTCTTAAAAAACAACAACAAACAAACAAAAACCAATGTATTGGTTAATAACATGCTCGGTCATGCTAATGGCACAAAAAACAGAAAAGATTCTGTTATTCCATAGTGTTCTTTAGTTGTTAGTAGGTGATGCTTGCCTAGATTTAGAAAAGGCATTGATGACTTTGAATTTAAAAAAAAATATATTTTCTATGAAGAACTTGTAGTGTATGGTCTGGATAGGATAGGCACATTTATCCTAAATTATAATGTTTTTATATTGGGTATTTTAGCTAAAGGAAGTTGAGAAAACTACACACAGAAGCATTTGTCTGGCCTTCTAGGCCCTTCCTTCTGGGAACAGATCATAAAATTGGAGAATGAAATAAAAAAGAATCTGTCCTTTGTCTCAGGATGCTTAGGCAAGAATCAGTGATACTGAGGAAACACAGTGCTCTCGGCTCTCCTCTCCCCTGACGCTTTGAGCATCTGTAGAGTTTGGTGGACACAAAGCTGGTGTCAGGTAAAAGGCATCTGTACATGGTCCAGAGGGACAGCCAGGTACTTTCACTGTGATTGACTGTTTAGTTTTGGCAACATGGCTATAAGCTGAGTGTGTTTGTGGTTATTTATTTTAAGTGAAGCTGCAGACAAACAGACCTATCAAGCATTGTAAATAACGGCAGGTAGAATGTTCCCTAATACTCCCCACTGAGGAATGGATGGATGTTAACTTCAGGTAGGCTTGTTACAAAACAGAACAACAACAAAACAATAACACCCGAAAAACAAAAAGCAAAAAAACCCCAAAAAAACAAAAACCCCAACCAACCAACCAAACAAACAAACAAAAACCCTAAACACATTCTAGTGGGGGGAAATGGTCCAAATGCAGAACACTGGAGTGGAAACTGGATGATTTCCGTCCTCATGGCTGACAGAGGAAGCCTGCTTCCCTTTGATGGTGACCTAGTGCACCAATTGTCACAGCTTCACGGTGCCTTGTCAGGCCTGGCTCTTTCCTGCTTTTTTCTCTTCCTCCTCTCCATAAGCAGGACACAGAGACTAAGAAATGCTCTGCCCCCAAGATGGGTCACAGAAACTAGAATTTCTTTTCCCAAAGCCAGCCATACCGCCTAAGTGTATTTCTGTACACCTCTCAAGGTAACAATGGGATCAAGTGCAGCATGAAGAGTGCTGACTAGGCTTTCTATCTTGAGGACTTCAGGAGAATGCTCTGACCTTCCATATGATGGGCAGACCTCACAGCCTCACTCTAGGAAAGGTCCTGTCCTATATGTGGGAAGACAGAAGGACACAAAAAGCAGCCAGGAAGAATCTGAACATACAGGCTTTGTGGGGGTTGCCCCTCTGACCTAGACCATTCTATACCCATTCTGTCTAATCACACTGCATAGTTATTCATTCTTCATCAACTCTAATTACAAACACACAACTTTCCTTGTGTTCTTGAGTCTGTTTCCATAGGTTCCTGTGTTGTGTGAAATTGATTAAACTCTGCTCTTCTTTACTTTCATTAACCTCCCTTTTATTGTACAGATGTTCAATGGATGAGAAAAGGACCATCATCACTTTCTACTCCCACAACTTCAACTCAGCTCTGCCTCAGGGCCTTTGCAGCTGCTGCACATCTGGTTTGGATGCCCTTGCTAGAATTCTTCACAGAGCTCTCACCACAGTCTCAACCCCATTCTCTCTTCCTCAGGGGTGCCTTTCTGGGCGCCTTTCAGAAAGCTGCCTCAGTCCCCAGGCCCACCCCAGACATCACCTTCTTAGTTTATCTCCCTCTCTGGAATCATCTTGTTAGTTCACGTACTAATTTGTCTCCACCTCAGCTGAACTCCTCAGCTCCCGAGGAGTCAGATCTTATCTGTGTCTTTCTATCAATAGGACTCCTGGAGGCAGTCCTGATAAAGCATTTTCAAGAGCAAGACAGCTATCATTTTGAATGTTCCATCAGACAATGTTCTTGATGCTGTACATGTTTATCTCATTTTAATCACCTTAGTAACCTTCACTATCTCAATTCTACTAAGGCACAAAGACTTCAAGAGATAACGGACTTAGGAAATGGACAGTATTTAAATACCTAATAAATATTTATTAAGTAAAAATGACTTTTTATTTGCCTCCAACTTTTCTGATTGGTGATGTACAGTGATCTCCTGGCACAGGTAGCTTATTGCAAGACACGTCTCTTTGCCTCTGTCTGTATAAATCTCCTCAGAGTGCAGGTTCACATTCCTTCTAATGCTTTAGCACATAATAACAGCACAGGTATCACACATATCAAAATGATGTACAGGTTTATCCATAGGCCTGAGCCAGCTCTTGCTCTCTGCATATGTGATGCCCATCGTATGAAGCCCTTTGATTAGGTTACAAAGCTGACTCTTCATCCTTATTGGAGAAGATCACCTGAGGCTTTTCACTTCATTTTCAGCTCAACAGCCTGGTGCAGTGCAGGAAGTCTGCCCACTTTGCCTCGAGGCCACGCCTCATCCTGTTCCCTCCATCAGTATGACCATAGCTCAGCATAGCATCACCTGCTGTTCCCCAGGCCCTGTCTGGCCCCGGCTTTTGAAGTCCCCCCTTTCATTCCCTGGCTTCCTTCCTGGTGCTGCTGCTGTTGGACGCCCTCTTCTCCCTGTCTACAAGACACCATGCTGCTGGGGATGGTCCAGCTTCCACTCGCCTACAAGAGCTCCTCTGCTGAATGACACATCAAGTGTTTGCCACTCTATTCCACAAACATCTATTAAAGAAACATGAAAGAAAACAAGTGTGGTCTTTGCCCTGAAGCACTGCCTGACGAAGGACATGGACTTCAATCAAAGAATCACACTGGCATAGCAAGCCTTGCAAAGGCTCGGGTGCTGTGAGGCTGAATTTTGGTGGTCTAGTGCAATCTGGAAGAGTGAGACCAAGCTACTCCACCTGAGCTGTAAGGATGACTTTCAGACATCTGGGCAAAGAGGTTTAAGCTAAGGGGTAGAGTGAGCACAAACATCCCGCGTGGATGTGAATATGACACCTTCAAAGAGGTGATCAGACTGAGTCCAAGGAACAGACAGAACCCAGCGATAAAGTAGGTAATGACACACTGGTCAGGACTCGATGGTTTCTGTTTTTGATTCTGGTCTTTATCCCAAGAACAATGACATGGTAAGTTTTCAGAAGCATTTACACAGAAGGGGCATGGTCTAAATTGTATTTTCAAAGAATCATTCCAACTAAAATGTAAACATATATGACCCCTTCTTTTTATTTTTATATTAATTAGTTTATTCGTTTTGTATCCCAGCTGTAGACCCTCCCTCATTCCCTCCCAATCCCAACCACCCTCCCTCTTCTCCTCCCATACCCCTCCAGTGATAGGGGAGGTCCTCCTCCCCTTCCATCTGACCCTAGCTTATCAGGTATCTTCAGGACTGGCTGCATTGTCTTCCTCTGTGGCCTGGCAAGGCTGTTCCCCCCTCAGGGGGAGGTATGACCTCTTCTCTTTATCTTGTGCTGTTTGCTAAGACAGGAACTGAGCATGAGGGTTATTGGAGAGGAACGGTCACCATTCGAGATGAACGCAAGTGGATGAAGGTGCTTATGAGTTTTTCATGGATGCCCAGTGCAGGATGAACACCAATATTTGGAATTCTACCATAAAACTAGTGTAAATTGGCTCTGAATTTGAGATGGCTGACATTGCCTTTGAAGACATAAAAATCAAGAAAAGAAATGGGTCCTGGGACCAGTCTTTGTGATTTCTATACTCAAGTGGGTTGAAGATGGAGCTTGGGGGTGGGGAGAGGTTGGAGAGATGGCTCAGAGGTTAAGAGTCCTGGCTGCTCTTCCAGAGGTCCTGAGTTCAATTCTCAGCAACCACATGGTGTCTCACAACCATCTATAATGAGATCTGGTGCCCTCTTCTGGTGTGCAAGTGTACATTGTGTACATATTAAATAATAATTTTTTAAAATCCTTAAAAAAATATGGAGCTTGGGAAGGAACAAGCCAGTGACAGAAACACTGTGAACTAGCTGATGCATTATGACTCTTTCCAGCACACAATATTGAAATCTACCTCTAATTAACATAATCAAGGTTAGTCATATGCACGACTGGATCCAAGTGTTTGTGCAGGTCCTATCTCTCAGTTCTGCCTTCTTCCAAGGGGCTTCTTCCTAGGTGGGGCTCATGTGATGACCTGATAAGATCACCAAAGAGGCTTCAGACTCACAAGCCATCTACAGTCAGAGAAATGTCCCCCTGGGGTCTGACTAGCACTAGGCATCACCAGTGCTGGTCAGGCATAAAGTGGACACTCAGCCCTGAGCTGGAGGCTGCCATCAGCCCTTCTCCCACCAGACACAGATTGGAGGGTACGGCCAGGATGGCTCCTCAGAAGAGACTCCGTGCTGCTGCCTGGACAGCAATGCGCTGCTGTACGGAAGCCAGGCAGACAGGAGTCCTAGGAAACTCCTCTCAGAGGCCGGACAGACAGGAGTCCTAAGGAAACTCCTCTCAAGCCTTTATGTGAAACGGGGGCCAGAGCTGATGACCTCAGACCTACAAGCTGGGCTGCAGCAGGAATCATAATGGAAGGTAGAGACGACCAGCAACTTTGGAATGGCTTAACGTTGGAACAGTCAGGCTGCTCTCACTGTAAAAGGAAGCAGTCAGCTGCAGCCCTGAATGATAGAAAAGTTGAAAAGCCAAGACCTAAGAGGCAAAGGAAGGGAGGACACCCAGACATGACAGCACCAGCCAGTGTGTGGTTGGATGTTGGGTATATCCAGGGACAGTGGAGTAGTTCCTGCTGGGTCTGTAGGCCAAGACAAGGGATTTTATCAAATTGGCAAGCTATTTCCCAATAATCTGCATATGTAAGTGAGGGCTAGCTCATAGCAGTGAGAATAATCCAGGGCTCCATTGTCCACATGCCTTTCGGCTTGTAAGCCCAGCACCGGGCATTCTGTCTCCTCTCAGCCTTTTCTCTGCCTCCCGAGCGACTGGCCTGGCTTGCAGAGCTAATGAGGGCACTGGCTGTCCCACCAGCAAAGTGAAAGCAATAGAACAATGCTGTTTGTTTTCTGGCAGTCATCTCTGCATCGCAGCTTTGGCGTTTCTCAGCGGACCAACTCTTTCCCCTCTTCTTACTCTGGGAAGATGTGGGGGGTGAGGAGCTGGTGGAAGATGGCTCAGGTGTCTTGTACTATGTCTTATTCAGCTACTCTCCAACTCCTATTCCAGGAGGGAGTTCTAATCTCCCATCCACCCCTCTCCCCAGCCCTGGGGAGAATCCCTTGCACAGAGCTTGTTAGTTAAAAGACGGCATCTATTCCTTTATACACAGTATTTCCCCAAGCTCTTTAGAGAATTTCTCTGTCTTGTTCCCCCCATGGACTAAGCCTTTAGCTCAGACAGAAAGCCAGCACAAATTAAGAGACCAAAGTTTGTATTTTACAAACTTTTACTTGGCAGTCCTTAACGTAGCAGAATTGATGAAGTTTTTAAGAGAGTTGTTGAGAGCGTTTGAGCTGGCCGTGCCACAAATGGAACCATCTTCAGAGTGAAATCCACTTGGCAGGGGTTTCCTGATAGATTCAAGAGAGCGGAAGCCTTGGAGATTAGCAGCCCAAATCCCTAACCCTAATGCTTGCCTTGCTACGTAAAGGTGGAGATGGGTTTAGAAGGGCTTCATAGGGAGGAATCCAGGAGAAGAGAGAAAGGGAGAGGGAGAGGGCTCCAGTTTACTTTTGTTGTTGTGATAAACTGTGTGGCCAAAAGCAATGCAAGAGAAAAGGGATTTATTTAGTTTCCACCTCCAGGCAACTGTCTGTCCCTGAGGGGAGTGAAGGCAGGAACTCAAGCAGAAACTATGGGAGAATGCTGTTTACAGGTTACTCTCCTCAGCTCCTGCTCAGCTGCTTTTCTTACACAGCCCGAAGACCACCTGTCTAGGGGAGGCACTGCCCAGGGTGGGCTTTCCCATAGCTGTCACAATCTAGACAATCTGGCCACTGCCAGTCTGATCTAGGCAATCCTTCAGCTGAGACACGCCGCCCTCCCCTCTTCCAGGGTGACTGTTGGTTATGTCAAGCTGACAAGCAGTAACCAGGAGATAGAAAGCAATGGAAACAGACACATATTCTATGGAAAGATTTCTTTAGCAATGGGTAACTCAGTATAGTGAAGAAAGCCTAGAGTCATGAGACCTTAAGACTCTGAGACCCATTGCTGACAACAGAAGCTAAGAGCTCAATACAGAGAAACACATGTGAAGATGCTCGCCTACCTCCCTTACTGCCTGGCTGCCCAGCATGACAGTGGAATGAGGCCCTGACCAAGGCCTGTGGGGAGGAAGCAGCCCCTTGAAAGAGAGAGTGGCTTGCTTCTGTGCAATGCTCACTTCCACAGAAGACTCCTGCCTGATTACAAACTCCTGTCAGAGTTTGGTAGAACATGCAAGTCACGTGACTCCACTTCTACCCAGACATGCCAGGGAGCCACCCTCCTCACTCTCCTCCACTCCTAGGGGCCCATTGACCTGCCAGCCATCTTTTTCTTTCCTTATGGTTCCGTAAGCTGGGAGGAAAGAGAACGGCTCCTTTCTCTGCTCAGAGCCAGACACTTGGGCCACTGCTTACAGGTTCTCCCTAGATAGACCCATTCCATTTCCCTGCGTGCAAACAAAAGATGCCTTCTATTATTGTGCTGGTCCCAGAGGATAATGTCCTGACCCAGGAAACAGGAATCCTTTCCAGAAAAACACAGCTCTCTTTTGAGTGCCAGCCACCAACTTCTCGCTGGACCAGAGGTTGAGACTCTGAGCAGAGGGCACTCACTGTTGGTGCTCTGAGCCTTTGAGGTGGAGCATGACAGGGTAGTAAGGTTCCTGCCTTGGAAATGGAGAGGGACTTGGGAGGGTTCCCTTGACAGGGCTCTGAATCACTACCAGCAAAGAACAAACAAGCATGGAGCCAAACAAGAACGGAGCCATGGTGATGAAGTCACCTTTCTCCATTCCTTCTGCAGCATTTTCTGACTGGTTATTTTTGGCACAGGGCTATTTTAGGGAGGGGGGATCATGTGGGGAAAAAGGAAAGGGGATTGGTCTAAAGCCAGCTTGAGGGGGAGTGGGCTGGGGGATGGGGAGTATTACAATTTGGTCTGTGGAAGATGAAACGGCAGCTCATAGCTGTGGGCGGTTCTTTGATCTTCCTAACAGCTAGAGCAGCAATTAGCATCCTTAATGCTGAGGGAGTCTCTGAGAAACCCTTGAGCCGGCTGATGTAGGTTAGTAGATCTGGAAGTGTGGGGGGTGTGTGTGCTTTTTTTGGTGTGTGTGTGTGTAAGTGAGAGACAGAAAGCAAGAGATAGAAATCAATTTACCTACAATTTTCAGATTTGAGGGTGATGGAATGGGATGATTTCAAAATAAAGTGCAGTTTGTTGAGTGGTTCATCTATAATTATTTGAGTATGTAAACTAAAATCACACACTACTAAATTTACAGAAAAATAGGGTCTCCTAAAATGTGTCACACTGAGGTAAAGAACACTCCCAAGAGTCCTTTCCAGACAGTCCTCTTCCTTAAAAAAAATAGTGACTGGGTCTTACTGTGTAGTCCTGGCTAGATTGACACTACTATGTAGCCCATGTCAGCCTGGAGTCATGGTAACTTCTGCTTCTGAGCCCAGGCATACCGCCATGCTGGCGCCATGACGTGCTGTCAGGACAAGCCACTGTGCCAGTGGTCAGGGCTGAGCTTGGGAAGCTAACTGCCTTTGAGTTTTGACTGGGTCATTTTCAAAACTGAACTAAATTATTCGACTCTTTTGTGCCCAGGACTTCACAGCTCTCTGATGGAGACAACTTATGACTTTGGGACAAAGTACTTTATGAATGTTTCTCCGTTCACAAGAATTAAAATAACTCATGTGAAGAACTGACTACATGTAGTACAGCTGACACACACAGCTGACACAGGATTAGAAAGGCTTGGGGTGCATCTGGAAGGAGTTTGCAGGAGGAATTGCGGTGAATATCACCAAGATGCATTGTATGAAATTCGCAGAGAATTAATAAAAAATTAAAAAACAAAATGAAGAGACTTGACATAAAATTGACATCCCCTTTTTCCTTAAGAGTGACTGGGGGAGGGGGTGTATGGGAAGCCACACATTTTTTTTGGTGATACAAGAAAAACACTTCATAGTTAAGAATTTCAACCTTGTATTAAACTAGAAGAAATGGATTAATACATACACTGATTCTTTAATGCTGATAATCCCTGGTACCCAAGATGGAAAAGGAGAACAGGAGAGGCTGCAATAAGCCACAGGCAGCAGGTGCGCTCAGGCAGCTGGACAGGTGGGACCACCCTCCCCCACCCCGTGAGGAAGCAGGCTCTACACCGAGGTCCAGTAGAGTGGGGGCAGGTGGAAGAGCCCTGCACTTCCCCAGAGGACACGCCCCCTTCTGTGCTGCTGTGCTGTGCTGTCTCCTTCCAGGCCTCTTCCTCTTCCTGACCCTGGGTCAGGAATTGCCTCTTCTGTGCTCTCATCCGCTCTGAACTGAGTCCACATCGTCTCTCCCTCGGTTCCACGCATCTGCTTTGACCCAGGACTACACAGTCTCCTGGTCTAGGCTTGTGTTCCCTCTACACTAGTTCATTTTACTATTTTAATTTTATTAACTGACCAAATTGTTGATTTCAGATTTTTTTAAATGTTTTAAAATTATTATATTTATGTATTTATTTATCTATCTACTTATTTATTTAGGTGTGAAAACATTTCTGACAAATGTAAAAGCACTCACTGCCAAAGATTTAACAGACAGTAATGTTTTACCATTCCTGCTCTGGTCTTTTTCATTTGACAGAATTTCAATATGCAGTCCAGGCTGGCCTAAAATTCCTGGCAATTTTCCTGCCTTTTCCTCCTGAATCTGAAATTGGGTTGTGCGTGAGCATGCTTGCCTGCTGTGTCTCCACTCTTTTAAAGATGTGGAGAAAGTGACGGGCACACGCGGCAACTTTCTTTTCCCTGTCCCCTGAACTAGCTTTTCTGTGAAGTGTTTCTACCTATTTCATGGGTTGGTGAAGGAGAATTCCTGGAAAGCTGTGTCTGCAGAAATCAATTGAGATGGATTGATCAGAGCCCCAGTACTGAGGACAGAATGGAACGTTGCAAGTCCAGTGGCTAATTACTTTACCTTGGCTTAATTCTAGCCCTCCAGAACAGCCATTCCCTGCCCATCTCCTTGTCTAAAGTAAAGTGTTGATAAAACCTTTTGGAATCTATTAATATAGCAGACACCTAGCTTCTGCCAGCTCAAAAGCTAAGACTCTATTTTAAGCATGTCCTGATTTATGACTTTTTCTGTTCTTTAAAACTGTAAAAACTTGGTGGAACATGTCACTTCCATGTGGGAACATGGAATTTAGGGTAACCTAAATCTGTGTTCTTGGGCCACAGTCACTCTGAGAGACCAAAGAATTAAAAATTAGGTTTTTTAGGTATTGGTTTAAAGTTTAAAGCACAAGCCTGAATGAAGGCCAGACAGGTGGAGACATGTCCAGCCACTGGCGGGGAGGAACTAGCCTTACTGCATCCTTTCCTGCCCACTAGAGATACAGTTGCTAGGAAACCAGCCCCTCTCCCCTAGGACAGCCAAAGAAGGCAAGCCAGACCATTAATGGTTTGGGGGCCTTCCTATATCCAAAGAATTCAAAATGTACCATTCCCTTTTGTGTTTCAACCAATAGACCCTTACCAGGTAGGAATGCCCCGGCTTTAGGTGTGCTGGGAGGGACCGGAATCTTTAAGTCAACCACCTAACCTGAGCATGAGGCTCTCTGCTCTCAACCACTATGGCGGTGAGGATATGTCAGCCCGAGCTATAGCTTGTAATAAAAATTATCTTCGTGTGTTTTGCAATGGACTTGACTCTTGGTGGTCTTTTGGGGTCTCGTGAATCTGGCACAACAACTCAAAATGGCTCCAGAAGAAAGGATCTCTTACTGCCTTTCAGATGAGAGCTGTGGTTCTTGTGTCGGCACTTCCCTACTTTGTGTATGCACTTCCGTGGCATACACACAGATCCACACACCGAGCAGCTGTTTGGGGAATTTGCTCTGTTTACTCAATGTTGTGTTTCCTAGACTTGCCCTATTCTGGTCCTTGGAGAGCGGCTTTGCTCAGACTTTAACCATGACCAAGTCTTCTACCTAGGAATGTGTGGTGATGACTCCAAGTCACTACTTGATGGATAGTTAGGTTGTTTCATTTTTTTCCAGATGACAACAATACTAAAATTATTGTTGTGCATATTGCTGTGTTCTTTCTGTGACTGTGCTTTACTAGTGCATGCATAATACGCAAAGCTTCAACTTCTTGGCTATTATGAAATTGCTTATCCTGGGACCTCGGGAACCTCTGACTCCTCCACAACTTCATGGGTGCTCAGTGGTAACAGGGATAACCTGGCCCTGCTTTGAATCCACTGTTAAAAATGAGCTTATTCAGAGCTCCCTTTTCTGGATCTTTGTTCATTTTCTCCTCAGTGTTTACTTTCTCTCATTTATTTGTAAGGCATCTCTCACATTCTGAAAAGGGGTGCTTTGTGGCTATCTTAGGGGTACTTGATGAGGGCAGAGTTGATGTTTATCCTTATGGCAGACCCAAATTAACTAGTTAGTTTTTCATTTAAGTTTCTTGTTATTCCAAATCAAATGATAGCTTAGTCACCCTGCATTGTGGGTGACTAGATGCAGCCTCCAGGTCTATCAGTCAAAGGATTTCCTCTCTCTGCTGTTTTTCTGAGGCATCTTAAGGAAGGTTGTGGTGCAGGCCCCTTTCATCCTGTTGCCTCACAAACCAAGCATGGGCCGTTTTTTCTCCTTCCCCTGGCTATAGGGAGCCCCCACCCCACCTCACCCCAGGAAGCTGTAGGTGTGATCAGAAGGAGGAGCAGGAGTGCAATAGGAGAAAGTGGCCCAGAAGTCTGGACAGCCATTTCTGAGGCAGTTGTATCTCTGAATCTTTTTGAATCTGTTCTCAAATGTGCCCTCTCTGCTTTCCAGTGATTCTCAAGGACCCTCTGCGCCAAGGCCTTGCTGATTCTGACACTGCCCAGTCTGAAGCTAGCCAAGAGTAAGCTGCTAATTTCCTTCTGGGCCAATATGTTAGGAACTGGTTTTCAAATCGCCTCTGATTGTCTCAGAGAAAATTTCTATCACTCCCAACAGCTTTCTCCCTGGTGGCCTGAGCCTGAGGGGGCTCATCACTTTTGGCTACTAGTTATATAGAGAGTTCAAAGTCAGCCTAAGATGCATGAAACCCTGACTTAAAAGGCTGCTTTTTTTAAAGCACTTGAAAATGAATAAAATGAATATGATTGATGTATTTAATCAGATATTAAGGATGATAAAGAAAACTACCAGTGAAGACTTTGTCCTGTAGTAACTAGGAGGATATGATGGATTATCTTCACTTTAAGTTTGGCTGGACTTAAAATCACTTCCAAGACATACCTCCATTGGTATAATGTTCTTGTGGAATGTATACAATTTACCCTTGTTCACTCAAATGCTGATTTCTCTACCCCACTATCTGGTTTCAATCCAGACATTGCATTGTGATGTTTATTCTAGGCATCACCTGTGTAACCATGGCACCATTTGTTCTCTGTATTGCCAATAAAACAACCAGACAGGGTGGGACATCCTGGTCCTGAGGGAGGAGAAAGAGTTGGAGAGAAAGGAGGGGAGAGATCAACAGGAAAGGACTTTGAATCACAAGGAGAAATGAACAGGACCTAAAAGCAAGTATAATGGGTGAAATCTGAATGGTCGAAAGCTATGCAGGCTTGGAGGTTTAAGATGGAGTAACTATTGCCCAGCATTGTACTCTATGTTAATTAAAGAAATTCTAGTCCCTGTATGGTGATTTGGGTATACAGCTGGTTTAGGAATTACTACTGTTTAACTAAAAGACAAATCAATAATAAATATTAGTAACCAACAACACATACCTATGAAAGTGTCTCCTGAAATAGTTGACTAAGGAGGGACTATCCATCCAGAGTTTGGGCAGCATAATTACATGAGCTAAGACACTAAAGTGAAGAAAAAGGATCCAGAAGAACACAAGTCAAGCATCAGAAGTCATCGCTCTCTGCTGTCAAAGTTCTGATTAAACATCTTAATTATACTTATTTCATTCAAGTAGTACTATCATATCTTCTTTGTTGTCATCTTCTTCCTCCTTCTTCTCCTGTTCTTTTTGCACTGGTGGCCAGGTTTGTTCCTCAGTGGTGCAAGTGTTACTGAGAAAGGTCTTACATCACAAATAACACAAACTCAATGCTCTAGTACTACATCCAGTCTCTCAGCTGGCAGGGGCTTCAGTTATTCTATTCCCACAAAGGCATTAATATTAGCCTTGGATGCTGATGATCCATGGGAGGATCAGTGGATTGAAATGTCTTATCTTCAATAAATCAATGCTTACCACCTCTCCAATATCTGGAATGTTTTCTCTTTGTTTTGAGGTCATTAGTGTATCAGCAAGCCAGTTTTTTGTTTGTTTGCTTGCTTGCTTAGTTTTTTGTTTTGTTTTGTTTTTGAGAAGGGGTTTCTCTGTGTAGCCTTGGCTGTCCTGGAGCTGGCTCTGTAGACCAGGCTGGCCTTGAACTCATAGAGATCCATCCGCACCACCTCCTGGATACTGGGACTCAGCAAGATTTATTTATTTATTTAATGTCTGAGTGTTCTATCTGCATGTATACCTGCATGCCAGAAGAGGGCATCAGATCCCATCATAGATGGCTGTGAGCCACCATCTATGTGGTTGCTGGGAATTGAACTCAGGACCTCTGGAAGAGGAGGCAGTGCCCTTAACAGCTGAGCCATCTCACCAGCACCAGTTTTGTTTTGTTTTCATTTAGCATTTCTAGCTATTTTTAGCAAGAAGGTATCCTGAATGTGTCAGCAGCATCAACGTATCAACCATATTTAGTGAAAATTATATCAGTTTATTTTTTAGAAAGCATGCTGGTGAATCTGTTGTAGTTACACATTTATGGACAAATTTAACAGACAATGCTTGGCACTAAAACTACAAATGCAGTGTACGGTGTTTGTTTGTTTGTTTGTTTTCTGAGCTTAAAATGAGGTTTCCATTATTCTGCACCCAATATATGAGCATTACAATTTTCTTTAGGGCAGAAGGGGATACTGTTTCTAATGGAAACAGCTGGTGTTTGAATATTCTGCATTCCTAAAGGTCACAGGATCATTAATATGACATTAACTTTGCTAGTAGTGGCTGTTCAGGCTACAGCAATATGTTCAGCTACTGCCTGATGATTAAGGGAAACTTCAAAATAATGAAATGTAGACAGTGAATGTATAAAAATAGTAGTAGCTAGCTGAAAATTTCCAGATGATGTTGACAGTGGGGAAAGAAAGAAAACAGGTGCATCAAAGATGATCTCTGGTCACATGTAAATACTCAGATCTTCCTTCAGGTCCTAGATGGTGGTGGAGCTGACATCTCCATTACAGTGGTTTGGCTGTCCCAACAGCATGACAAAGGTCTCATATAAAGGCACACATTTCTTTTCTTCTGTTAGAGAAATTTCCAGTGAGTAAGGCAAGTGAAGGCCTAGTTCCGTTCATCTGCTGGCAGACATGTCTACAACTGCCATCCTTTCCAAACTGTTTCCTGTACATGGCATAATTACAGGGCATGCAAGGTGGGGCTGGACCACAATCTGCCTGGAGGGGTCCAGAGAAACAGTGGAAGCAGGCGATGCTTGAAAACAGGGGGGCTGGGGGCAGGGGAGCAAACAGCAAACCTGTCATGCAAAGACAAGCAGAGAGGAGAGCTGTCGCCAGAGTGATCACACGAACACTGGCACTGAGGCAAACGTCCAGGAGCACAGTATCTGATTTTCGTTTTTGAGTCTCTGAGGTGTAGTTTTAGGGGTGAGAAGCTAAAATGTTTTAAGGCTATGAAGGTTATGTGCCATGAATTCCACTCCCCCTAAATTTCTCATAATTAATTCCCAAGCAGCTTGTGTTTCTCTACCATCCTGTAAGAGCTTTAGTAAGAACTTGAAAATGGCACAGAAATAAAAGCAATACTGTAGAGTCCTAAGATCCCATGAGTGAGTTGCTAACATCTGCACCACGTATGTCAACTAATATTTACTGGGTTTTTGTTGTTGTTGTTACTGTTCTCAAGGTGTGTTCATCATGACACTGCAGACGTTTTCTCTCATGGAAATTATTGATTGATTACAAGTGAAATACAGTGGACTTATTAGAAAGCGGTGCATTTTGTTTTGCTTTATGTACACGATATTGGTCATAATTTAATATGTTTCAATTTTTGCAAACAAAAAAACAAACCCAAGACAAAACAACAAAGAAACCTGTCTAGCAAGCAGTGCAATCAAACCAATAGACCAAATGATCTGTATTTTCTTCCTTAACTGCTTTACTGTACTTCCTTACTGCTTTCCTTTTCAAATTGGGTTTGTTCAATGGCTTGGTTGTTTTTCTTTCATTATTTTATTTTTTTTTAATTCTGCTACATTTACTACATTTCTGGATTCCTAGTTTTTCCATTCCTTAATTTTTCCCCCTCTTCTTTTTGAACAATTTACCTACAGTTCCTCCTACTGTTAATAAGCTTTCCCTCACTGGTGCAAAATGACCACAATAATTAACTTTTTAAAAAGCAAGACTCTTTTGGGCTCAAGACTTCGGAGTGCTCAGTCTGTGGTCCTGTGATCCTTTGTTTCTGAGCCTCTGGTGAGAGAACAAGTGGTAATGGGGTACACAGCATTGTTCACCTCAAGGGAGCCAGGAAGCGCTTGAGCCAATCAGCTTCCAAACTGTCTGCCTCTGCACACTGCTGCATCAAGACCAAGCCTTCGTAAGCATCATTGAGCAAATCCTCATAAGTTTTGAGATATACACTTCACATCTAAACTGCTACTCCTTGAAGATGCATCATCTTCCTATCAGCACTTACTGGTGGTTCCATTTTCCCAAACAGTATCCAAAGCCTCACTGCACTTGAACTAACTGCCGACCTCCCCAGATGTTTGTCCACCCTCTTGAAACCCAGACATCCTACATTTCAGGATATGTTCTTGGAAATGCTTTAAGGTGAACAGAGTTTTTGCAACTCTGTAAGGAATAGCTCTGCTGAACAGGCTAAAAGTATAGATGGGTAGGTGAGAAGGAGAAGAAGGAGAGGTTGCTTAAGGAGGACCAAGCTGTAAGCAAATACTATTGGTATAACTTGGATTTATAGCTCTATTTATTTGTTTAGATATCATGGACATACAATATTTAAAATGTAAGATCTGAGGATTTTCAATGTGCGTTTATAACCTTGAAACCATTACAATAGCCAACATGACATTCATTTCCATCACCCTTAGTTTCTGGATGCTTCTCTGACATTCAATCTTCCATAATTCCCTATATCTCAGAGAAGTACCAATATGCTTTTATCACAACATATTAGTCTGCAAGAATTTCATATACTTGTTCCATGAGACCACAGTCACCTTGATACCTAAACCACACAAAGACCCAACAAAGAAAGAGAATTTCAAACCAATACTAAATAAAATATTCACAAACTGAATCCAAGAACACATCAAAAATATCATCAACCATGACCAAAGAGGCTTCATCCAGGGATGTAGGTATGGTTCAGTATACAGAAATCTATCAATGTAATCCACCATATGAAGAAAAAACAACAACAACAACACATGATCATCTCCTTAGATGCCAGAAAAGCATTTGACAAAATGAAATACCCATTTATGTTCAAAGTCTTGGAGAGATCAGGGATGCAAGGCGCATACTTAAACATAGTAAAGACAATATGCAGCAAGTCTACAGCCAACACCAAACTAAACAGAATCTTAAATTAATTCCACTGAAATTGGGGACAAGACAGGGCTGCCTACTCTTTCTGTGTCTCATCAACATAGTACTTGAGATCATAACTAGAGCAATAGGACAACTAAAGGAGATAGAGGAGATACAAATTAGAAAGAAGTCAAGTATCACTATGCATAGATGATAGTATACATAAGTGACCCCCAATATTCTACCAAAGAACTTCTATAGCTGATAACATCATCAGCAAAGTGGCTGGATACAAAATTAACTCAAAAAAAAATCTAGCCCTCCTGTATACAAAAGACAAATGTGCTAAGAAAGAAATTAGGGAAACAACACCCTTTAACATAGCCACAAAAATTGTAAAGTATCTTGGTGTAACTGTAACCAAGCAAGTGAAAGACTTTTATGAAAAAAAAACTTCAAGTCTCTTAACAAAGAAATTGAAGATGACATCAGAAAATGGAAAGATCTCCCATGCTCATGGATCTATAGGATTAACATAGTGAAAATGGCCATCCTGCCAAAACCAATCTACAGATTCAATGCAATTCCCACCAAAATACCAACACAATTCTTTACAGACATTGAAAGAACACTTCAACTTCATTTGAAAAAATGAACAAAAAACCCAGAATAGCTCAAACAATCCTATACAATAAAAGAACTTCTGGAGGTATCTCCATCCCTGATCTCAAGCTGTACTACAAAGCAATATTAATAAAAACTTCATGGTACTGGCATAGAAACAGACTGGTCAATAAATGGAATCAAATTAAAGATCCTGAAATAAACCCACACATCTATGAACACTTGATTTTTGACAAAGAAGCCAAAAGCATACAAAGGAAAAATTAAAAAGATAAATGCTAAAAAGATAACATCTCCAACAAATGATGCTGGCCTAACTGGATGTCTACATGTAGAAACATGAAAATAGATCCATATTTATCACCCTGCACTAAAGTAAAATTCAAGTGGATCAAAGACCTCAACATAAAACCAAATACAATAAATCTATTAGAAGAAAAAGTGGGGAAGAGCTTTGAACTCATTAGCACCAACACCAACAGCTCAGGCTCTAAGATCAATTATTAATAAATGGGACCTCATGAAACTGAAAACCTTCTTTAAAGCAAATGACACTGTCAATAAAACAAAATGACAGCCTACAGACTGGGAAAACATCTCCACCAACTCTACATCTGACAGAGAACTAATATCCAAAATACGTAAAGAACTCAAGAAATTAAGGTCCAACACCAATGAACTAATCCAATTAAAAACAGGGTACAGAGCTAAACACAGTATTCTCAACAGAGGAAAATTGAATGGCTTAAAAACATTTCAAGAAGTGCTCTGGTGTCTGGAGTATTCTTCTGGAAGATGAAAGAGGTCCACCGCTGCTGGTCCATCTGGATGTCTACATGTAGAGAAATGCAAGTAAATCCATATTTACCACACTACACAAAACTAAAGTCCAAGTGGATGAAAGACCTCAACATAATACCAGACACACTAAATCAGTTAGGAGAAAAAGTGGGGAAGAGCCTAGAACTCATTGGCACAGGAGACAACTACAGGCTCTAGGATCAACAATCAATAAATGGTACCTCTTGAAACTGAAAAGCTTCTGTAAAGCAAAGGACACTATCATCAGAATAAAATGATAGCTTACAGATTGGGAAAGGAGCTTCACCAACTCTACATCTGACAGAGGGCTAATATCCAGAATATATCAAGAACTCAAGAAGTTAAAAAGCAACAACTCATGCAATCCAATTTAAAAAATGGGGTACAGAGCTAAACAGATTTCTCAATAGAAAAATATCAAATGGCAGAGAAACACTTAAAGAAATGCTCAATGTCCTTAGTCATTAGGGAGATGCCAATCAAAACAACCCTGAGATTTCACTTTACACCCATCAAAATAGCTAAGTTCAAAAACTCAAGTGACAGTACATGCTGGAGAGGATGTACATTGCTGGTGGGAATCTAAAGTGGTACAGCCGCTCTGAAAATCAATCTGGCGCTTTCTAAGACAATTAGGAATAGTGATTCCTCAAGATCCAGCTATACTACTCCTAGGCATATATCCAAAATATGCTCATGTATACAACAAAGACATTTGCTCAACCATATTCATAGCAGCTTTATTTGTAATAGCCAGAATCTGAAACCACCCAGATGCCCCTCAACTGAATAATGGATACAAAAATTGTGGGACATTTACACAATGGAATACTACTCCACAATTAAAAAACTAGGAAATCATGAAGTTTATAGGCAAATGGTGGGAACTATAGAAGATCATCTTGAGTGAGGTATCCCAGAAGCAAAAAGACACACATAGTATATATTCACTTACCAGACCACAGAGTTAAATAATGCATCCAGTCCTGATGACACCTGATAGGCTAGGGTCAGAGGGAAGGGGAGGAGGACCTTCCCTATAAGTGGACTTGGGGAGGGGCATGGAAGGAAATGTGGGAGAGAGGGTAGGATTGGGAAGGTACAAGAGAGGGGGGTACGGCTGGGATACAAAGTATATAAACTGTAATTAATAAAATAAATAAAAATCTAAAAGAATGAAAAGGCCAAAGGGGGGTGGCGGGGAAGAAATGCTCAATGTCTTTAATAATCAAAATGACTCTGAAATTCCATCTTACATTCCTTTCAGAATGGCTTAGATCAAAAAAAAAATTAAGTGACAACACATGCTGGCAAGGTGTGGAGAAAGGGGGTGGGAGTAAAAACTTGTACAACCACTTTGGAAACCAATCAGGCCCTTTTTCAGACAATTGAGAACTCTACCCCAAGACCCAGCTATACCACTCCTGGGCATATATCCAATAGATGCTCTACCGTACAACAAGGACATTTGCACAACTATGTTCATAGTGGCTTTATTCTTTTCTTTTTAGGTTATTTTTATTTATTTATTTATTTATTTCAATGTATTCACTTGGTATCCAAGCTGTAATCCACTCCTCCTTCCCCTCCCAATTCTACCCTCTCTTCCTCATCTCCTTCCATGACCCTCTCCCAGTCCACAGATAGGGGAGGTCCTCCTCCCTTCCATCTGATCCTAGCCTATCAGGTCTTATCAGGACTGGCTGCATTGTCTTCCTCTGTGGTCTGGTAAGGCTGCTCCTCCCTCAGGGGGAGGTGATCAAAGAGCCAAGTGGCTTTATTCTTAATTGCAGAAACTAGAAACAACCTATATGCCACTACACTGAAGAATGGATAAAGAAACTGTGGTACATCTACATAATAGAATACTACTCAGCTATTAAAAACAAGGACATCATGAAATTTGCAGGCAAATGGATGGATTTGGAAAAGATCATTCTGAGTGAGGTAACCAGACCCAGAAAGACATGCATGGTAGAAATGGATATTAGCCATATGATATAGAAAAACTATACTACAATCCATAGACCCAAATAAGCTAAGTAACAAGGAGGACCCTAGGGAGGATGCTTAATTCTCATTCAGTAGGATGAGTAGGATAGACACTGGAAGTGGTTGAAGAGAGGAAACAGGATGGAAGCCTATCACAGATGTCCTCTGAAAGAGTCCATCCAACAGAGGATGGAAGCAGATGCTTAGACTGCCAAAGTTAAGGCAGAACACAGAGAGTCTTATGGAAAAGTGGGGAGACAGAAGAACCCAGAGAGGACAGGAGCTCCACAAGAAGACCAACAAAGCCAACCAATCTGGGCCCAGGGGCGGGGTTGGGGGAGGTGTGCAAAGAGTCAGGCACCAACCAAGGATCATGCATAGAGAGGACCTAGACCCACGGCTTACATGTAGCCTATATGCACCTCAGTCTCCGTGGGGGTTCCCTGGTAAGGGGAGCAGGGGCAGTCTTGGGGTGGCCTTGCCAGGCCACAGAGGAAGAGGATGCAGGCAATTCTAATGAGACTTGATAGACTTGGGTCAGTTGGTAAGAGAAGAGGGACCCCCTTTCTGAGGATTAGAGGAGGGGGATGGGGAAAGGCAAGGAGGGGCAGGATTGGGAGGAAGTGAGGGAGGGGGTTATGATCAGGATGTAAAGTGAATACATAAAAAAATAAAACAAAATCCAAAACTATTCCTGCCCCTGAAAGAAAAGTGTATGTGTGTGTGTGTGTGTGTGTGTGTGTGTATATATATATATATATATACTTATTAAGTATATAGTGTGTGTGAGAGAGAGAGTGTGTGTGTGTGTGTGTGCGTGCATATATATGTGTACTGAGTTAAGGTTGAGTATCTCTTATACACAGTATTTGGGATCAGACACATTTCATTTTTCAGTTTTTTAATATTTGGAAAGATTTTTCATGGGTTTTCCTCATGTGGGTCCCTAATCCAAAATTCTAAAATTTCAAAATCTGAAATGTTCCAAAAGCTCATTGAGAGTCATGTCACTTGCTTTTCATTTTCCCCTTTCATTGAAGACAGATTTTTTTCTCACATAATATATCCTAATTATAGTTTCTCCTCCCTCTACTCCTCTCAGTTTCTCCCCATCCACCTACCCCCTTTCAGATCCACTACCTTTCTGCCTCTCATTAGAGAACCAACAGACTTCTAAGGAATAATAATAAGATATAATAAAATAAAATATAAGATAAAGCAAAAACTAACAATCAAAGTTGGACAAGACAAACAGAAGAAAAAGAGCCCAAGAGAAGGCATAAGAATCAGAGACCCAAGAATCCCATTAAAACGTGTGTGTGTGTGTGTGTGTGTGTGTGTGTGTGTGTGTATACAAAGGACCTGGTGTAGGCCATGTGCATGCTGCCTCAGTCCCTATGAGTTCATATGAACTTTAATCTTGTTGATTTAGAGATCCTTGCTTTCTTGGTGTCTTCCACCCTCTCTGGCTCTTACACCTTTCTGCCTCCTCTTCTATGGGGTTCCCTGAGCTCTGAGGGGAGGGATTTGATTGAGAAGCCACTTGGGTTTAGTGTTCCAAGGTTTCTCACTCTGTGCACGTTGTCTGTCTGTGGATCTCTGTGTTTCTCCTCATCTGCTGTAGGAGGAAGCTTCTCTGATGACGGCTGAACAAGACACTGATATATGGGTATAACAATGTCATTAGGGATCATTTTATTGCAACTTTTTTTTTCAAAGAACAATAGTATTTGGTTTTACCCTGGGCCTCTGGGCTATCTAGGGTCTGGTTCTTGGTCATCCAAGCAGTGTTAGATACAGGTCCATCTTGTGGAGTGGGTCTTAATTCTGATTGGTTGGTTACTCCCACAGTCTTTGTGCCGTCATTGCTAAACCCTATCTTGCAGGCAGGACACCACTGTAGATAAAGGGTGTGTGGCCGGCTGGGTGTTTGTTTCTCCTTTGGTGGACTGTAGAGTACCTCCTTGTACCAAAGAAGTGTGAACACAGCAATGAAGGCTCTGTGTTCCTGTTCCACTTCTCCATACTCAATGAGTTATGTAGACGTGGTCTTCAGTAATGGGCATTGCTGTCAGCTTGTAGAGAGAAACCTATAGTTTGGCAACAGTCTTGTTTTGGGGTTAACATGAGACTCCTCTAGCCAAAAGCTTAATTATATGCAAATCAATCTCAATACTGGAAGTTTCATTTGCTGACATGAGATGGTCAGCTAGGGCTCTGTCTCCCCATTATTTGGTGATTTTATTTCGATCCCCTTTATATATATATATATATTTTAGGAAGCTCCTACTGCATTAGGTTTTCATACTATCCCTCAAATGGTTCTTAATTTTAACTAGCCCTCCCTGTACCCCTTCTCTTATCCTCCTCTTCCTTCCCCATTTCCACTTGATTCTCCCATTCTAGCCCCCCATTCATCCATAACTATCTATTCTATTTCTCCTTCCCAGCAAGAGCTGTTTATCCCTCCCACCTAGTCACCTACCAACCCTCTATATGGACTGTAGTTTGCTTATCCATGACTTAACAGCAAACATCCATGTATTTGTCTTTCCGGGTCTGCAAAATCATCATGCGGGACATGGTTAATCATGCTCCTAACCCTAGCTCTTTAGAGCCGGAGGCAGAAGAACTGGGAATTCCAAGTCATCCTCTACTACACAGTGGTTCAGGCCAGCCTGGGGTACATGAGATCCTGTCATCCTCTACTACACAGTGGTTCAGGCCTGGGGTACATGAGATCCTGTCATCCTCTACTACACAGTGGTTCAGGCCTGGGGTACGTGAGATCCTGTCATCCTCTACTACACAGTGGTTCAGGCCTGGGGTACATGAGATCCTGTCATCCTCTACTACACAGTGGTTCAGGCCAGCCTGGGGTACATGAGATCCTGTCTCAAAAACAAAACATTGATGTGTGCATGCATAATTTTATATATAATCAAACAAAATTCAGTAGTGTATTAAATACACAGTATGCCATGACCCAAGGCTGGTTCATCATGTGAAAACCAATGTCAAAACTATAGTGATAAGAAACAAATTCTTGGTAGGAAAAGAAGGAAAAGGGGAAAGAGTTGTGCTTGGGGTGGTAGAACTGTTC
Organism: Pachyuromys duprasi; assembly: GCA_028658305.1. Classification (NCBI taxonomy): domain Eukaryota; kingdom Metazoa; phylum Chordata; class Mammalia; order Rodentia; family Muridae; genus Pachyuromys; species Pachyuromys duprasi. Next base: position 59,952,673 of record CM053764.1, read on the forward strand.
TGTGGGGATTATATTAATAAATATGTTATATAAATACATTAGATATATAATTAATATAACATGTTATATTAATAAATGTTATTTATATGGTTGGAAATATTATATATAAATATAATAAATGTATCATATATAAATACATAATTATATAATTTATATATTCTCCCCAAATGAATTTTACTGAATGTAAGTGATGTATAATTTTTTTAAGGTAATGGGACCACAAATAAAACAATCATAACAGCTGGTCATTGCTGAAGCAGAGTTATGAGTAGGTCAAGTACAGAAGCTTCCAAAGTGAGCTATTAAAATCCTCACCATGAACATAGCAAACACCTTGACTCCACCATTCCCACTTACTGCCTGTCCAGCTCTCAGTTTTCTTTGTTAGCCAAAAATGATTTGACTAGACACAATTACACACACGATTTTGCTCTGATACTCTCTGGAGTCACTTCGGATTTTTTACTGAGGTCACCAGTGACCTTCTGATCTCTATGTAGCCATAAAAAAAGCCATTCTACTTCATGAAATCTTGCATTTGACACCACCATTCAGCATCATTTGTTAGTTTCTCTTCTCGGTTTCGGTAACGTCAATCATGCTCACTCTTCAGTATTATTTTTCTCTTTTTACACCTTTTCAGTTTCACTTTGTCTCCTCTTTACTAATCTTCTGAATATGGTGTGTATGAAGAGTAGATCCTTGACTCCTATGATGGTTGGTGTTTGTCAGGTTGACACAATCTAGGGTCCCCTGGGGAAAAGGAACCTCAACTGAATAAAAAAAATACCTCCATCGGAATGGCCTCTAGTCAGTCCTGTAGGGCATTTTTCTTGACTAATAATTGTTACAGGAGGATCCAGCCCACTGTGGGGCACTGCCATCTCTGGCAGGTGATCCTGAGAGATATAGGTACCTGAATGTGAGCCTAAGAGCAATCCAGGAAGCAACATTCCTCCGTGGTCTCTGCTGTAGGTTGCTGCCTTGACTTCTTGCCCTGACTTTCCCCCCAGGGATGGGCTGTGACAGGCAGCTATAAAATGAAATAATTAATTTCCTCCCCAAGCTTCCTGTGGCGTTTATCACAGTAGTCTAAACCAGCCAAAACAACCTCAGTTCTCTTTCACTCTGCTCTTTGTGCCAGTGACTAAAGACTATGATTTTAAATGCCGTAGGCTTGAGATTGACACATTACCACCTGTAGCCTTGACAGCATGCAGAACCTCCACAGTTGCACATCTAGCATCCCACTTGACACCTTTGTTTGGAAGTCTAGCCAGCATTTTGAAGATAATGTATCAATAGAATTAAAATCGTCCTCTGTGTACGCCTGTGCCCCATCCACACATCCTAGGGAATGGCTCTATCTCTCAGCCTCTGGAGACACAGCTCAGAACCACGCTTGGCTCCTGTGCGCCTCCATCCAACATCAGCTGTGCGCTTCTGAAGAACAGCAAATGCCTTCAATTTCCACTTCTGCTAAGACCACGTTCTTAACTCGCTTGCTTGCTTTCCTTATTTGCTTGGGTTTTTTTTTTTCTTTATCTGTTTCTGGACAAATTTCTTTTTCTCTGCTTCCTGTTTTTGTTAAATTTAAATTATGTAACTTTATATACAGTTTCAAGAATGGTGCTGGTTACATATTAGTTATCTTGCATTGATAATAGTCTGTTGGTCTGGACCTAAATTGAAGAGAAATTATTTTATTCTCTTTTATTGCTTTTGCTATAGAAGATTAAGATCGTTTAGTTTTTCTCTTAAGTATTTCCCAAAGATCTGTATGTTGGAAACTATCTCTATTTTTAAGAATATCTTAAATCAAATAGTGCAATTATTGCAAAAAATGACAGTATTGTTGCATACAGAAGAATAAAAAAGTGGAAATAAGAATCGACAACTAAAATGGGAAATTTACACGTATTCTGCTAGTATTCGTTAAATGAGAAATTCAGAACAGAGACATCAGTGCAAGCCCCTCTAGCTTCGTGTAATCGCAATACCCCACAGGATTTCCCTTCAGTCTGTCATGTTTCTTAGACATAATTTGTGGAGGAGAAAATTAAGTTAATTTTTAGTTTGCTCATTTTTTTATTGTGAAGAAGATCCAAAATTTTAACAGCTATTATTATCATAGCTGATTATATATCTTATATTTTATTGCATCATCTCTCTGTTTTTCTGACCTCCATCTTCCGTCAGTAAAAGTTGTTCTTAGTTGTGCTTTGACAGTTAGATATCCTTAATGGGGATGGTACACCCACCTATCATCCCAGCCCCAGGGAAGCTGAGGCAAGAAGAATGCAAGATTGAAGTCAGTCTGAGCTGTATAATAAGACTTTTGCCAACAAAAAGAGAAAAATAAAAATAAAAAGAATTATTTAAATATGTTTGTAGACACCTTTGGTAATCCAAATGCCAAGCTAATATGGACTTCTTGAACGTAGCTTGTCCTAAAGCTTGGGTTATTGATCTAACCCCTTACATTATTGGTTAAAATGCTCTAATATCTAGGGATATAAAATTTAGAGGAAGAAACTTTCCATGGTAAGATCAAAGCTTTGAGTAAAGTGAAATGTGTGGTCTTCTGTTGACCATCAAGGTTCTTCCTGGTTTCTTTTTTCTGAATTTCATGTGGTTTAAAAAAACCAAACAAAAGCCTGACAGTGGTGGTGGCGTACGCCTTTCAGGTACATGCCTTGGGAGACAGAGGCAAGAAGATCTCTGTGAGTTTGAGGTCAGCCTGGTCTACAGAGCAAGTCCAGGACAGTCAGGGCTACATAGAAAAAAGACCTGCCTCATGATATGGCACATGTCTGCTCCATTAATAAAGTAAAAATAGAAAAGTAACTTGAGCAATAAAACAATATTACAGGCTTATAGCAAATTAACTCAACAGTGCCTTGTGCTGTGTCTTCAGGATTGACCTGAGTATAATAATATGTATATATGCCAACCTCTTGGTACTATAAGATTATCTTCTGACTCTCTGTGGTGAATGATGTTTATCTTTAACGTAGCTCCCTTGTCTCCCCACCTCCCACACGCATTTGCATAACAATTGGTAGTCCATATTTAGTGTTTTCATGTTATGATTCATAACTATTACTGCTGAGCCAGAAGGTAGCCTCCTTTTTCATGATAATGATTATCTTCAGTTTTTGTTTTATTAATTTTCCTCTAGTGCACACTTCACTGGTCCCCACGCTTATGCAGCAGGTTCTTCACTGACTGAGGCCTCTCCCTTGCCTCCTACTCACATTTTAAAGGGAATTTTCTTGTTGGTGCAAAACTCACATGTCTTATCTTAAAGGGAATACATACAAGAGAGTCTGTGCTGTAACTGTTTTGAGTGGCCAAGGCCAGGAATACAGATTTAAATTACTTCAAATTCCACATTCCACTGTTGAAGCTGTTTCATAGTTCTTACAGTTTTACAAAACAAAGAACATCATAAATCAAGGCAAGCTTAGAAAACAATAGCGGGCCCATCAGAGAGGCTGCCAGAGCAAGATGGGGAAGCGTTTCTAGATGGCCAAGATGCTCTCTGATGCCATTCTTGCCTTGTTGGGTTGGTAGAAACTAGTCAATAGTGATAAGTTAATAGATTCCAAAAGGTTTCTATTATTTACTCACAGGGTGCTAGCTCAGACACAGAGGGGGGCACAGAATATCTGCTGGAATGGTGAGGCGGCTAGAAGTAGCCCAAGATAAAGTGATTAGCCTTTGGACCTGCAACATTCTGTTCTCTCCACAGTACTGGAGCTCGAATGTCTCTGCAGACATGGCTTCTTTCCAGGAGTTTTTGCTCACATGATTAACTCAAATCCTACTCATTTAAACGTAAATATTATATTTAAAACCTTCACATTTACATTTAGTATGGTTTTTCTCAAATACCGTGGCCCAGCCAAACTGATGCATAAGTTAACCAGCATAGGTGGAGACCAAGAATTTGACAAATGTTAGCAAAGTTCTAAAGTTGTTCTATGGAGGGGGTTCTGTTTTTAGTAGCCTAACCTTCGAATTCTAGCCATGTCTAGGTTTCATCTCTGTTTCTGCTTGCACCCGGAGCTCTGTTTCTGGGGACCAGTGTTTTGAAAGCCAGAGCAAATTCTGGGGCCTTTTGTGCTGTTTGCATTGGCAACCAGCGGATTCTCTTCTTGTAAGCTTTGTTCCTCTTCTTTAGACTCACCATCCATACTTTAACATCATCACTTCAAGTATTTATTAAGGTTTAGTTCAATTATACATCTTCATCTCTGTTGCTTCCCTTCTCAGTATCAACTCTTGAAATTATTTAGTACATATTGCAAATTGTTTGAAGTGTGTCTGAAATGTGAATACTAATACATGCAGGAGCGGCCTAAATCCTTATGAAGGCTAATGTGTCATCCCATAACTCTCAAATTTATTTCACTAAGCACTACTTTTGTTTTGCATAGTGTCTTAGTTTGCTTTCTCTTGCTGCAATAAAGACCATGACCAAAAGCAACTTGAAAAGGAAAGGGCTTATTTTGCTTAAATGTATTATTGTAGTTCATCGCTTAGGAAAGCCAAGGCAGGAACTCAGGCCAGAAAGGAACTGGAGGCAGCAACAGCAGCAGAGACCGTGGAGGAGCGGTGCTTACTGGCGTGCAGGCTCGTGTTCAGCTACCTTTCTTATACCTCCCAGGACCACCTGACCAGCCGTGCCCACAATGGACTAGCCAAAATGCTGCACCGACAGGCCTAAAGGCTAAGCTAATGAATACATTTCCTCAGCTGAAATTCTCTCCTGCCCCATGACTTCATTATGGCAGATAGCGCTCTGCTGCTCTCTGCCTTGTGTTCTTCCTTCTGCTCTCTTTCCTTCACTCCTCTTTTCTGCTCTGCTCTCTTACTCTCCTTCTCTCGCCCTCCTCCATCTTCCCTTTTCTTGTTTAAGACAAAGTCTTCCTGTGTAACACAGGGTGGCCTTGAACTTAAGACCCTGCAGAGATTATAGGTGTGCATCACCATGCTGATAAGCCATGCTACTTCAGGCTGCCTCGTCAGCATTCACCAGGCCTGCCCACCTATTCCCAGATCATCTTCCCTGTGCCTCACTACATATGGACCAACATCTTTCATAGAACCCTGGCCCATGTCACTTTGTAACTTCTGTTGAGATATTTTTAGGATACCTTCTGTGCTGCAGGACTGTTGAAACAGGTGTGAACTGTATGCGCTTCTGTGTTTATTCTCAGGAGTCTCCTTTTGGTCACACACTGCATATTCCTAATCTGTACGCAATGGGATCAACTCTTAGCTGTTCAAATGAAAGAGCCAAGAGATTCAGGCGCCAGAATAAGCAATGTTGTGTGAGGCAGAAGGGATACTGGGAAAACCATCCCAATCCTGAGTTGCCATAAACATGTAAGCAGGGGAGCTGTGCCATTTATTTGTTATTTTTAAAGCTTATACAGAGGAGGACTTGGTAGCTTTGTTCACTTACCATGTGGAAAATACAAAACACTAGTACCCAAAGAAAAATGATAATTTTATTAATTAATTCAATTTACATCTCCGTCCTCTCCTCCCAGTCCCACCCTCCTTCCTGAATCCCCTTTTCTCTTATGCCCCCCTACCCAGCTCTCCATTCACATGAGGACTGAGTTCATCTTCCTCCCCTGTGGCCTTGTAGGGAAGTTCCATCAGGGGGAAGTGATCAAAAAGCAGGCAACAGAGTCTGTGTCAGAAATATCATTCCCCTAACTAGTGGGCCCACATGAAGCCCCAGATGCCCATCAGGCTTATCTTCTCAGGGCCTGTGCATTGTAGTATTCTACCCTGTACTACATGGCTAAAATCTGCTTATGAGTGAGTATATACTACGGATGACTTTCTGGGTCTGGGGTACCCCACTCAGGATGATCTTTTCTAGTTCTACTCATTTGCCTGCAAATTTCATGATGTCCTTTTTTTTAAATGACTGAGTAGTATTCCACTGTGTAAATGTAGCACAGTTTGTTTATCCATTGTTCGGCTGAGGGACATCTGAGTTGTTTCCAGTTTCTGGCTATTACAAATAAAGCTGCTGTGAACATGGTTGAGCAAATGTCCTTGTTTTATGGCAGAACATCTTTCAGGTGTGTGCCTAGGAGTGGTATTATTGGCATAAGGTATACAGTAACCAACAGGTGTGGCTACTTGCCAGGCATCTTTTCTGTGGTATAGAGGGTGTGATCTTGTCCTGGTGTGAGAACTACTCTACTCTCCAGAAGTAGTCACAAAGTCACCTGTGCTCAGGAAGGGTGGAACTGAGTTTGAAAGTCACTGCATTCCTTTCTCCTACTTTTATTTTGACAAACTTAAAATTTTATAAGTTGAAAGAATAACACAAAGAAAACCATTCCACTCTTTGCCAAGTTTCGCTGGTGTTACCATTTGGCCATATTTTATTTTCATTATATTCATCTATAATATATCTGTCTGTCTACCTACATACCTAACTACCTAAATACCTGTTCATCCATCCATTCATCTACCTATCATTTGAATGTCCTACAATTTATCTGCAGCACTGTCTTTCAAGAACAAGGGTATTCTCACCAATATCATACAGTCTAAGACTACACAAATTTAACACATGTATGTGATATCATGTAATACTCAGCTTATGCTCAGAACACTCTCTGTGTGGAGGCTAGAGAACAACTGCTCTGGGGTTTGCAAGCCAGGCAGCCTCTTTTGCAAGGCCTCAGGTCTGTGGTGGTGGAGCGGAAGCAGCTACAGACCTGTGCGGCATAAACGGGGAGGGCTGGATCCCTGGAAACCTTTATTAGCAAAAAGAAAACAAAACAGGGTTTGAGCTACTTTAGACTCATTCAGAGTCTCATTCTTATTCTCTCTCTCTCTCTCTGGATGTCCCTCTGTATCTTTCTGTCTCTCTGTCTCTGTCTCTGTCTCTGTCTCTGTCTCTGTCTGTCTCTCCATTATATTTCAGAGCAGATGAATCTCCCAATTCTGGGTATATTACAGAGGTCAGTCTTTCTATTTTTGTTTTTGAGACAGGGTCTCACTTTGTAGCTATGACTAGTCTGGAACTCTCTATGAAGACCAAGCTGGCCTTGAGCCCTGCCTCTGCCTCCCAAGTGCAGAGACTAAAGACCATTACCACACATAGCTACAGATGTCAGCCTTAGTTTTGAAAAGATGTTGCCATGTATGGATTGGATTACTAAACCAAATTTAATTTCCAGAAGATCTCTCTGTTTATCTGTAAGCATCAATATATACCATAAGCATTGCATGGCCTTCTCTTCCCTTTTTAAAATAACTATGGTAAAATCGAAACAGAAAGCATGCCATGGTGGGCCTTTTGGGTATGTAAAGCATTTAAAGCATTGAAGCGTACTGAGCGTCTAGACCAGGGCCACTCAGAGTCCACACCGTCACTCATGCCATTGCTTCTCTCTCCACAATGCCGCCTTCCTTCACTGAGGTTGTTTCTACTGAAAACGCTCTCGCTCCTCCTGGGCACCCCACATCATTGTGAATGTGAGCGTTCCATGCAGTTGGAACCTACAGTATTTGTCTCTTCTAATGATGGTTGTGTTCACTTGGCACGTCTTCAGGTCTCATCCATGTTGTAGGATACAGAAGACTTCATTCTTCCTAAAGTCTGAGTATATTCTAGGCTGCGGACACACTAGGTTCTTTTTCTCCACTGATGTTAAATCAAGTTACTTCCATTTTTGGAGTCTTGTGAACAATGATACTAAGAACATGGGTTCTAGATTTATTCTTTTTTTTAAAAATATGTGTATGGGTTTTTGCCTGCATGTCTGCCTGTGTGCCCTGTATGTGCAGTACCCACGGAGGTCAGAAGAGGGTATCAGATCCTTCTGGGACTGGAGTACAGATGCTTATACACCGCCATGTGGAAACTGGAACTGGAGTTTTCAATTGCATTTCATTGTTCAACATGTCTTTTTTATGCCAAAAGGAAGCTATGTATGTGATATAAGTACAAAACTTTATATAATATACATAAATATATAATAAAATTATAGAATATATTATATATAATTGTTCTGTAATATTTTGAGATCAGAGATGGTGATACCTGTAGTAGTTATTTTCTTATTCAGGAATGTTTTAGTTATTTGAGTTTTTTGTGTCTCCATATGAAGCTGAAAATTGCCTTTCTAACATACTTGAAGAATTGTGTTGGAATTTTGATGGGGATTGCTTTGAATCTGTAGATTACCTTTGTTTGGTAGGATGGTCATTGTTACTGTATTTATCTTACTGATCCATGAACAAGGTAGGTCTTCCCATCTTCTGTTATCTTCTTAAATATTTTCTTTACTATATTAAGGATTTTAATAGCTTTAATAGTTTAGTAGCTTTTCACTTGTATGGTTAGTTACCCCAAGATATTTTTTATTTTTAAAGCTATTATGAAAATTGGTGTTTTCCTAATTTCTTTCTCATTCTATTTGCCATTTCTATATAGGAAGGCTATTGATTTTTGTGCGTTAATTTTGTGTCTGGATACTTTACTGGAGTTTCCAAGTGGAATTTTTAGGGTCACTGATGTATACTGTCATATCATCTGCAAATAAAGATACTTAGACTTTTTTCTTTCCAATTTTATCCCCTTGATCTCCTTCCATTGTCTTATTGCTCTAGTCAAGACATCAAGTACTATTCTGAATAGATTTGGATAGAGTGGGCAGCCTTGTCTTGATCCTGATTTTAGTGAAATTGCTTTGAGTTTCTCTCCATTTAAGTTGATGTTGACTATAGACTTGCTCTAAATTGCCTTTAGGTTTGTTCCTTGTATCCCTAATTTTTCAAGGACTTTTATCATGGAGTGATGTTGCATTTTGTCAAAGACCTTTTCAGCATCTAACGAGATGATGTGGTTTGGTTTTACTGTTTGTTTATATGGTTTACATTTAGCTGTCACTTCTCTGTTCAGGTTTTGTCTGGTTGACCTGTCCACGGGTGAGAGTTGGTATGGAAGTCACCCATTATCACTGTATGAAGGTCAATACATGATTTAAGCTGAAGGAGGATTTCTTTTATGAACTTCAATGCCCTGGTTTTAGGGACATAAATGTTAAAAACTCTAATATTGTCTTGGTGGTTTTTTCCTTTAATAAGTATGTAGCACCCCTTCTAATTAGATTTGGTTTGAAGACTAGTTTGTCATATATTAAAATGGCAGGACCAGCTTCTTTTATAGGTCCATTTGCTTGAAATATCTTTTTTCCATCCTTTTACCCTTGAAGTGATATCTATCCTTGATTCTAAGGAGTGTTTCTTGGGTGCAGCAGGATGATGGATCCTGTTTCGCATTCACTCTGTTAGTCTGTGTCTTTTTATTGGGTTATTGAGATTGTGAATGTTGAGAGTTATCAGTGACCAATATTTATTGGTTTCTGTTATTTTGTTGTGGTAGCTATTTTAATTTGTAAGTCTGATATTTGGTGGGGGTTGGTCTGATGCTTGTATTTTGATGCTATTTATTGGCCCTCAAGATCTGGTTACTGCCTAGATGAACCTATCCTTGTTTTGTAAAACTGCCTAAGACGTTATAACTGATTGGTTGATTAAAGGCCTAAAACCTGGGCAGGGCAAAATGGTGTAGGCATGGCTAAGGTTCCCAGGCTTTGGGTTCAAGAAAATCACAGGAAAAAGACAGACAGGAAGAGAGGAGGAAGGAGGATGCCACAATATGCTGGCATGAAGAAGGAACCATGTGGGCAGGGAAAAAGGATCCCAAGTATGGCATAAAAAAAAACACGGTGAAATATATAAAATTATGGGTGAATGGTAGCCCAGATAGTAGAGGCTGAGGCAGATGTCACTGGACGGAGCCAATGGATGGCAAGGTTATTGAGATAGCGTAGGTGGAAATATCTGCTCAGCCCAATGTAAATGAGGCAATTATAAAATTTAACAGGTGTCTGTCTTGCTTTGTGATAGTGTGTTAAATAATACCACTGTGATAATCATAGGGCAAATAATAAACATTATATAGCCCAACACCCTTTTTATTTACAACAACAGATATTTCTTCTTGTGTTTTCTTGGGTGTGGTTTACTTTTTCAGGTTGAAGTTTTCATTCTAGTGCTTTCTATAGGGATGGATTTGTGTGTGTGTATGTGTGTGTGTGTGGTTTGTGTGTATTTTTATATTTAGACATATATATATGTCTGGGTAAGATTAAATTTCAAAGTAATTTTAATTGTCATTTCCCTGGTAGCTTAGGGTTTGAACCTTTTAAAAAGTCTTTCTCAGTAGTGTGTGTTTTGTGTTTTGAGAAGTCTTTGTTTAGTGCTATGTCCCATTTTTAAAATGGGCTGCTTATTTTCTGGATGTGTAGAGTTTTGAGTTCTTTGTATATTCTAGATACTAACCCTGTGGCATATGTATACCTGGTAAACATTTTTTTCATTTTGTAGCCTGCCTCTTCACTGAACTGATGGTGTCCTTTGCTGTGCAGAAGCTTTTTAGTTTCATGAAGAGTTCCTATTTGTCAATGCTTGATCTTACTATCTGTGTTACCAAGGTCCTGTTCAGAAAGTCCTTTTCTGTGCCCATAATTTCAAGTATAATTTCTATTCTCTTTTCCATAAGATTTAAGAAATATGGTCTTACATTAAGGTCTTTGGCCAATTTGGAGGTGAGTTTTGTGCAAAATGACCTATAGATCTATTTTCATTCTTCTACATTTAGCCATTTAATCAACATCATTTGTTGAAGAAGCTGTCTTTTCTCCAAGATGTCTCTTTGGCCTCTTTGTCAAAAATCAGGTGTCTGTTAGGTGTATGAACTACGTCTGTACTCTTCTTTCTACTCCATTGATCAATGTGTCTAATTTTATACCAGAATCATACTGTTTTTATTACTATGGCTCTGCAGTAAAACTTAAAGTGAGGCATGGTGATTCTTTCAGCTCTTCTGGTGTTGTTCAGGACTGTTCTGCTATCCTGGGATTTTGTGTTTCTATGTACAATTTAATGTTTTTCAATTTCTGCATTGGGAGAATTGCACAGGGTTTTTTGGGGACTGCACTGACCCTGTAGACTGCTTTTGGTAGGATGACCACTTTCACAGTATTAACCCTGCAGATCTATGAACATAGGAGATCTTTCCACCTATGGGTGTCTTCTTGGATGTCTTCAAATTATTGTATGAGCCTTTCACTTTCTTAGATTTTATTCTGCATTATTTCTTGATCTTATTATAAAATTTATTGTTTCTCTGATTTCTTTCTTTTTTTGAATGTGATTTTTAAAAATTTTATATTAGTCACAGGTTATGTACTTTGTATCCCAGCCGTAGCCCCCTCCCGCATTCCCTCCCTATCCCCCCCCCTTCCCTCCCTCATCTCCTCCCTGCACCTTTCCAAGTCCACTGATAGGGGTGGACCTCCTCCCCTTCCATCTAACTCTAGCTTATCAGATCTCTTCGGGAATGGCTGCAATGTCCTCTTCTGTGGCCTAGCAAGGCCTCTCCTCCCTCAGGGGGCGGGAAGGTTGAAGAGCCAGCCATTGAGTTCATGCCCAAAATAGTCTCTGTTCTCCTTACTAGTATACCCACTTGGGTATTGAGCTACCATTTGCTACGTACAAGCAGGGGTTCTAGGTTATAATCATACATGGTCCTTGGTTGGAGAGACAGTCTCATATAAAAGACCTCTGTGCCCTGATATATTTGGTTCTTGCGGAGCTCCTGACCTCTCCAGGTCATACTAACTCCCCCTTCTTTCATATGATTTCCTGCACTCTGCCAAAGGGTTGGTTATATTTCTTAATATTTGCTTTGATACACTGCTAGGAAGAGTTTTTTCGAGGCCCTCTGTAGTAGGCTCTTGTCCTGCTACTTGTTTACTCCTACATCCAATGTCCGTCCCATTTAACTTTCTAAGAGAGTATTAATCCTCTTACCCCAGGTCCTCTTTCTTGTTTATCTTCTTTAGGTGTATAGATTTCTGTATTTTTTATCCTAGCTTATAGGTCTATATACGTGAGTATATACCATGAGCGTCTTTCTGCTTTTGGGATACCTCACTCAGGATGATCGTTTCCAGGTCCCACCATTTGCCTGCAAATTTCATGATTTCCTCCTTTTTAATTGCTGAGTAGTATTCCATTGTGTAAAAGTACCACAATTTCTGTACCCATTCCTCAACTGAGGGACATCTGGGTTGTTTCCAGGTTCTGGCTATTATGAATAAAGCATCTACGAACATAGCTGAGCAAATG
>CM053764.1:59965415-59995438 GCA_028658305.1 Pachyuromys duprasi
CTATAGGCTTGCTGTATATTGCCTTTACTATGTTTACGTATGTGCCTTGTATCCCTGATCTCTCGAAGACTTTAAACATGAATGGATGTTGGACTTTGTCGAAAGCTTTTTCGGCACCTAGGGAGATGATCATGTGGTTTTTCTCCTTCAGTTTGTTTATATGGTGGATCACATTGATGGATTTCCATATATTAAACCACCCTTGCATGCCTGGGATGAAGTCTACTTGGTCATGGTGGATGATATCTTTTATGTGTTCTTGGATTCGGTTTGCAAGTATTTTATCGAGTATTTTTGCATCAATGTTCATAAGAGAGATAGGTCTGAAGTTCTTTATTTTTGTTGGGTCTTTGTGTGGTTTAGGTATCAAGATGACTGTGGCTTCATAGAATGAGTTTGGTAATGTCCCTACTGTTTCTATTTTGTGGAACAGTTTAGAGAGAATTGGTGTTAGGACTTCTTTGAAGGTCTTATAGAATTCTGCACTGAATCCATCTGGTCCAAGACTTTTTTTGGAAGGGAGACTGTTGATGACTTCTATTTCCTTGGGGGATATAGGTCTATTAAATTTTTCTACCTGATCTTGACTTAATTTAGGTAGATGGAATCTAGCAAGAAAATTGTACATTTCATTTAGATTTTCAAATTTTGTGACATACAGGTTTTTGTAGTAAGACCTAATGATTGTTTGGATTTCCTCAGTGTCTGGTATTATGTCCCCCTTTTCATTTCTGATTTTGTCGATTTCGATTGTTTCTCTCTGCCTTTTTGTTAGTTTGGCTAGGGGGTTGTCTATCTTTTTTATTTTCTCAAAGAACCAGCTCTTGGTTTCATTGATTCTTTTTGTTAGTTTTCATTTCTAGTTAATTAATTTCAGTTCTCACTTTTATTAGCTCTTCTCATGTACTTTTTGCTTGTTTTTGGTTTAATCTATTTGTTTATTAATTTATTATTCACTTTACGTTCCAATCATAGCCCCCTTCTCCTGTCTTCCTGGTACTATCTTTCTTCCCTCTTCCCCCTATCCTCCTCCCCTCCCCCTCACCTACCCATCCCAGCACATCAAGTCATATCAAGACTGAGCACTTGTGGACTCTTTTGGGGGTGGGGGGGTTGTTCTTATTTTTCCAAGGCTTTCAGGTGCAACATTAAATTATTATTGTGGGATCCCTCCTGATGTTTAATGTAGGCACACAGTGCTACAAACTTAACTCTTAGGATGCCTTTTCTGTGGCCCCAGAGTTGGTTTCTGTACAATCTCCATGTAAGAAATCATGTTTTGTTTTAAGGCACTATGATTTCAACATACCGACTTAAATGCAACCCTCTTAATATTAAGATACCGACATCTTAATATGTATTATTTGGGGGTGGGGCCTATTGGAGGCAATTAAGATTAAATGGAGCAATAAAGGAGGAGAAGGGCTAATGCAATGGGCCTGTGGCTACAAGGGCACCCTCATCTCACCTTGTGATAGCCTGTCCTCCCTGCCCACCCTGGGCTGCCCTCACTGATCTTGAACTACCCAGGCTTCTGAACCTTGAGCCAGATAAACCTTTCTTATTTATAAATTACTCAATCTGTGGATTCAGTTATAGTTACAGAAAACAGACTAGGCAATGAGCATAACTAGAAGAAAAACAATGAATCTTTTTTTTAATCTCCATTTGTAGGGCTGCTTCCTTTTAGAGAAGTGAGCTATTTTAAACGCCCACTTAGGAATTGGTGCTTTTAGGCAGCCATCCTCTCCTCTCACTGAGAGCTGCTGCAAGGGAATGTTGAGAGAAGCCACCCTTTCAAGCGGCAAGTGCCCTGGCTGAGTGAATGAAAGAGCTGCTGTTTCGCTTTCAGCTTTGTTCTGTACCTCCCATCCTGCATTTAAGAAAAATGTCCTTTCCCGCCTCCCCCAACCCCCTCCCACTTTGAGTGTCTACCAGACTGATTAATAAAACAAGATAATTCTGGATACAAGTCTGTTCAAAACAGCGGAGTATAAAAGAGCTAATGAGAGGCCCTTGAATGGATGTCATTGTCTTTCACAAAGCATGGTTTTGTCTCATTGTTTTCATCAAAGACTTCTTGGAAAACAACAGCTTTTCCTGCTGCAACTTGGGCTGCTCAACTCTGGGCCGGCTGACAGATAACACACCTTCTCCTGCAGGGCTGGGTTGCCCTTCAATCATTCTCTCCTTCCAGTTTCTGTGCAGTGTGACAATTAGAACTATTATTTGACTGTCCTACAGTGTGATCCAGTAACACTCAGGGGAATTAAAACTACACTGTGACCAACTCCTGCCTCGAATGATCTTGGACTGAACGTGGCAAGGAGAGATCATAGACCCATCAAAATAGAGAGGCTACAGAAAAACGGGGGCATGTTTTCCCTCATCTGGAAGCTCTTCTGAGGACACTACACCGTCAGTGAAACAAAACGAGAGTCAACTCTAAATATAGTTGGGAGCACAAAAGCTACTTAATCACATTTCTGCCTCATGAAAATATTGGAATACATCTTGAGAGATATTTTCATCATACTACTGATTTGCCTGCTTCCCACACTTTCTCATAGTTAAAACTCTGGGTGATATAGGTAAGACTTTAAAGGATATAACTACAAAAGCTGGAGAATTCTTCTTGATAATGTAGCTAGTCAATACATGGAGGACGCAGATCATGCCCTTTCCAAGCCCCTGCTTCCTGTCAGTCTTGTTTATAGGTATTTATCCTTGGAGATTCCAAAATAGTAAAACAAGGCGATGATACTCTAATATATATGTGTATGTTGTATGAATGCATGTTTATACATGTGTACACATATTTATATGAATGATGTAAGAGATTCAGAAAGAGCCAAACAGATTATCAAATACCTGCTTTCAGCATCCTTGAACTTCAACTCTAATTAATACATAACATTTAAACCAGAGTCTGGCAGTAGGTGAGTGTTCCTAGCTACCTATGCTTAACATTGATTGTCAACCTGATGGGATTTAGAATCACCATGGAAACTAACCTTTGGGTGTGTCTGTGAGGGAGCTTCTTGACCAAGTTAACTGAAGGCAGAAGACCCATGCTAAATCTGTACAATACCATTCCATGAACTTGTGCTGTGGGGTGTCCAACAGAGAAGATTAGTTAGACATCAGTTTAAATCAATAGAGAGTCTTTATTGGCTGGCCGGTGGCTACAGTGAGTGTTCTGGACCCCAGGGCAGCCCCAGGCCTTTCTCAAGGCAAAAAAAAAAAAATTTTTTTTTTTACACTAATAACTGTGAAAGCTAAATTTTATTCATAGCAGCATATAGTTGGATTTTTTAACATTTTTATTTTATTTTATATTAATCACAGGTTATGTACTTTGTATCCCAACTGTAGCCCCCTCCCGCATTCCCTCCCATCCCTCCCTCATCTCCTCCCTACCCCTTTCCAAGTCTACTGATAGGGCAGGATTAAGTACAAAAACATATCCTGGGTTGATAAAAGACTTCAGCTAACAAGAACAGTTAGCCAGAAGCAAAACTAGAGAAGCCAAGAAGGAAGGTTAGTTCATTTAGAGACATTCCCAGAACTGTGGGCTGTGAGGGATCAGGTCTTTGTTTTAGTATTGACTGTCTATGTGCTGAGTTTTATGGCCTGAATGGTACTTCCATCATGGAGTCAGTTGTGCTAAGGGGATGCCATCTGAGGAAAGCTGCATGTACAGACTGAAACCAGCCTAAGAGAAAGGCAGTGTGTTTCTGGTGGAGTTAGAAAATGGAATCCTAAGGCTCCATGGAGCCCAGATTATTGTATTGTGATGCTCAGGTGCTGGTCATAGGGTCTGATGGTATCTATGCTAGATTCCAATCTCTCCTTATTATGCCCTCCTCCCTTCGGGAACACAAATGTTTTGTGTGTGTGTGTGTGTGTGTGTGTCCTTGGATGGAGCTTTTAATTTTTTTTGCATGTGTGGTGTGGGTACCTGCTTTATGTGGGTATGTATGTATGTGGGTGTGCATGTATATATGTGAGTGTACATGTGATTAGTCTACACCTTATATATTAAGGCAGAATCTCCCATTTGAAGCCAGAGCTCACTTATCTGGCTATTCTAGCCAGCTTGTTCCACAGACCCTCTGACTCTGCCTACTAAGTTGTGACATTACAGGTGATCTTCTATGCCTGCCTGGCACTTACCTGGGCACTGGGGATTCAAACCCCAGTTGTTGCTCTTGCACGGTAAGCATTTTATTTGTTGAGCCACTTTCCCCAGCCTTCGTAACTTGTTTGTTTGTTTTCTTGTACCCTTAAGTGCTCACCTGAATCTCAGAAGAGACTATAAATTACACATTGAAGAGTTGAAACTGTTGAAAACTCTGGAGACTCCTGAAGTTGAACTTAACTCATTTGTATCATGAAATGGCTTAGGCTGTGGGGACCAGGGTGGAAGGTTATAGCGTGAAAGCATTGCTCTTTTAGTATCAAGTTAGCAAGAGCTGGAGTGCTTATTGGTTAAGCTTGACAGTCAATTTGGTGGGATTTAGAACCACAGAGGAAAACAAATAAAATCGTGTCTGTGACAGAGACACTAGGCTGGATTAACTGAAGTGACAGGACTCATCCCAAGTGTGCTGGCACCCTTACCCTAGCTGAGTTACTGGACGGAATCAAACTAAGAAAGCAAGCTGAGCGTAGAGTCCATTCTGGCCATCACCATGATGGTTGTCCCTTAAACTGTGAGCCACAATAAGCCCTGCCTTCCCGTAGTTGTGTTTGTCCCAGCTACACTAAGTAACGAAAAGCCCATGTACAGTTGGCGGCTATGTACTTGTGTTCCCTTGGTGCCATAGCACACAGACCTCAACTAAAAGGCTTTAAGTGTTGAATCCTCATCATCATCACTAATTGTGTGTAATGCGTGAAACTATTTTTAATTCTTTCATTTTTTATAATATAGTATAATTGTATCATATATTGTGGTGTTTATTTTTCCCTTCTCTGTCTTCCCTTAAAGCCCTCCCATATACCCCTCTTGGCTCTCTTTCAAATTCATGACCTCTTTTTTTCTTTTTCTTTTTTTTTTTAATTTAATAGAAAATTTTCACAATGTATTTTGACCATGGTTTCCCTTCCTCCTTTCTTCCCAGATTCAGATACTCTGCACCTCCTCACCCATCCAACTCCACACCTTCCTTCTCTCTCTCATTAGATGTTAGAAAACAGGCAAATTAAAACAGCAACAACAATGAAAAAGCACAATAAACACACACACAAACATAAAAACACAAAACTGGAAGCCATAATATATAAACAAAAGACTAGTAAGAGGAAAACAAAATTCCAAAACAAAGTAATACAAGACAAAAAAAATCGACAAAGGCTCCACTGAGTTCACTTTGTGTTGGCCGTCTACTGTGGTGCATGGGACCGACCTTCAGTGAGGTTTATGTGCCCAGTGAGATTCCCTTAAAGAAGACTAGTTTCCCCTTTGTAGGCTATGGCCTCCTTTTTCATTAGTTGTTGTCACATGCATATTTATTTTGTGTGGGTGCATGTGACCTGAATGAAGAGGCTTCATTATCACTACTGTGTGTACACACATACACTTGTGTAACAACACAGTCTTGGATGAAGACACTTAAGTATCAAAATATTTGTACTTGAACAAATCTAAATTAAGCAAAGGTCTTTTTCTTTTCATTGTGGTGATAGTCACAAAGCATAAAATCTGTGTGTGTGCGTGTATGTGTGTGTGTGTTGTGTGTGTGTGTAAGCCACGTGTGGGTGGGTTCAGAGGCAGGGAAAGGGTATCTGTACTCACAAGTTAAGAGGATGTTGTCCACACATCGTGTGTGCCACGCTATAGGGTGACCTCGACAAACTGAGATAATGGGTCCATTAGAGGGAGGCCTGTGGATGTAATTAAGGTGACTGTTAAAGGGATCGTGTGAGGTATGTCAAGAGGGCTAGGAAGAGATCTGAAATTGTTTTAAGCTGGATTTGTCGAGAAGAGGGTGGACTTTGTAAATAAAAGAATACATGACAAGACAGGGGCCATCAGATGCAAGTGTGCCTGTGAGATTTAAGTTTGGATTTGACAGGAGGTTGTGGGGAAGGCCTCACAGAGAAAGGCAGGAGTTGTAAGAGTTCTGCTAAGTGTCCTCAAGCTAAGTTGAACCACACGAACTGCATGCACACACGCACATACACTACCACCAGCAGCAACAACAAAGTATCAGAACTCAACAGTCATTGGTCATTGATATCTCTCAATATACAAATGTGTGACCTTGAGGATGAAGGGGAAAGGAGGATTCGGAGCCCGTTTATATAACGTCTGTCATGCAGGAGATATGTGTCTCTGGTAGCCCCTGATAGTGTGAAGTCTGATGGCCTGAGAGCTATGCACAAAATCAGTGATAAGGAAAGAGGAAGCTACAGATGGGTATAATCTGAGCAGTGTTTACTCTAGGTTCTAATAGGTTCCTTCTCCGTTGTTACAACAAAACAAAACAAAGTAAAACTGGTCAGCATAGCGGCACACATCTATGATCTCAGGGGCAGAATTAGTAGTTCAAAGTTATCTTTAACTCACAACTACATAGTGAATTAGAAGCCAGCCTGAGCTACATGACATCTTCTCTTGGAAAGAAAAAAACAAAACAAAACAAAACAAAAAAACAGATGGTAAGTAATGAAGAAGGAGGAGGAAGAAGAGTTTCTATTCTTAAATACATGTGATCAGCTCTTTCCAAGCATAGCATTGGGTTCTTATGGCCCTTTGAGCTTGGCTTTATTTGGAAAGATGAAACTTCTCAAGGTGTCTCCTTTAAGAGCACAGACCACATGGGCCCTCTAGTAAGAGAAGTGGGGACTACATTGGACAAGGACTCACTGGCCAGCTTTTTGATCACTTCCCCCTGGTGGGACTGCCTTGTCAGGCCACAGGGAAAGAGGATTCGATTTGATCAGTCTTGATGCAGCTTGATGAGCTGGGGTGGATGAGAAAGGGAACTCAGGAGGGAGGGACGGTGGGACTGGGAGGGGAGAATGGGTGGGGCTACAAGAAGGATGTAAAGTGAAGTTTAAAAAAAAGAAGAACACAGACCACTGGGTGGAATGTTTTGAGGTATTGCATGACACCCGGAGGGTCAAAAAGCAAGTGGGAAACTTGGTTCAATCTCAAGTAGCAACATTTGTTGCTAGCCAGCTTCCTTCATGATTCCTGTCCTTTCCTCGGAGCTAGACCAGTGTAAAGTCAGTGTTGGAAACAGTTAACTCTTAAATGTTAAGCTTTTTCTCTTTGGTCCCTTGATGCCATGTTAATCAGGCTCATGGAAAGCATCACATCTGTTGCTGGTTTCCATACAGAAGAGTTATATTGATCAACACATGGGTGTGTGTGTGCTCCTTGTAAATGCTATAATTGCATTAAATAGTTCATGTGGTGACTGAAACAACACCTAAGGCTGTTTCCTCAGCCATTCAGAGTTAAGATCCTGACCGTGTAGACAGAGCAGGCAAGAGGAAGAGAAGAAACAAGGAATAAGAAACAGAACTAACTGCTGTAAGAATGCTTTCTCCTCATAAAACTTACTTAGCTTAATCTTATAGTTCATGTTTTAATGTTAACTTACAGGTAAGTGGCCATTTGAAAATGTTTATTGGGTAGCACTGGTCCTGGTTAGTTTGTTGTTGTTTGTTTGTTTGTCAACTTGAAAGGAGCTATCTATCTGGGAAGAGAAACCTCAATTATAGAAAATGCTTCCATCGGGCAGAAAACTGTCACACCCCTATGTAGAGTGGGGGGGGGGGGTGACCTGTAGGCAAAACTTGAGGGCATTTTATTGGTTAATGGTTTGTGTGGGAGGACTCAGCCTGCTGTGGTTGCTGTAGCCGTGGGATAGGTGGTTATTGAGTTATCAACAACGCAGGGCGAGCAGGCTGTGGAGGGCAAGACAGTAAGCAAAGTTTCTCCAAGGTCTCTGCTTCAGTTCTACCCTGACTTCCCTTCTTGATGGGCAATGAGCTGTAAGGCTTTTTGTCATGATGCACAGCATAGAAACCAAATGACAGCAGCATATTTCATTCAAGATGGCAGGATTAGACAATTTCAAAAGAAATTCTTACTGCTGTATGTTAACATAACAAATATGAGATGTTCCATGGGCTCTTGAAAGATGGGGTTCAAAGAAGACAGCAGAGTTCTGAGAGACAGCAGCAAAACAGAGATTCCCTTAGTGAGTAAGTTATTGCAGGGCAAGACAGAAGGGTCCAAATTTAGTTTTCACTTCATAAAGAGTACTTTGAGAGAATCAAGCACAAAAGAGGAAGGGAAAACAGAAAGGGAGGTGGAGGCTAGGGGAATATTTCTACATATTCTTCAAATTATTCACTTAATTTTCTGGAAAGAAGTGGCTACCTGCTAGTTTAATATTGATAATCTAGTTTAATATTGATCTCGAAGTACACTTTCATTATATAAGCTTTCTTACATGCTCACAATTTCCAGGGAAAAAAGAGTGGACATTCTTTGCTTTTTGAATATTAGTGTCCATGTTAATTTTTGTGATCATTTTATTGTAATAAAAAGAGCAAATGTAAGTGAAAATTCATCCAGGGACAGAAGTGGGAGCCAAATAACTTAAAAAAAAAAGTTTTAGTGAGTTTAGTGAGTTTAGTGGGTTTGTGTAGGTCATAATTTATATCATCTATATTAACCTGAGATGTTAGGAAAATCACCAGTCTCCTCTTCTTCTTCTTCTTCTTCTTCTTCTTCTTCTTCTTCCTCCTCCTCCTCCTCCTCCTCCTCTTCTTTTCCTTTTTCCCCTTTCCTCCTTCTCATCCTTTTCCCCTTTCCCCTTCTCTTCCTCCTCTTCTTCCTCCTTTTCCTCCTCCTCTTCCTTCTTCCTGATTTATTTTTATGTATCTTTGTGAAGTCCAGCAGACTGCCCTCTGATTGTGAACTGAACTCAGGTCCCCTGGAAGAGCACCGAGTGCTCTCAAGTGCTAAGCCATCTCTCTAGCCCACCTGAAAGAGAAGAGGGAGCCCTGGTGTCCATAGTCACCCACTTAAATCCCTTCTGTGTAGGAACAGCTTGTTCTAGGGATGGGGAAGGGTGCACTCTAGTTGATCTTTCCATATCCCTTTGCTAAAGTAACTGCCGGGAAATCTATGTGGTTGCATGGGTCCGAAGTTCTCTTCTTTTTCAGTAAATTTTAGGGTTATTAGCCTCACTGGGGATTATGGGGACAAAGATCTGTTTGATGGACAGTTACTCTATGTGGGGGTGTGGCAGATTCTGCCTGATGGACTGTTATTCAGTGTGTATATAAAAGAGGGACAGATAATGCCTAGTTGACTGTTAGTATGGGTGTGAGTGTGAGTGTATGACAATGGTCTGCCACGTGGCCCATTCCTCCACAAAAATGAGCAGAATTGAGGGACATTGCTTGGTGTGCATGACCATGATCCTGCCTAGTAAGACTGCTTTTCATTCTGTGTGTGTGGAGGACGGAGGTCTATCTGGTGGGTCCTTACTCATGGTTTATAAATGGAGGACATGGTTAATCTGGTGGCCTATTACTCATTATGCATAAATGAAGGGCAGTGGTCTGCTGCTGGACAGTTATATGTATACACACATATATGTATGGTTTAAATTGATCTGCCTTGTGGACTGTTACTGGGGTTTAGATTTAACCAGCATGTGGCTGGCTTGGACTTTTATAAGCTTTTAAGGTGATCATGGTGGTAATATATGGCCCTTCATATCTGTATAGAATTAATAAAACTCTTATATGACCTCAGTCAATCATTACTGACACTGTTGATACCACTAATAATGCCATTCGAAACAATGTAGAGACTCCAGGCTAGGGAACTTGTAAATTCTAATTGCACTCTGGAAAGATACAACTGATCTTCCTTGAAGTGTCTAATTCAACAAAACTTTTAACTTTGCTTCAGTATAGATTATTCTACTTGCCAATGGGCTTCTGAAGCTGAACAAAGTTAAGCATGGTAATTAGTTAATCAAAGAGCGCTTGAATCAAACCCAGCTTCCAGGCTCATCTTCATGCCTGTTTCCAGGAAGGTCAGCCTCTCTAAACCAGGCTGCTATTATCAGGTAGGTGTCTGCCTTACTTAGGGGTTTTATTGCTAAAATGAAATAGCATAACCCAAAGCAGTTTGGAGAGGAAAGGATTTATTTAGCTCACAGTTGTAGTCCATCATGGAGGAAAGTCAAGGCAGAAACCCAAGGTAGGAACGTGGAGGGGGAACTTCAGCCGAAGTCACGGGGACTACTACACACTGGCTTGCTCCCATGCTTTGCTCAGCCTACTTTATGATACAGCTCAGGACTGTCTACTGAGGGTTGGGCATCACCAACAGTGAGTTTGGGCCCTCTCACATCAAGCATTGATTTAAAAAAAAAAACAACCAACAAACTTGCCTATAGGCCAGTCTTACGGAGGCATTTTCTCAATTAAGATTCCTTCTTTTCAACAATGGAGGAAGGTCCCCCTTTCTCCACAACCTCTCCAGCATGCATCATCTCTTGAGTTTTTTATCTTAGCCACTCTGAGGGGTGGGAGGTGAAATCTCAGGGTTGTTTTGATTTGCATTTCCCAAATGACTAAGGACATTGCAGCATTTCTTTCCATGTTTCTCTGCCATTTGATATTCCTCTGTTGAGAATTCTCTAACTCTGTACCCCATTTTAAAACTGGATTACTTGATTTCTTGCTTTTTAACTTCTTGAGTTCTTTATATTCAGGATATTAGCCCTCTGTCAGATGTTGGTAAAGATCTTTTCTCAGTCTGTAGGCTGTTGTTTTATTCTGATGACAATGTCCTTTGCTTGGAACCTTGTACAACCACTTTGAAAATCAATCTTGTGCTTTCTCAGAAAAATAGGAATACTGCTACCTCAAGATCTAGCTATACCACTCCTAGGGATATATCCAAAATATGCTCAAATATACAACAAAACATTTGCTCAACTATGTTTGTAGCAGCTTTATTTATAATAACCAAGATCTGGAAACAACCTAGATGTCTCTCAATGGAAGAATGAATACAGAAAGTATGGCACATTTATACAATGGAATACTACTCAACAATTAAAAACAAGGAAATCATGAAATTTGCAGGCAAATGGTGGGAACTAGAAAAGATCATCTTGAGTGAGGTAACCCAGAAACAGAAAGACACACATGGTGTATATACTCACTCATAAGTGGTTATTAGACATATAATATAGGATAAACATAGTAAAATCTATAGTCCTAAAGAAGCTAAACAACAAGGAGGACCCTAGGGAAGATGCTTACCTCATTCAGAAGGGCAAACAGGATAGACATTGGAAGTAGGAGAAGACAAGGAATAGGACAGGAGCCTTCCACAGAGGACCTCTGAAAGACTCTACCCACCAGGGTATCAAAGGAGATGCTGAGACTCATAGTCAAACTTTGGGCAGAGTGCCGGAAACCTTATGGAAGAAAAGGGAGATAGAAAGACCTGGAGGGGACAGGAACTCCACAAGGAGAACAACAGCCAAAAACCCTGGGCATTGTGGGGCCTGCAGAGATCAATACTCCAACCAAGGACCATGCATGGAGAGGACCATGCATGGAGAGGACCTAGGCCTAGACCCCTGTTCAGTTTCCAGGTGGGTTCCCTAATGAGGAATACAGGGGCTGTCTCTGACATGAACTCAGTGGCCAGCTCTTTGATTACTTCCCCCTGGGGAGTACAGCCTTGTCAGGCCACAGAGAAAGACAATGTAGCCAGCCTTGATGAGAACTGATAGGCTAGGGTCAGATAGAAGGGGAGGAGGACCTCCCTATCAGGGGACTAGGGAAAGGGCATAGGGGGAGAAGAGGGAGGGTAGGACTGGGAGGAGAGGAAGGAGGAGCTGCAGCAGGGATACAAAGTGAGTAAATTGTAATAAATAAATGAAATTAAAAAAAAAGATTCCCTCTTTCTAGATAGCTCTGGGCTTGTGTCGAGTTGGCAAAACGAACTGGGTAGCATGTAAATGTAGTCTTCTTTAAACCCAAAGGCTCCTAAGCACCATTCTAATCTTATAAAATCTATTTCCCACTCGATGGACACGGTCTGTGCAGTGATTTCACTAAGCTTATTTCTTTTTGTATGTTCCTTAGGAATCACAGCTTCACTCTGTACATATCAAAGCTCCTTGCTGGATGGATGAGGATGGCATGGGGTCTGTTTATATCTCTCTCCTAATCAATGCAAAGCGCCTAGTAGGTGGTGTATTTTAGGTTCAGGAAGATGTCTAGCCAGGTTAAAGCAAGGCAGGAAAGAAAGAAGGATGAGGGATGAAGAATTAGAGATAGGCAGGGAGGGATCAATTTGCACAGAGCAGCAGTTCTCAACCTGTGGGTTGCAACCCCTTTGGGGTTACAAGGGTCCCCCAAGACAATCAGAAAACACAGATATTTACATTATATTTATACTACAGATGTTTACAGTTCATAATAGTAGCAAAATTACAGTTGTGAAGTAGCAATGGAAATGATTTTATGGTTGGGGCTCACCACAGCATGAAGAACTGTATTATTGTTACTTCTGATATTCTAGATGCATATAAGCTGAGGCTTAGGACAGTAATGAAGCTCCTCAAGAGCACCTGGCTGGGAATTAGAGCAAGCAAGATACCATCACGCTGTACGGCCTCAGCAGCAGCCCCTTTCTACCCAGCCCTTCAGTGTGGGCCTGTTTGATTTACGCTTGTTGCTGATGGACATGAAGCTCCTGGTCATGCTGCCACCACATAGCAGAAGCCACGGGCATCATCAATGCAGGACAGACCGGACTGGGCTCAAAAGTGAACAGAACACATGTGTTTTGTCACCTGGACCCTGTCAGTCAGTCACCACGGCGCTGATCTGAGCATGCGTATATCGAAGTGCATTGGTCTTCTTCATGCCTCCATCCTTCCTTCCGACAGGTCAAGCGAACCATGGCTTTGTGTCAGTGGATGTGATTGCTCCTTCTGCCCAGATGTGCCTCTGAGTTCCATCCCTTATTGTGGGGTAACAGGACCCCACAAGCTCTAACCAACAGGACTAACTACTTAGGACTCACAGGCTCTGTGACAGACTCATGTTTACATCAGCACACATTCTCCAGCATTCTCTGGAGAAGTTAGCTCTCTTTGTGTAGGTTAACAGGAAGAGGCAATATTCGTGATCATTCAGGGTGGTTTTAAAGGGCATTTCACTGACCGGCCTCCTGGAGTAAATGAAGTGACCTCAGCTGAAGACTCCTTCCCAGAACACAGTCCAGCGTTTCTCCAGTGCTCATGAATGCAACCAACAGGGAAGTGTGGGAAGAGGTCACCAGGGGCACAGTACCACCTTTTCTGCTTCTGAAGGCCTCGCACTTCACTTACGAAGGTGAAAGAACCACTCCTAAATCCAAAGGAACACAACTGCAACAGAAACTACAAAAGGCCGGCGATCACACTTAGACTTGACAAGGGACAGCAAGATGAAGCTCCCTTCTGGTCCCTACCTTACGTGAGCATTACTGCTGCTTGGCTCCAAGGAATTTCTATAGGAGGTCATTTCATCACTGCTTTCAAGACAAAGGGTAAAAACTATAGCTGATTATGGCCTCCTTGCCACTTACGAGACACAAGCCTCCTTCTGGGCAGTGCAGCATCACACAATACCTGCTGTCTGCTTACTAATTACCTTGCTCCCCAAGGGTCCAAATGGAAACGTGCTTTAATGAGTTTTTGGCTTCCTGGAAAAGGAACAAAAAACAAAATATCTATTGTTCTTAATACAACCAGGATGCTCTCCAGAACGGAGGACCTTTCAGCCAGCCAGGCCTGAACATCATGACTAGTGAGAAGAAGGTTCCGCAACACCAGAGACTTATTTCAAAATGGAGAGAATTCACAGCATCATCAAAACACATGACAATCATTTCATCCAGCAAATATTACTGCATGCATTCTAGGGGCCTGTGATATTCCAGGAGGGAAGTCTGTAGCTGTGTCTGAAAAACTACACCCTAGCCATGGGTTTACACTAAAGGAGGTAGAAATTAGAATGGTGATAAGTGCTCTGCATCGAAGGAGGAGGGAGTTGGATGGGGAGGGGCAGGCAGTGGTCCAGAGATGGTCTAGGGCAAAGGTGAGCATCAGGCTAACTACGCTGAATGTCAAGGAAGAGCCAAGTATGCTAGGCTGAGCAAAGAAAGAATGATTTGGGTGGAGATCTGTCATTAGTCCCTAGAGTGAGCACAGTGTGGTCCACAGAAAACATCTGACTGAGCCAAGCAGCCAAGCATGCGAGGCTGCGGCCTGAGTAGCAGGCAGTGCTGGCAGTCAAAGAGGGCAGGTGTGTCAGCAGCTGAGGAGGGACATAAAGAGGAAAAAAACGGCGGAGTTTAGTACTTTAGGAAGTTGTTACTGTACCAGACTTTAAACTGTCAAAAGAGTAACAAGACAGTTACCAAATGCTCATTTTTCTCCCACTTTGTTTTCCTTGGTCTCTTTGTGTGTCCATACTTACACATACTTACACACACACACACACACACACACAAACACACATAGGAGCATGCATGCACATGCTCTTATTTTTTAAACATTTGAAAATAAAAGGGAAACATTTACCTCTTTAATACTAAATACTTTAAACAAGCATTTTTTTAAAGTTTGTCATTTTTTATTTTTATGTATATGAGGGCTCTATCTGTGCATACATGCTAGAAGAGGGCATCAGATCACATTATAGATGGCTATAGGCCACCATGTGGTTGCTGGGAAGTGAACGCAAGACCTCTGGAAGAAGAGACAGCGCTCTTAACCTCTGATCTATCTCTCCAGCCCCTTAAACATGCATTTTTATAACAACAGAAGCACTTTGAGACAGGGTCTTGCTATATAGTCCTCGATAGCCTGGAACTAGCTCTGTAGACCAGGCTAGATCAAACTCTGAGCTGCCTCTGCCTCCCAAGTATTGGGTATTTGCCACCATAACTAGAGCCACAAAAACCTTCCTATGAACTTTAAATAATCTAATAAATCAAGCACTCAGCATGTCTATATTGCTCTATCTGCTAATTGGTTTGAATCTATAGTCTACATTGAAGTCTGTCAATATCCTTACAGTGTCCTCTATAATGACGTGAGTTTTCAGGCCCACTGGGATCCAGCTCTAGACATTACATGTCTTTCAGTCTCTTTCAATTTAGAATGATTCTTTGCTTTTTCTGTCTTTCCCGATATTGATTTAAGAGAAAGAGAGGGAAGAGAAAACACAAACTAATTGTTTTGTAGAATGTCTCTAAATTTTGGTTTGCCTGATATTTTATTCTTGCCTCTATTAGATTGTAGGGGTTTTTGCTTATTTTGCTTTAACTTTTGTTATTTTATATGTAAAGGTGTCTTGCCTATAGGTATGTCTGTGCATCATTTGCATGCCTGGTACACTTGGAGGTTAGAAGAAGATGTCAGACCCCTGGAACTGGAGTCACAGACAACGTGTGGGTGCTGGGACTCAAACCCAAATCTTCTGGGAGAGCAGCCGTTGCTCTAAACCACTGGTCCTTCTCTTCAGCCCCTCGGGTTGTTGATGTTGGCAATATCCAAGGTCTGCTATGTCTGCCTCAGCATGTGGTATCAAATAGCGTGTGATCAGGCTTGTCCGTGTGTTGGTGTTGGTTGTGGTAATAATGTCCTCCAGGTTTCTCAATTGCAAGGTATTTGGGTTTGGCTTTGTACTAAAAGTGTAATTTATGGGGAGCTTCTTTGTGTAGGTGAACATCCCATTAGATATTTAGACATTTACTTTTACTAGTTTTTAACATGACTGAAACATTTCTAAACCTTTTATTCCTTCTATTCTTACTACTTGGAACTCAGCTACAAGGAAGTGTTTTCCTGTTCTATTTATTTCGATAAGGATGCTGGGGCTGGAGAGAGCGCTCCATGGTTCAGAGACTACACTGATCTTACGAAGGACCTGGCTTTGGTCCCCAGAACCCATGCTTGGAGGCTCCCAACTGCTAGTTACTCCAGTTCCAGGAGGCCTGATGCTCTGGTTTCTGAAGGCACATGTGTGCATGGGCACATGAGTAGCCAAGCCTCACAGGAGCTAAGTACCAAACGTTTTGACCCAGATCTTTGGGTCTTGAAGCTCCCACGTCACATAAAACGATCAAATAAACCTATAATCTTCTTGCTAACCTATCTTTTGTTATATATGCACTGGGGGATAGGGAAATAACCCCCTTTTCATCCTCATAATCCCATAATACACTTACTGAGTCAGAGAAGGCTGGTGGAGAAACTTTGGGAGGGAAAACCCTGAGTTCAGATGTTAAGTTTGGAATGTTTGCTTAACAGCCATGTGCTAAGGAACCCAAAACGTTGGTGCAAAGAAGAGAGAATGATAGATATGTATGTGATATTGAAACCCTTATCACCGTATTGACTTCCTTTGAAAACAGACTGTGACGTGGAAGGAGCCATTCTAATAAACCCTTTCCTTCCCGAGTGCTTCGATCAGGTGTTCTATCCCAGGCATAGCAGCACTGAGTAGGAACTATAGGAACAAAGCAGACCCCAAAGTCTGCTCTCACCCTGTCTCTTCAGCAGAAGGCAGGCAGAACTGAGTCCGGTGGCCGTCTCTGCATCCTGTAGACGACACTGACAGTGATCCGTGACAGGCTAACTATGGTTACAAAGATTCTCAGACCATGCCTCAGGAAAAAAAAATATGGCTGACAAATGTGGATGATAAATTACGCTAACAGAGGATGGTGACTAAGAGCTTGGATGTTGGAGTGAGAAATAATCTCATAACTTGACCTTGCTACGAGCTTCTGAAACTCAGCTTACTCAGCTATAAAATGGCCGCAATAAGAGCACCTTTGCATGGAGAGTAAACAAAATGACACAAAGAAGGCTTCATTAAGCACAGATCTTAAAGATTTAGGGCCATTGAAGGCCATGCCATTATCATTCCTATTGTAGATTTAGGACTACTTAACGGCATACTATTCACATTCACTAGGAGAACCTAAAATTTCACTGTGAGGTCACATTGCCATAAACTGATGTGGGTTTATGGTGCAATATCTAGCTTTATTTTTTACAAATGTGAGTTGGTAAAGCAATTATCATAGCACTCCAGGTATGAACCTGAGAAGATAGGTTAGCAATGAAAGTTAAAGAAGCTTTCTCTTACTTAGCATTGCTGACTTGAAAGCTTCACTGACCAACCAACGTATTTGCTCATACAACATTTGGTACTGGCTAAAACAATATGAAAATCCTTCCCATATTTATGCACACTCTGTTTATGAACATAAGTATCTCATTTAACATCTGTATTGGAAATATAAGTCAGTCATTAAAAAGTTAAACAAGGGTGGGAAAGATTGCTCAGTGGTTAGGATCACTGACCACTTTTCCAGAGGACCTGGGTTTGCTTCCCAGCATCTACATGGCAGCTTACAACAGTCTTTGAGTTCCAGGAGATCTGGCAGCCTCCTCAGGCACCAGGTGTACATGCATTGCACAAATATACATGCAGGGAAAACAGCTCCTACAACCTAAGTAAGGTTCAGGGAATGTCTTGGGAGAGGAGGTGGAAAGATCTTAAGAGCTAAAGGAACAGGAAGTCTGCTGTGACTTTGTGCTTTCTGGATATGACAGGAGAGCCACACCCATGAAATCTCATTAACACATTATGAAACGAGACCTGAACAATGATACCCCCAGCTGACCTGCCTACATGGATGGGGAAATCTCATAGGACTCCTTCAGACAAAAAGGGAAGAGCTATTAATGACTGCTGAGCACAGGAGAATTAGTCTTCCCCAGGGTTGAGTCCCTTACTTGGCTATCCAATATCAAGTGTTCATCCATAAAAACATACACTACATACAAGCAACATTAAATGGACTCAGCAGACTGTATTTATATATGCACTTATACATGTGTGTCACAGTAATAGACACTTTTCTTAGAAAAAGTGATGAATTGGAGAGGGAGGGCTGCATGGATGGAGTTGATGAAAGGAGAAGGGGAAAATTATATAAATTATATAATTGTATTTTGATTGAAAATAATTGAAGTGGGGCATGGTGGTGCACGCCTTTAATCCCAGCACCCAGGGGGCAGAGGCGGGAAGATTTTTGTGAGTTTGAGGCTAGCCTGGTCTACAGAGTTAGTTCCAAGACAGCTAGAACTACACAAAGGAACTCTGCCCTCCCCCTCCAAAAAAAGCTAGAAAACACCTAGGGCTTAGTAAAATGTCTGCAACAGAAACATGAGATCCTAAGTTTGGATTCGCACATACGTGTAAAACCTGAGCAAGGTGGCATGCATCTGTCATCCCAGGACTGAGGGAGGCGTGTTCACTGGCCAGCCAGCCTCAGCCAAGTCTATCAGAATCAAGTTCAGTGAGAGACCTGTGTCTAAAAATCAGGGAAGGGGATAAGAGAGGATACTGTGGGAAGGGATGACCAATACATTACACACACACACACACACACACACACACACATGCTGAAATTTGGAGAGAATAAAAAAATCTTGCTACGACCACAAACTATGTTAAAGGAAAACATGTCGGGTCATCCCCATGAATAACTCTTACATGAGTGCGTCATGAGGGACACACACATCAGAGCAGAATGTTAGCTAGCTAGCCCGCTGTCGTGAGAGATCCAGGTGCCCACATGGGAGTGTGCTCAGCTCGGCCAGTAGGCCGAGTTTCTGCCAGGATTCTCTGCGCGAACAAAATGAAACTGCACGGCGGAAGTGTTGGTGTTTCTGGTCCCTACAACAAGTTGAATGTATTAGTCCAGGCCACGAACTGTATAACTTACAGTAGAGCGAGCTACAGGTAAACTTTGCATGTTATGGGGCTGTGTAATCTTGTCATGGTTAGAAGCAATGGTTGTGTTGACTTGGAAGAGCAGAGTGACGCTAAACTGCCCATACATATTTTGTACCTTTCAAGCTTGCATTTTTGGAGGAGCCAGTTATCTAGAGACAGGCTTTGCTGAGCATGGATGTCTGGTAAGGATGGCTTCAAGTGGCCACATGGCTCCTATAAACCAGTGCGGCTTTGGTCTGGTGTGATGTGTTGACCTGGAGGATTAGGGGGCTGCAGGCCCCAACACTGGAGCTCTTGGGTTTTGGTATCTGTGTGTACATGAATGGTCAAGAACTTCATGTGAAACAGACATTCCACCTTTCATAAGCTACCATGTGAGTGCCAGGCATATCACATACACTCACAGGGATATGATCCTCAGTTATAGCAATTACAATTGCAGCAATGGCTGTCCACTTGTGCTGAGTGAGGAGGTCAACGTGACCCAACTTTTCTGCTGCTCAGTGAGCAAAGCATTTTTTTGAAACTTACCACAGAGCTCACTCTCCGATGAATGATGTTCTTAGCTTTAAGCAACTAAAAATGCATCTTAGGTCTCAAAAGAATCAAGCTGTTTCTTTATAAACTAAGAAATCTGAATGCAGGCAGCCCGGGCTAGCACAATAGCTCAGTATGCAGCAAGAGGCTAAGATTTTTGCTGGCATCTCCTGACACCATGGCCACAGCAGCTTATTTCTTTATGGCTATGATACAGTTGTGTCAGTCCATATATTCAAGACAGATGGAAAGAAAGAAGCACGGAGAAGCCAAGTCATCAGGAAAGATCCCTGTCCTCATCTCTGATGCCAATGGGGCTGGTAAACGACTCGTTATTTTTGTCTCCATGGTGCGAGGAACTGCCAGCCAACACTGATGACTATATTTTGTTGATAGCTATGCCTAACCTATGAACTTGCTTCTCTGGCACTGAGGAAAACATCCTAAGGCACCCCTCTAAATCATTTTTTTTCTTATTACTTTTACTGACACAATTTTGTTAAGTGTCAACAGAAGCTACAAACACCATAACTGGCCTTTTACTATAAGCCAAGCATGGTGTTAGCTGAATTTTCTACCTTGCCTCCGAAACAATTATTCTAATCCTCCTGTCCCTATTTCTCAAATAGGCTTGGGATGCATGTAGGCAATATACTAAGAAGTGTCAGAGGTCCAATTTAAACTCAAGTCTCCAAGGCTCTAGAGCCTGTTTCTTCCCAGCTCCAGCACCTGACTCAGCAGGGACAGTGCTTCCTGCCCAAGTGTGAGGATCAGAGCTCAGGTTCCCAGCACCCAGGTAAGAGATGGGTAAGTGTGGTGATCACCTGCAATTCCAACATCTGGTGGGTGGGGGGAAGGCAGAGGCAAGCTCCCTAGAGAGAAGCACCAGAATCAACAAGCAGGTTCATTGACAGACCCTGCCTCAAGACACAAGAGAGGAATCAAGGGAGACCGCTGAGGTCAGCGTGTGTAGCCACATACACTCAAACACACATACATGCTCACACACTTGTCACATACCCATGCAAGTAAAAATGGCCTCGAGAGAGCAAATGGGTGTTGTTTTCATAATTCCTGTATGTTCTTTTTTTATACAAAACAACCAGTGTGTGTTTATTTAATATATGTTATAAGAGTTCGAGCAGACTTATAAAAAACAAAACAAAACACCACAGCTTAGAAATTAAGGAAAGGACAGACCATCTCAGAACAAAGATGGCACAAAAGAGAAGGGGGACAGCTTGCACAGGGCTCTTGACTGGTGACATTCTTTGAATAGGTTTCTTGCAGGTACTTTTTAAACGCTGTGGGGGTTTTGCAGAGCTCAGCAGCAGCTCAGCGTGTTCAAAGGGCTATCAGTGTTGAGTCCTCCCAGCATGCTTCGGACAGAGAGCAAGATGGTGCTGACATCATATAGTGCGGACCACTTATCCTTGAGGATGTCCAGGCAGATATTGCCCTCGTGTTCACAATGGGGTGGTAGTCGGGCATGAGGAACTTCACTATGGGTGCATTGTAAAGTTAGCCACTGGGGAACTCTAGAGTTTGCACCCCAGGTCTTTACATACTGTGCCAGCTGCTCCAATGGATGGTCCTTACCCATTTGAACAGGTCGTTTGATTCAGGGAAGGCAGAGGTTCCTTTGTCGCTGTCATGAGGGTCATCAACTCCTGCTGTAGCCCCTCGCCCACAGGCTCCCGGGCAGTACCCCCGCTGGCAATATCAGGGCCAGAGTCAGGGTTCCCCTGGGCCTGCTGCATGCCTGCTCCAAGATGGATGCACTGCTTGATGGGCAATTTTTGTTGCTGTCCCCTTGGGAGCTCAGAAAGGTCTCTGGAAAATATAAGGCACATGGTTTAAAAAGAAGGGGCTGCAGTTGTTTTGCCTCTTCAGTGGAAATAGATTTTACAAAGGCAAAATTAAGCCCCAAATCCCAGAAGGAGGCTCAAACCTGGCAAAAGCGCCATTTAAAAAATGATGGGACCGGGGTGGCTCAGGAGGGAAAGGCACTTGTGGCCAAGCCTGATCACATGAGTTCATTCTCAGAACCCACATGGTGGGAGGAGAGAGGCCACTCTGACCCCCGCACCTGTGTGAATGCACACACAGTGTAAAGAAATGAAATACAAAATCAAATTCTCCTAAAAAGTGAATGTACATTAGAATGTTACTAGAGTTAGTTAGGAACACTAGAGATTAGAGTTTCATGTCACATCTTGGCCGTCTTGGGGCAGAGAGAAAGCTTTGCTCAATAAGCAGCATAAATTATTTATGTGTGTGTGTGTGTGTGTGTGTGTGTAAAGGAGTGTGTACCATGTGGTTCCGCAGCAACCTTTTGGTCCACCATGAGTAGGCACAGGGACAGGGCTTACCACAAGCTTGTTGAAGTCATTTCCTTGGGATATGTGTCAAGAAAGACCCTCTAGTGGCTCCTTAGATGGAACACCTGTATCTGTGGGGCTCACCACCTCACCACCCTCCTCCCACCTCTCCAGTTCCAGAAAACCCACAGGGACATTTTTCTACTGTGTTTACAAAGCCAGGATTCTCAATCTTTACAGGCCAGCCTTTCATGGCCTCAGGATTCTCCAAGACGCTTTTGAGGTCCCCGTTGTGTGGTCCTCACAGTCAGAGGCGAGCGTGGGCGAGGCAGTCTCTGAAGGATCTATTGCAAACCATAAAAGAGAAGTGCAGGTAATTATAGCAAGATCTGCAGGCTAGTTGGCGCTGGAATTCTCTTGAGACTCAAAGGCAAATCAGAGAACATTTTTCCTGGTTTTTATTCTTGCAGACACTCAGGTTTGCTTGTGATTACCCATTAATTGCTTGCAAGAAAAGGCCGATGATCAAAGGTAACTGGGGGACAAGGCCTCTCCTGTCTACTGAGAAGTACCCTATAGCATCTGGCTCTTTTATATTGGTCCACGCCAGATTGAGACTTTGTTTCTGAGAGTCTACTTATTTATTCACCAGGCTTAGATGGCTTTGAAAGTCCCCATCAAAAGACCCCAGGAACCGAGACCCTCAAGTACCTACAGATTCTTCTGCTGGCCATGACCAATAAAGCTTTTACTTCCTCTGTCTGCCTCACCTGTGCTGCCTACCTCTCTGCCTGATGCCATCAGCATGATTTCTGCCCATCAGGGCCACAGAACTGTCCCAGTGGGTAGCTGGCAAATTCCTGAACTGGAAGGTCAGCCTCGAGCTCATTGTGTTCTCATAGTATTACTAGAGAAACTGCCTGAAACTGCAGAGCATTCTTTCATTGCTATTCTCATCACAGGGGTCAGGTTTTTACAGTTCTGCATTTATAAACACCCATGTCTCCCTAATAAGTGTTAACAACTCAGCCAAGGTTGTGAGGGCATATTCAGCAAGTCTGCTAGGCTTCCTTTGCTAAGCAGCAGAGGACTCCACATTTGATAAATTCCTTATTAGTTTTTAAATCAGAAATTAGAGTTTGTTTGTTTGTTTGTTTGTTTTTAAGAGAAGAGGCAGGGAGGTGGAGAGGGTTGCTAGGAAGATAAAGACATTTCTGGAAAGAGCTTGAGAAGGGGATGAAATATGATCAAAAACAGTATATACAGTATCAAAGAATTAATGAAACAAAAATTTAAATTCTGCCTGCCTGCCTGCCTGCGTCTGTGTGTCTGCCCCAAGCACTTGATGTGTGTGTGTTTAGGTCAGAGGACAACCTGTGGAATCCATTCTCTTTTTTCTATTCTGGGTTTCAGAAGTCTTAGGTTGGGCTTGGTGACCTGAGCCATTCTACTGGCCTAGTCTTGTTTCTATTTTTGTTTCCCTCAGGGGTGAAAATGGAATCCCCATGACTTCTGCCTTTTGTATCATCTCCCGTGCCTCATGCACTTTCAACCCCCTCGTGACCCCTTCATTGTCTGTGATGTCTCATTCTTTTAATAAGGCCTTTCAGGTAGAGATGAGAAGACAGTCTGTCTGTCCTACAATGGGCAGCTCATCTTCCAGAGGCAGGGGCAAGCCTGTGCACTTAATAGTGGTCTGCCTAGGATCAAAGCAAGCCTGTTGGTCAGGTTCTAGTCCCCTAGAGACAGGAACAAGCTGTGGGCTGTGATGTGTCCCCCAGAGACAAGAGCAGTGTGGGCTGGGATGTTTGTGCCCAAGGTAGGAACAAGCCTGAGTTAAAATATAGGACATCATTTTCAATCATTCTGAGTCAATTCACGATCAGCAAGTTTCTTCCCGATACTACCATTGCCAGTATCATGCCTCCCCACGAACCAGGCCCAACTGGTGTGTGCGTGGTGGTGGTGGTGGGTCCTAGGTGAGCACTGATCATTTGGAATATGACTCAAAAATAAAAACAAAACCGATGATCCGTCTTTGGGGACACTAGTGGCAGAGGTCTTTCCAGCCTCTGCTGGTGGACCGGCCTGGCCTTCCCCGCCTACCTGCTGGAGTGGGCTGAGAGGAGCCGTGCGGCTTTTCTGTCCTGTAACACAGTCGTTGGGCCTGTCCTAGCAACAAGGGACTGGCCCAAGGATGGACAGCTATGACAACCTGGGCCCGTAAGGTTTCTTCTTCCTGAATTCAGCAGTGGGACTCTGAGCTGGGCTGACGCCTGTGGCAACTGCACGTCTTCTCTCAGCTTTCTCACCACTAGGGTCCATAGTGGCCTTGGCCTACCACGATGCTCCTCTGTCCTCACCTTGCCAATCTGCCCCTCTCCTGCTCCACCTTCATTTCTCCAAAGCCCTTGGTTATAGGCATGCCACACGTGTTCACTCATGATGTCTCCAGGCCTTCTCGTGACCTCACTCCACTGGCAGGGAGACAGGCCCTTCCGCTTCGTTCACGGGTGCAGACCAAACACCCAGACTACTGCCTGGTGCATTCTGAATAAGTTAATTCAAGTTATGGAATGGCCAGAGAAGAAGGAAAGCTGGGAGGTGCAGAAGAGAGGAAGCAGAGCCTTAACTAGAGGCGAGCAAGACGGCAGGAGCCCCCCAGGCTCAGTCCGGTCTGGACTCCAGGTGCTGTTCTGAACTGGGAGCTCCTAAATTCTCCGAGTAAGTTGTGTCCCTGACCATGTTTAGTTAAGTGGTCAGGAAGCACCCCCCAGAGTTCCAAGAACTCTAGTAGATACAATTTAGAGAAGGGCCGGGAACTAGGAGAGGAAAGTGGCCAGGGGAGGAAAGCAGGTCAGTGGGGAAGCTGATCTAGCAAGCTTTGCCTTTCACCTGGACTGATACAGAAAGTCCCCGCAGCATTGAAAAGTTTTACATGCGAACATGTGACATTTAAAAGGCTTCCCTTTTGCTGTTGCAGCCAGGGGTTGTGGAGGCAAAGGGGAAGCTGGAACCCCCCCTCAGGAACTACTGTGATAATGCAGGACAGAGGGAGGCTCTGCACAGAGGGTGTCACGGCAGGCATGGTGGCCCACTGCCACTGCCACCTCAGAAGCAAGAGGTCCCGGGCTCCGAAACAGAAACGAGTGTCTCCTGTGAACGCCGCACTGTTGGAGCAGCGGGTCTGTGGACCCGGCGCACCCTACCGCGCCCCTAGTCTGTCCCTTGTCACCAGCCTTCTGCTTCTGCAGGGTAAGGCCCAACTGCTCCACTGTTCCAATCCTGAGCAAGGCTGCAAACTCTTCCACTTTGAGTCTTCCCGGGCTGTTGGCAGAGGGGAAGACTCAGTGTTCGCAGGACTGGGACTGGGAAAGCTGTGTGTGTGAGTGGAGTGGGAGCTGGACTTGTCCGCTGGATTGCCCTGTAACTCCATCTAAAGGCTGCTGACCGATGAGGGGCCCCTCTTAACCCAAGAAGTAAGCAAGCCTTCCGGAGCTAGGGGCATAGCAACTGGATGAACACCAGCTCGTTCCCTGCTGATAGAGTTCCGCTGGTGAGACCCGGGGCAGGGAAGTCCACTGCTCAGCTCTTTTAGCCTTTTCCAGAACACGTGCTTTCACATGTGTGCTCCTTACCGTGTGGGGATGGGCCGGGAGATAGATTGTTTTCAGACAGAGTCTCTTTGCCTCTGACTGGGACTTCAATAGCGGTGAGAAGAGAGAAAAGGTATGAGGCAGAATGGACACTGCTGGACGTGAGAGCAGAATTCCCAGGGGAAGAAAGAACCCAGGAATGTGTGAGCACGTGGGGCTAGCAAGCTGAAACAATAGAATTGCAAGTGGCAACAGGAAGTTGATAAAAACACATCGCAGCCACTGGAGGGCCTTGGAGGGTGTATATCCCAGATCTTGGCAGTTACGGAAATGTGCTGAGAGTTTCAAAAGGGAGAAAGCCCCTGAGTAGCAGCTCAGTCAGACCCATGAGTCTGCAATGAGAGAGTTAAGCAGGCAAATGTTCCTTTGGAATAATAGGACATACTGTATGCTTCCTAAAGAAATAAGACTCCCTTTACCCTTTCTGAACCAAGGAATAATTCACCTGCATCCCAGTGTGTGGGAAAAATTCGGTTGTGGTCACAGCTGGCTCCCTGCGTCAGTGGAGAAGATGCTTCATTATGCAAGTTCACCCTGTTAACGTAGTACTGGGAAGGCCCAGGAGGGTGGGCCTTGAAGGGTTCATCTGGGAACATGCTTACACACCAGTCTTCTTGAAGTTTACAAAACACAAGCTCATTAAGCCAGTGTTCTCCCATAACCTTGTTTTTTGAGATAAAGTCTCTCTATGTATCCCTGGCTATCCTAAAATGTCTGTGTAAACTGGGCTTGCCTTGAACTTACAGGGATCCATCTGTTTCTGCCTCCCAAGTGCTGGGATTAAAGACATGTGCTCTATGCCTGGCTTGCACAACCACTTAAAAAATAAGTTAATATGGACATTTTCTTAACTTGTGATCATCTTGAGGGAATCCTACCTGAATTTGGAAAGTTGATTTTAAGTAAATGTTGAAATAAAAAGAGTTTAGCAAGGCCTAAATACAGATTTCTGATGAAATAAAGCAGGCATCATTGTCTTGAAAATAATCTCCCAACCCCTAGCACATAGAGCTCATTTTAAGCTGAGATTCACTAAAGACATAGGATATCAATCATGTGAATTGAGTGCTCTGACAGGCAGAACAGCACCGTGTCCTCAAATAATAATTAAAAAACTCCCGATCTTTACTATCAAAAGCAGCTATATAGCTGTTACTAAGAGATTTAAGTCCTAGAGATGGACAGGCAAGTGGGGTTATCACAAACGCCAAAGCTTTCTCCTGGTGTTTGGAAACATTGTGTTGGGAGCTTTCACACACTGTGAGATGCCCTGGCTTCTCAGATAGTGAGGAATATTAAATCTATGTCTTTTTTCTAAAGAAAGGAGCTATAAATCCTCTTGGAAAACACTGTCAGAAAATAACAAAGGAAACTATACTTCACTGGAAATAAAAGATAGTTGACCCCTCCCCCCATCTGTGGGTTCTGGGTGTGCAGATCCAACCAGCTGCAGAATGGAAATATTGGGAAATTTAAAGATGTGGATGTCTGAAGGTAGAGCAGGCTTTTTTCTTGTCAGTATTCCCCAAACAACATGGGACAGAGAGTCCTTAATCCCACATTTACAGTGTTTAAGGCATTGTCTGTGATCTCAAGCTGATTTAGACATATTTGCGTAGATTCCCTGTAAAGCGCTATTTTTAGGAAAAGGACTTGAGCATTCACACATTCTGATATTTAGAGGGACTCCTGGAATCAATTGTCCTGAGCGTGGAGAGTTGAGTGCTCTGTGAGGGGAAGAATGCTCCTGTAAACAATGAGATGAGGAAACGGTAAATCTATGCTCCGAGTGCGCAGATAATGCCTCAGCCCCTCCGTGCGCAGAGGAATCGCCAGCTCTGCATTGTGTCATTGCCCCTCCTCTCTTCTGATTTCCCCTGTGACCCAGAGCGTCTGCAGGAAAGGAGCCCAGCAGCGAAGGTAGCTGCTTACTGTATCTTGGTGAAGCCAGCAGCGACTCAGAGGCCTCTGTCTCCTTGGTGTTGTCCCAAGAAGACACCTTGTCACCTTTGCCTAAACATGCTATGTTCTGTTTGAATATTGTTTTAAAAATAACTTGTTCTTGAAAGGACACTGGCCTTTTTAGAAAGCTGCTGCTGGCCCCGGGGCGAGCGGTTTTGTGATCTCAGCTCTTTGAGAGGGCAGGCAGCAGCTATCTGAGAGAGCCAGCGGTTGCCAAGGGAACAATTGAATTGCTGACACAGGGACATGTGACGTGAATGAAAACTCTTTTTTTCTCCGGCCACGTGGGAAAGAAAGCAGATGAGTCAGAGGGGACAGTGGACGGTCTTTCCTGACTGCTAAGAAAGCTAAGGCCAAAATAATCCCAGCCCAAAGAGGAATAGTTCCACAGTAGTTAAACCTGAATCGGGGGCTAGAGAAACTGAGGTTAAAAGCACTCACTGCTCTTAACACAGAGGTTCCGCTCCCAGAACCCACACCCTGACTCTCAATCATCCACAGCTCCAGTTTTGGGGAACCGGATTTTCTTTTCTGATCTTCATGGGCCCTGGGCATGAATGTGGAACACAAACGTACGTACATGCAGGCAAAACATTCATAGGCATAAAATAGAAATGCATTTTTTAATTGAGAGAGTCCGGAGCAGCTGAGAAGCTGAGGCGAGCGGAGTGTGGCAGCTGGGGGATGGCGGACTGTAAGTCCAGTAGAGTCAGACACGGAGGGCCCTGCACTACCACGGCCCCCTTGAACACCACCCTAAATACCTCGAAATATTTCACAGTGTATTGAATATACACAGTGTATACTCATATACCATTGCCATTTGGGGAAAAGCCTACTAGTTTTTAAGCACCCTTTTAAAGGTATAATTTATATACCTTAACATACATTACAACCATATATTTTAGTGTGTTGGGGTAACTCTGGGTAACTTTACAAAGTCCCCCAGTAATTTTTCTAATTTTAGAATATAGCCACCTCATAAGAAAGTCCCCTTTTGCCCATTCAGCCATTGCTGCCATCCATAGGCAAAGATTAATCTGCTTTGGAACTTGCTCATTAGCCTTTCGTAGACGTGTTATCTGAAAGACACCATAGAACCTTCGGTCCTTTGTTTCTGGGTTATTTTCTCTTGTATCGCGATTACTGTCCATCCGCATTGTACCGCGTCTCAGCTCGTTTCTTTAACAACAAATAATATTCAATTGTACCACTATCCATTCACCTAATGTATGATCCACGTCCATTTGGCTGAATGCTAATGGAGGGCTCTCTTGCATGGCCTATAGCCATGGGTTCTTGGCTGAATGAGGAACTTAAAGTGTAGTTGATGGCAACTGGGAATCCTCCCAAGAAATTGTTTTCCTTCTCATGTGAAGACAGGCAAATTGAATCTTCCTGTGTGTATTTCGGATTAGCTTTAAATACATTAGGACACACACCAAGTGCGCCTGAGCACACACAACACGCATACACACTCGCACTTGCGCACACACGTACATGAACACCCTTCTCTCCATGTGATGGGATTGTGGGTGCATCTCTGTAGCCATCCATCTTTGCAGCTCATTGTTTCTCCAGGGAAAATACATGCCCGACAAGGGAACAGAATGCTCACTGCACCCTCGCTGTTTGTGGGCTTGTTTGCCTACACTAGGCCACTGAGAGGCGTTGAAAGTAGAATTGCTTTGGCAGAGCCCAGGACTACAACATTTATGGAATCACTAGGCACAAATTACTTGGCACAAATTGGAACAATCAACAAACATGGTGACGGAAGTGTGCTGGACGTGAAACAACTTGAGAATGGAGGGAAGGTGCCCTGTTCTGCTTTGTGATGAAGTGCTCAGAGTACCTTCAGTTTGCTTTAGGCAAACTGTGTATTTATGTATATATTCTGAGAGCTAGGGTTGGGCACATTAGCACAGCCTTGGCCCTCCGCAACTGTGAAATTAAAAACTGAGCCCTTCTTCAGAAGGCGGCCTGTCGCATCCAGACAGGACAGGTCACACTGTGTACCTGTAACCCAGTCAGGTTTTACAGTAACCGTGGCATGGGTTTTGTAGAAAATAATCTTCTGAAACAATACCAGAGCATTATTTCAGAAATAGTGATTTTTCCGCCCTACCATGTCTCTCTAGAGAGCCCTGGCTACCCTAGAACTCTCTGTATAGACCAGGCTGGTCTTGAACTCAGAGACTCACCTGTCTCTGGCTCCCAGGTGCTAGGATTATAGGTGTGTTCCACCACGCCTGGCAACTTTCTCTTCTCCTTTTTTGATAAGTCTAAATTATGGAACTCCTTCTATTTACCCAGATGAGAATCTAGACTAACAAGTCCAGGTTAAAAGTGAGCTTTACAGTTGGCACATAATTACAAGCTCTGTCCCAAAAAAAACCGTCAAGTGATCTGTTAGAGCTGCATTTTCAGAAGATCACGCCTCGGCGAAAGCTGGCCCCTCACTGACACCCACCCCAGCCAGCGGTGTCACAGTCTCTCAGAGGGGGGAGGCCAGTTCCCGGGCCTCTCCCTCTTCTCTGCTGCCCGACTCCTGTCCACTCGCCTCAGGCCAGTCAGTCACAAACCGTGCATGAGCATTTGGGAGCTGAGGGTGGCCGCCTGCTCTGGTCTAGCATGATTTCCCTCCTCCCCTCCTCTCACTTCCTCTCTT
>CM053764.1:59995538-60026611 GCA_028658305.1 Pachyuromys duprasi
TTCTTTTCTCTATTAAATTTATATTTTAGAATTTTAAAATTTTATAATAATGTTAGAATTGCTGAAATAACAATAAAACCAGTTCTCACAACTCCTTCATTCAGATTCTACAATATCTCCTCACATTTATTCTATCATTTCCTCTGTGGTGTGTGTATGTGTGTATTTGTCTAAGCTATTTCCCAGTAAGATGTAGCACGGTTATCCTTTGCCCTAACATATTGCAGGGAGTAATCTCACTCTCACAGAATTGTTCTTCAGTGCTGAAGAAAGAAAACATAGACAAGGAAAAAAGATAATTAAATTCCATGTGGAATCTCACTACCCAGAAATAAGCATCTTGCTGCATAATCTTCCAGTTATGCCCTACACATACATTCTACTTTTAAAAATACAAGTGTGCTGCTTTCCATATAGTTCCGAGCTGTGCTGTGAGAGGCTGGTGTGGCAGGAG
This sequence comes from Pachyuromys duprasi, assembly GCA_028658305.1. Classification (NCBI taxonomy): domain Eukaryota; kingdom Metazoa; phylum Chordata; class Mammalia; order Rodentia; family Muridae; genus Pachyuromys; species Pachyuromys duprasi. Next base: position 59,995,993 of record CM053764.1, read on the forward strand.
ACTTGCCTGGGTGACAGTTCTGGGGTGGGGTGCTTATTTTTCACTGAAGCAAGGTAGCTTGGAACAACAAAATTTCTCTTATAGCGCATGAGTCAGGAGGCTAATACCGAAGTGTTGACAGGTCTGTAGATTCTGAAGTCCCTTGGGGAGGATCTGTCCCATTCTCCTCTCTGGCCTTCCAGGGATAATAAGAACCCTTGATGTTCCAACACCTTCTGATGATGACTCTAACATCTGCTTCCATCTTCACATCCACACTTACCCCCAAACACATCAGCCATTGTATTACAGTCCACTCTAAGTCTAGGACAACACCATCTCAAGACCTTTCAGTAATCACATTTACAAAGTCAAGGAAGGCTATGGCCTAAACTTCAGGGTGGACATGCATCCTAAGGGAGGTGTCGCTGTTCATCCAGGTATTTTATGCTTTCTGGGTTTAACTTCCTAGCCACCCCCCCTTTTTATAACTTTTAAGGATTAAATGTAATACACAGAAAAAGGGGGTATTCAATGATTCTGGCTATTATTACAGCAAGAATATGGTTATAACAATTTATTCAGCCAGAAACCTATTATCTATTTAGGGTGAGGTTTTATTTTTGTTATTATATGTGTGTGTCTAATAAACATCTGTGACAATTTCTGAAAATTGTACACTATTATCCTTTAGTATAAATGTTTAAGTGGGAATCCCAAAATTCTAAGAGTTTTGATTTCACAAATTTTTGTCTTGAACTTCCTGCCTCCCAGATGCTTTTTATTGCTCATTCTGTGAGCTTTTCTTTTGCACGGCAGTCTGCAGTCGGTTGGCGGCTGGCTGCTGTGTGTGCCTCCTGTGTTGGTATGCGCTGTGGGACCTTTAAGTGTGGGGTCTAGTTGGAAATCCCCAGACCCCAGAGTCCTGCCCTCAGACCTGGTTAAAGCAGTTCCCCAGGGACTCCTTGCAAGTTCTTTGACAAGGGTGTCCCTCAACGGGAGAGTCCTTGTCTACATGCTTCTAGGCCCTGCAGTCAATCCCAAGGACCACAAAAATAACAACATTTAGGTACAGTTGAGAATGTTGGTTTTGAAAACTAGCTCCCGGCCACACTCAACACTTAAGCCCTCAGGTTTGAGATGCTTTCTGTGATGACGGGTGAAAAAGAAAGAGGTCCTTATAGGCCATGCAGATTGAACTTCAGCTTCCAATATGATGATATAATGAGCCTCGGGTATTTTGTTATGGCACCAAAAGCTGACCCACACAGGACCCATTGTTTTTTCATCCAAATTAAACACAGTCTGCTAAAGGGCTGAAGTTAACCGCTCCCTCCATGACCTTTCTCCTGACAGTAATTCTCCTGGTGGACACACGGTGAGCTGGGAGAAGGGGTCCAGCTATGTGTCGGGGTGACACAGGAATCAGGCCAGTGGAGAGGCTGCTCACCTTGAAGCAAACCCCCGCTCTTCTAAAGCAGCCGGGAGCGCCTGGGTCAACAGTCACTGCAGCAACGCTATGACATCACTCCCCAATGCAAGCGGGTGTCCAGATCCCTCTGCGCTTGTAAAGGAATCTCTTCAAGGGACTTCAGACCCAGTGTTCCGGTGATTCCAAAGAGGCACTTCCGGGTCTGCAGGAGAATTAACCCCCCCTTCTAAGTGCACAGCTGAGCTGGGATAAACAGAAAAAGCTAAGTGTGAGGTCACACATCTGGAACTGTAGCTCTCCAGAGGCAGGGGCGGAAAGATACTGCCACACTGCGCTGTGTAGCGGTTCCAGGCTAGCCAGAACTACTTCATGAGACAAAAAGGCCACAGCGTTCCCTGCCACGGCAAGAAGATGTTGGTTTCTAGTATTAAAATACTTCTCAGCCTGGTGCTGTGTTACGGTGCAGGGGTTCACACAAACACACTGCCAAGCCAGGCCATGCATGCTGATGAACTTCCAGGCGTACGGGTGGGCGGCAGCTCACAGTCCTAGAGCAAACCTGAACCCAAGGTCAGCCGCTTCTGACCGCTACAGAGAATATCCCCAGTGTCGGCCACCAAGGTGGTGTTTGAAGACATCCTGAAGGTTGGAGAGGGACAGAGCAAACAAAATGGCGCCCCCACTCCCATACCCAGCCCGTGTCCCACCTCCCACACGAACTGGTTTTCTTTTATTCTTGTTTGAAACTGTCCAAAAAAAAAGACATGAATTTGGAGGTAAGTAGGCTACCCTTAGTCTAGCCTGTACTTAGTTCTGCAGTGAGCTTATGCTTTTAAAATATATATATATATATATATTTATTATTTATACAGAGTTCTGCCTGCATGTATGCTTATACTCTAGAAGAAGGCACCAGATCTCATTATAGATGGTTGGGAGCCACCATGTGCTTGCTGGGAATTGAACCCAGGACCTTTGGAAGAACAGCCAGTGCTCTTAACGTCTGAGCCATCTCTCCAGCCCTTGCTTTTGTTTTTGATTTTGATTGTTTGTGTACTTGGAGTGAAGTTTTGACTCTTAGGGTTAAGTGAGTTTCCAAGTAAAACTCATCCGGTTGTCAAAATCTTGTCCATGTTCTAATTTTTGAAGATGGGGAGGCTCTCTGATCCCATAGACTGTTTTTCAGGACAGAATCCTGGAAGCTCCCTAGTGGGCTGTTGCCAGGAAAGTATGGTCTGGGGCAGGCAGGAGGGCCGGAAGCCTTTCTGTGAGCGCACTGGTCTCACCTGGCCCCTGTTCCTGTACTGAATCTCACTGGGGTTACTTTTAAAGTGTCTGTTAGATATACGCCAGGCATTTAGTAACCTGCAGCTCTGTGCACACTGGATCCATTTCCTGTTGCTGCTGTAACAAGTTCTAACTGTGGCTCAAAGAGCAACACAGGCCCATTATCTTAGATTCCTGGAGGTTAGAAGTCTTAGATAGCCATGCAGGACAGCGTCAGGGTGTTAGGAAGAGTATGTTCCTCCTGGACGCTCCAGGAGAAAGTTTGCTTGCTTCTCTGGCTTCCACAGGCTGCCTGTAATCCTTGGCTTTGCTCCAGCCTCACGTTTGTCCATGTTCCAGCCTCCCTTTGTGACCACTCAGGTCCATTAGATAACCCATGGAATCTCCCAGTCTCAGGATCTTAACTTCATCACTTTGAAAAAAAATTCTCTTTTGCCATGTGTGGTTGGATGTAGACACTTCTGGAGGGCCTGTGGCTCAGTCTAAGGCAAGTTATAAAAGCAGAGTCAGGCTGCCTCACTGACCTCAGTAGAGATTAAAACATACAGCATGAGCTGGGTGCAATGGTGCACGCCTGTCATCCCAGTACTCAGGGAGGCTGAGAGGGAGGTGGATTCCTGTGAGTTTGAGCCCAGCCTGGTCTACACAATGAATCTAGGACAGCCAAGGCTACAAAGAGAAACCCTGTCTGGGGCAGGGGTTGGGGTATGAGTGGGGGGTGGGGTGGGGAGTGGGGTGGGACAGAACAACAACAATAATGAAAACCATAAAGCATGAATGGAAGAAAGTGGTCACACCTGGCCCCACAGTTTAGTTAATCAGGTGTTTATTGAGCGCCTAAGTTCCCCCAGAGGTGTGGGGCTGACTGGAGGTACGTTGTCTGCTGAATCATCAAGGACAACTTGGAAACAGTGAAGGTCAGCTCTGATACCTATGGCCCGGACAAGACCTCTGTTTGCCCTTGGACTTTCATTGCCTGTTGCCTTCTCTGGGAAAATGTTTAATGGCATATCCCCTTGGGAAATGTGCTTAATTATAGTCAGGTCAGTTTGTTTCTAGCATTTTCTATGCTGGGTCCTATCCTGATGTGCTAAGGGTTTCTATGAGAATCATCAAAGGGGTGGAATGCCTGTGGAACCTGTCCATTCTCACCCTCCCCTGACTCAAGAGGTGCTCAGCTGGTTCAAAGGAGTCCCATCCACAGCTGAGGAGCAGGCTAAACGGACTTCCTCTTCCAGCCAGGGAGCAGGAGTGGTGCTCCTCAGTACTGACCTGGGTAAGTGGATCTCCAAACCCACGGACACACCCATCCTTCCAGAACTTGCTGCCAGCAGCTTACAGACCCTCTGTGCACCAGCACTCCAAAACTGGGCTTCTGTGCATCGGTCCAGGATGACTCCAGTGAGTTGAGAGCACCGTGTGGCTTAAGTCCCTCTCCATGAGGTCTGTGGGTTCCGAGGGATGGCCATTTTCAGATCTTCTCAAAAGCCTGCCAGCTGCTCCCCAGCTACCGCAGCCTGGCCTGGGCAACTTCTAGTTCTCTCCTCTTCTGCTTTCCTTTCCTCTCCTCCCCTCCCCTTCCTTCTTTGCATTCAGAAATGTATTGTCTACTCTGTTTAGTAAGATGAAATTCAGCCTGGAGGAGGAAGCGATCACTGGAAGGCTTAGAGAGCCCTAGACTCTGCAGCAGCCATAAAGGGAGACAGAGACAAGTCCTACATGGTGGGCGACAGGCCCTGTCTACAAGAAGGTCATTTAAAAGGGAAAGGGGTATCTGAGATTTGCAAGTCACCTTTTAAAGACAACAGGCTCTGTCAAACCTCCCAGCCTTTGGAGACTGATGGGACATCTTGGTGTGTGGGTGTGGGTGTCTTCTGTTCTGATGGGTCTAATAGTCTGAAGACATCACCTCCACAAATCCCCACGCTTGAGTAACTGGTGTCATGCTGAGCATGGACATGTCAGTGCTCTGCCCTTTCAGTGGAGGATGCTGGAAAGACTAGGTGCCGGGTCCACATGACCTCGCTTTCATTTCAGCCCACATGAGTTTACTCCAAATATTTCTAGAAAAATTTCAAAGCCTGAATCTTTTAATGATGACACATTTCTGCTGCTGGCAGCTGAGTGCACACATATATACCTTAAAGTATGCATATACATACACTCTGACAGGCACCTCCACACACATCTTCACATGTGGTGTACACTCACACATCCCTCCAAGTGCATATATACACCCCCCCACCACCACCACACACACACAAAGTCCAAAAACTCTCAAAAAGTCAATGACCGACCATGAGCTATGGTGAGCACTAGATGGCAATCTACAAGTACCCTTGGTTTCAAACTCTGGTGCTTCTAACAAGCTTTTTAGATGAGGTAATCCCCACAGCAACTTCAGGCCAGCACTTACGGTTTATCTAGCTTGTCCTAACGAGCAGTTATAACCCTGTGCAACCCTGTGCAGGGTGTACCTTTCCAGAGCAGGCAGGCTTAATTGCCCTCAAGGACGTTCTTCTACGGAATGAGAATTCTTGGGATCCAGTTGGGGGCATCTTTTTTTTTTTTTTTTTTTTGTCCCAGGGAGAGGTGGCTCATTGATGAGGAATGCTTGCTACTCTTGGAAAGAATCCTATGCTTCCATAGGATTTAGTTCTAATTTAGTTTCTAGTACTCATGCCCTGCTGCTCAAAACCTCCCATAACTCCAGTTCCAGAGGAGCTAAGTCCTCCTTTGGCATCCATGTGACATGCATACACATAAACACAAACATTTTTAAAAAATGCTCCTGGCAAATCCCCTGCTTCTGAATCTCCAATTCCCTTTCAACCGCTGGTCACAATGGGGAAATGATTAGGACTCTGGTGACTTGGATGGAGCTTGTAGATGGAGCCTACTTGTCCAGAGGGCCTGAAGTCAAGCTTTGCTTTTAAATCACTATATTCAGTTTCCTAGAAGGTTCCACGGTGGTGGTATCTCCGCAGCAAAACTAGGAAGACCATGGAGAGGCTGAAAGTGCAGCAGGAAATCAACGTGGCCAGAAACATCGAATCCGATGCCAGTAACCCGAACTTATGGAAGACAAAAAAGAAACAAAAAACAAAGCCACCCTGGTTGTCGCCACACTGTCAATAGAAGGCCTTGTGCTGCCATCTAGTGCTCAGAGAAGGAAAGGCTGGAGCCCCTTACATCCGGGGTGTGCTGTGTGAAGCCGGTTCTTGAGAGAACTGCCTATGACCACAATGTAACGTAAAGATGTAAATTAAAAATAAACAAATGAATTGAAAAGTTAAAAAAAAAGAATTCGCGGATAGGCATATTATCACAGGCTTTTGAAGAGCACTCTATAATTTTGTCTCGTAAAAGTCTCCAAATCTCTGCTAAGATTTGAAGAATTAGAGGAGAGGACATCTGGTTCCTCACTTGGTCCCTCGCTGGCAGAGTGTCTCTGGGGAAGAGGTAAAAGCCTGTTTTTTCTAACAGCAAGTGGATTCCCAGAAATGAAGGTGGGTACTGGGTACCTCAGTAGTGTGAGGAATCCAGGAGACTGGGTTGTGGGGCTGAAGGTCGTTATGCCTGTGTCTTCAGACCTGTGTTCTTTAACTTCTAAATGTGCTGCTTCCCTTTTAACAACCACATGAGAGTTAGGCTCCCCAAAGGCCCATATTCCTGACACACAGAATTTGGGAGCTGTACCAAAGTGATAGGTTCAAGATCCCTCCAAAGTGTTAAGAGTCTATAACCTTAGGGCAGTTTAGAACTTATCAAGTGGTATATTGCTAGTATATAAATATAGTCTATTTACTGATTTAAAAAAATCTAAGCCTGAGGCCGGATAAATGGCCCACTGGGTAAAGTAAGTCAACCTGACACCTGAGCTTGACCCAAGGAAGGACAGAACCAACTCACAAAGTTTTTCTCTCACATGTTCTCTCTCTCTCAGTCTTTATGTGTGTGTCTGTCTCTCTCTATTTCTGTCTCTCTGTCTGTCTCTCTCTGTCTCTGTCTCTCTCTCAGACATACACACACTTAATTATTTTTAGAAAGCCAAGTATCTCATTGTAGCCCAGTGCTAGGGAGGCAGAGATTCAAGGAATGTCAGGGCTTGCTGGCCAGCCAGTCTGAGTTGGTGAATTCCAGCTTCATGGAGAGAGTGTGTCTCAAAAAGCAGGGTAGAGCTGGAGAGATGGTTCTGTGCTTGCTGCTCAAGAATGAGGACCTGGGTTCGGATCCTCAGAACCTACACAAAAGTGAGACCCTCAGAGCTGCATGGCCAGGCTAGCTGTATGCCAAGGCCCAAGTTCACAAAGAGACATCATATATATTTTTAGGAGTGTGGTGGAAAGCAACAGTGGATGACGCCTTTGGACTCCGCGCTTGGAGGGGCAGAAGAGCACATCTACTCTCAGCACACTCACATCACACACAAATACAAACAGAAGCACCATTCTCTGAGGAATGATGCCTGAGGTTGACCTCTGGCCTCAAAAGGAACTCAAACGTGTGTACACACACTTGTACACAAACACAGACCATACACAAAGTGAGGGCTTGTACTGATGAATCCTGGGATCGTCATCACATTTTATAGATATGTTATTTTGTTCTCTAAAGCTGTGACAAATGCTATGACCAAAAGCACCTTGAGGAGAAAGGTTTCTTTTTTACCTTTCCCTTCCAGATAACAGTCCATCGCAGAGAGGAAAGTCTGGGCAGGAACTCGGGCAAGGCAAAAACTCAAGCACTGTAGAATTTTAAAAGCAAGAAAGAGTTTGGTGTGTCACCTACTGCCTAAGACAACTACAAATGAAGCCCAGCCTTCCAAACTTGAAGTCTGTGCCTGCTCCTGCTGATCCCACTGTTAGGAGTTTGGGTTGCTTCTGCGTTGCCTAGTAGCCTATGGTGTCATTGTGGTCGCCTGACAGGTGGCCACACCTGGAAGGCGTGGTTACCTCCCCCCTTAGAGGGACCACTCACACGTGGTCTCTCTCTTGCTCCCCCTCTCTTGGCCTCTCTTGGCCCTCTCCCCTTTCTCTATCGAGGCACCCCCTTCTCTTTTCCTCCCCCTCTCTTTCCCCATCACACCTGCTCTCCCTTCTCTCCCTCTCTTCACCTCCAGCTAATAAACCTCTTTCATATAAAAGATCTGTTGTGATCATCATGATTTAATTCGTATCCCTCCACCCACCCCCTCACCACTGTGCTGGAATACACGTCACTTCAAATGCCCAGGACAAGGCTTCTCAGTGCTGTGCTCCTGCACAGTGCCACACATTATTAGCTGGGACCCACAGGGCCAGGCTACACAGTGCAGAGAGCCAGGAGAGTTACAGAGGACAGGGGCCGTTTTATCCAGCACATGGATCAGGCGAGCCCAGGAGGGCTGCATGTTTCACACGCATACCCTTGTTCCCAGAGTCTGGACCAGACAGAGCTGGCTTTACTTCACCAGGGGATACAAACAGTGTCATCACATAGGTCCACTATAAAACCTTCAGTCTGATGTCTGTTTCTTTATGCTGTGTTACTGGAAGGCCTGACACCTTCCTGGAGATGTCAAACTTTGCCTTAGTTCCCGTGTTAGTTAGAATTTTTATTTACTTGTTTGTTTATTGTCAACCTGACACAAACAAAGGTCATCTGGAAAGAGGGAACCTCAATTGAGAAAATCGCCCCATCAAATTGGACTGTAGGTATTTTCTTGACTGATGTTTGAAGTGGGAGGGCCCAGGTCTCTGTGCGGGGCACCACCCCTGGACAGGTGATCAAGCCAGGGGGAGAAAGGGAGGAAGCACAGTTCATCCACGGCCTCTTTGGTTCCTGTCTTAGTTCTGTCCCCACTCTCCTCAGTGGAGGAGCATGACCTGTAAGATGAAATAAACCCTCTCCTTCTCAAGTTGCTTTTGGTCACTGTGTTTAGCATAGCAACAGAACTCTAACTAGGACAGTTGCCATCGTGATGATGGTAGTGAGCTTCAAATGTACAGCACAGTTAAAGCGCTCATCTTGTTTCTATAGCTGGCGAGCTGTAGGTGGGGTCCAGTATTGGACGCAGCCAGGGGCCTTGCTGTAACCAGCAGGGGGTTTGATCCATCAACACCCTCATGTGAGGAACAGGATTCTCAGTATCAGAGGTTTACAGAGCAGGATGTGCCCTGCCCTAGGTTGGCGGTGTATAAATCGTTGCTGGATCCACCTAATATCCCTGTGTGAAGATGATCTAGTCACAGCCTCTGTGGCTTTGTGATCCAGCAACAAGGAGTTTAACGCTTCAATTAGCTCCTTGAGGAGAGACAGGTGCTTGAGATGTGCCAAATAAGCAGCATGCCGCCTCCGTGGGAGAAAAGGAGTCAGCGACTTCTCCTGAAGACACTGCTTCCTGCAGAGACAGATGTAGTCTGCATTTTCTTATTGCTTTTCCCCACAGCAGTGCTCAGGGGGGATAAACTTTACTTAACCTAATTAATTTTAATCACAGCTTTCAAATCCCATACTGTGAAAAGAATTACAAATTGGAATACATTATTAGAAGCCATAGTTTATGCTGCAAGCTAATCATGAAATGTGCATTTACATTTTCTGCATGAGTTTGCAATTATCATTAAAATAAAAATCTGTTATGTCCTTTTAAATTACCAAAATGTGAACAACAGATTGAGCAGGCCTATTTTGTGTGTGTGTGCGTGCGCGTGTATGCTAAATTACTAGAAGAATGTCTAAACCTCCAAGATATAGATGTCAGCCACCATGTGAGTCACTGTGAAGATGACTGACAGTCCTCTGTGAAGATGACTGACAGTCCTCTGTGAAGATGACTGACAGTCCTCTGTGAAGATGACTGACAGTCCTCTGCTCCAGGGTGTCTCCCCTCTGCTTTTAAATAACTTTTAAAACTGATGTTGCAAAAGTCTCACCTGCTCTAGCAAATATTCCTCTGAGTTTACGTTTAGGCACATTTCTAGATATATAAACATAAACATTTTTTATTCTCCCCCTCAATAATAGATATACATGTAATTCATATGTAATATATATTCATGTTTTTTTATTCTCCCCTTCCTCAATAATAGTATATACATGTAATTTTGCTTTTAAATTCTGTGTAGACTCCTGCATTATCAATATAAGAAAAATTCTAACTAGTTCCTCAAAGAATTAGAGATATTTTAAAGTAAATACAAGAGGTATACTAATAAAATTTTAATAAAAATTAGGTTTGGGGCTGGGTGGTGGGGTGCATGCCCTTTAATCCCAGCTACTTGGAAGGCAGAGGCAGATAGGGTGAGTTTGAGCTCAGCCTGGTCAACAGAGTGAGTTCCAGGACATCCAGGGATACACACAGAAACCTTGTCTTGAAAAACGAAACAAGCTGATGGCTGGAAATACAGCTTAGTTGGCAGATGCTTGCCTGACATGCACAAAACCTTGGATTCTGTCCCCAGCAGCACCTGAAACTGGCTGTGATGGCACACACCTGTAATCCCAGCACAAGGGAGATAGAGGCAGGAGGTTCAGAAGTTCAAGGTCATCCTCAGCAATACAGTGAGTTGGAGCCCAGCCTGAGTTACGGGAGACTCAAAAAACAATTAGTCCCCAAGTTGGCCTGGAAGGGCAACACAGCTGCAGAGTGATGTCCAGGGTGTATGTGCCTGTGTGTTCCTTTCTTTCCTCCCATCACATACAAGCGTGGCCCTCGGAGGAATGCAGGAATTACAGCACAGGTGTGACTGTCCCCACTTCACAGACAGCAGACCTAGAGAGCTGCCATGACCCACAGAGCCTGGGTCTAGAAATGTGCCTTGGTGGTGAGGAAGTGAAGAAAGAACAGAAAAACTGTGTCGGGTGGTCTGTGTGTAGTCTGATGGAGTGTCCTGAACTACCCAGCAACCAGGAAACTCATCCTATCCATTTCTATATAGCACAGAGGGGAGGGGCTTGCTCTGTGGAGGAGGTTTCCATAGGGGAGCAGTCTGTACACAAAGGAGAAAGCTGCTGCTGTTAGTTCTTGCACACATTGATCAATCATAAGCATTTGTACTTGGCACACACTGTCAACATTTGCTCTCAGAACAGAGGAAGGCTGCCTATTTCCCATGGGTCCGAGGCCTTGACTTTGCCATGGCTGTGCCCGTATCAGGCAATCCACATCCCTCCGAGCCTCGTAGGATCCCCGTATAGAGGCTGTAAAGCAATCTATTTTCAACTACAATCTTAGGTTCTGACCAGGATGGTGTTTTTGTTTTTTGTTTTTTTTTTTTTTTTTTTGTCAACTTGACTCAAGCTGGGATCATTTGAGAAGAGGAACCTCAACTGACAGAGTGCCTCCATCAGATTGCCTGTAGGTGATTCTGTGGAACATTTTCTCGATTGACGATTGATGTGGGAGGGCCCAGCTGTTGAGGATGGGACCACTCCTGAGCTGGTGGCCCTGAGTTCTGTAAGAAAGCAAGCTGAGCAAGCCATGGAGAGCAAGCCAGTAAACAGCATTTCCCCATGGCTTCTGCTTTAGTTCCTACCCTGACTTCCATCAATGATGGCCTGTGGTGTGGAACTGTTCAAGGAATAAGCCCTTTCCACCCCCGGTTACTTTTGGTTGTGGTGTTTTAGCATGGCAATAGAAACCTCAAGTCCAGTTCTTTCTCTAGAGAGGCTCCTGACATTTAGAAACACAAGATTTGAATTTGCTGGGTAACGGGGAAACTTTTCCTCCCCAGGTAAAGATTCCATTTCTGACAAAATTTCTATCCAAGCTGGCTTCAGGTGCCCACTATGCACCTTCACTTCTCTACATGCCAATTATGGTGGTTTGACTAGGAATCTCCCCCCACCCCCAATAACTTACGTTTGAATGCTTGGTCCATAGGGAGTGGCATTGTTATTAGGAGGTGTGGCCTTGTTGGAAGAAGTGTGTCACTGTGGGGATGGCTCACATTGTACCTACTGACACAGTCTCCTTCTGCTGCCTTCGGATCAGGATGTAGAACCTTCAGGCAGCTCTTCTCCTGCATGCTGCCATGTCCCACCACAATGATAATGGACTAAACCTCTGAAACTGTAAGCCAGCCCCAATTAAATGTTTTTCTTTATAAATGTTGCCATAGTCACAGTGTCTCTTCACAGCAATAAAACCCTAACTAAGACACAAACTAATGAAAACCCTCTGGGCCCCTGAGAGGCCCTACCCAGAGGCAGCTCCCTAGCTGACACAGAATGCTCAGGTCATTTATACCCGGGGAGTCCAACTTCACACACTACTATCTGGAACTAGCACTTCCTGCCTGAGCTCATTTGCTTCTGGGTATGGAGGCTCACTAGATTTTAGAAGGGAGAGCAGACTATGGGACACGCTTGAATGAAGAGGCTTTCAGAACATGCAGATGTGGGGATGAAGTGTGGCTCCACCTTGTGCCTGCTGGGAGACCAGGCAGCTATGGGAAGGCTTCAACTTAAGCTCCACCCCTGTCAGCAAGGATTAAAGTCTGTTTGTAGGGACTTTGACCATGATGTACAGAATCATGGCTGATTTTGATCTCAACTTGCCACAAGGTAGAATCAGCTAAGTAGGGAGCCCTGACTGAAGAGCTGCCAGATGCCCCAGACCCACCCCAGTGGAAGCAGTCTACATAAAAGGGAGTGGCACAAGGGAGGCCACGCCCCCTCTGCTCGCTTGGCTTTCCTTCTTGACATCTGTCTTGTTGATGCTGCCAGCTGCTTCAATGATACCAGAAGCACGTCCAGTCTTCCACCAATTACTCTCCTGAAAACTTTCAGGTTTTCAGTGCCAAATTGAGAGTGCTGAGCCATCCAGTCTCAAGTGTTGGGATCCTTAAGCAGGCATCTCTACAGCCAGCCCTAAGGGACCCGATGAACTGGTTATCAGGCATCTGTAAGGCCACCTGTAGACCATCCACTGACCACGGGAAAATACCTGCGCATGCTCTGGGTCACCTTATAAGAGAACTCGAAGTTCCTCCTCTCTCTTTCTCTCCTGCCTTGCCCAGAGACAGTCTCTGTGACCCCTTCCCCATTCTCTTCCCCTTCCCTTTCCCCTTGCCTTCCCTTCCTCCCTTCCCTTAATAAACCTCCCACATGGGACCAGTCTCGTGGTGTGATTTGTGAACCCACCATGTAACTCTTCTGCACAATTCTATCATTGGTGCATTTGGCCGGGAATAGGTACCTCCAGTAGCCACACCGCTTGGTGGTTGCCGGCACCCTATGGGGCTGCTGGAAACCTATTTTATTCCAAATCTGCCCGTGACCCACTCTCCAGCAACTAGATCACCATCTGCGGCATTCAACACTGGCTGAGTTGGTGATTTACCCCCCACTGGCCGGCATAAACGTTTCTCTGGGTAAGGAAGATTGACTGTTGAGAGTCAGTAAGTTCACAGTACCCTTTGAGGCAGAGGAACCCCCAACCACGGTCCTCACTGGCTATGGTTGACCTTTCTTTCTGACTCCCATTTAGGGCTTCCCTTTCCCTTGGGAGAGCCCCCACATGCACAATTCCTTCTCCCCCCCTCATGATCACACAGAAAAATCCTAGCGCTAGGTGAACTGTGCTTCCTCGGACTGTGCCCCTGGTCTCTAGCCAAAAGTTGATGAGCTATTGGATCATATCTACTGAGTCATACCTTGCCTTTGGGATGCCTCTTTAAGGTCACTGGCTTTCCTGCCTCCCAATGGGAAATGCCCAGAGGTCTGTTCCTCCAGCATCACCACTGGAATGTCTTCTGGAGAATTTTAAAACATTACCCATGGAGCCTGAGTTAAAGGCCTCTAAGCTCATACCTCTCTGTAATAAAACTTGGCCTACATAGTCTTTAGATAAGGGTTCAAACTGGCAGATTAACGGCACATTAAATCCCAACATTTTATGGGATTTGGTAAATGGAAGGAAGTACCTTGAAAGTATGTTCAAGCTTTCTCTCTTCTCCGCACTAAACCTTCTCTCTGCTCTTCCTGTCCTCCTACCCAACTTCTAGCTATAAAGTCCCAACCTCAAGAGTTGTCTACTTTTGACCCTGCAGATGAACCTCCACCTCGTCAAACTCAACCCCCAGCTTCTTCTTCAGCATCTCCAGAATCCTCACAACCTCTGGTGTCTTACCCTCCTCTTCTATTCCCTCTTCTCCCTCTTCGGCTTCTCCAGAATCCTCACCCCCCTCCCCAGCAATAGGCTGTCCTAGTCGCCTCACTCTGGCACCCACTTTCACCCCACTGACAACTATTAGCCCCCTTGCTACCTGTTCTCGCTTTGTAGCAACGCCTGCTTCTTCTACTCAGCAGAAGCCAGCCTCAATTCTTCCCTTGTGGGAGATAGCCAGTGTAGATGGGTAATTAGGGTGCATGTTCCCTTCTCATTAACTGAACTTTCTCAAGTAGAAGAGAGATTAGGATCCTATACCTCTAATCCTTCTACTTTCATTAAAGAATTCCAATATCTCATGCAACCTTATGGTCTCACCTTCCATGATCTATACGTGATTCTTGCCAATAACCTATTACCTGAGAAACACAGTGAGTTTGGGAAGAGGCTAGAATACATGCAGATGAGGTTCACCAAACAAATGCTTCACACCCCGTTGGGGCTGAGGTGGTACCAGACCAGGATCCACAGTGGGATTATAATACTTCGGAAGGCATTTTAGCCAGAGATCAGTTCACGACCTGCCTCCTAGCTGTTCTCTGCAAGGCTGCCCTTAAGCCAGTTAATTATGAAAAGCTCCAGGTCATTCAGGACAGAAAGGAAAACCTGTCTCAATTCCCAGAGCACCTTACAAAGGCCCTCTTACAACACACTAATCTAGACCCCAAAAGTACAGAGTGTAGGCAACTCCTGATGACCTATTTCTTCTCGCAAAGTTACCCTGACATCAGGGCTAAGCTTAAATCCTTGGAGAGGGGACCTCTGACTCCACAGGCAGAAATCTTAGTGCTGGCCTTTAAGGTGTGCCACGGGAGAAACGAAAAAGCCCACAAGCAAAAATACCAAATGCTGGCCAAGGCCATCCAACAGGCCTCAACCACTACCCAGGCTCCCTTGCCTTCTAAGGCATGAAGACCACTGGGTCCCTGCCACAAATGTGGTCAAAAGGATCACTGGATCCGGGCTTGTCCTAACCCCCGCAAGCCACCAGGGCCATGTCCAAAATGCCACCAAAAGGGACATTAGGGTGTTGACTTCCACCATTTCTCCCATGATACGGGGGCATCACTCCCAGATTGCCCTCCAGCCAATATCCTAGGCCTGGCTGTGGATGACTGAAGGTGCCCAGGTTCCCTTGACCATCACTAACAGGGAGCTACAGGTAATTACCATGGCATCCGGACGGGCCGTCTCCTTCCTTGTGGACACCACCGGAGCCACTTACTCAGTCCTAACGGAGTGCTGGGGACCAACTTCTCCTTGTAGTTCCTCTATTGTTGGGGTAAGGTATTGTTCAGCCTTGCCAGACTCCACCACTTAATTGTATTTTCAGGGGTGTTCCCTTGACTCATTCCTTTTGAGTAATGCCAGCCTGTCCAGTTCCTTTAATGGGAAGGGACTTTTTAGCCAAAGTGGGAGCCTCTATCTCCTTTACTCCACCCATTCGCCTAACCCCGAGCTCGCCAGCCTCCTCTCTCCTCCTTCTCCTAGCTACCTTACCTACCAGTTATGACACATCACTTCCTTTACCAGCCTCTCAAGTGGACCCCCAAGTCTGGGATGTCCAAAACCCCTCTGTGGCAAGACACCATTCCCCTGTAGTCATTCAGCTACAGGATCCCACCTGGTATATTGCCCAGGCTCAATACCCACTTCCTCTCAAGAGCCTCAGGGGACTTAAGCCTATTATCGCTGACCTTCTAAGAAAAAAAAAAAAAACTCCTGTGCCCCACTTCCTCTCCTTTTAACACCCCTATACTTGTGGGTTAAAAAGCCCAATGGAGCCTATCGCCTGATTCAAGACCTCCGGCTCCTCAACTCTGCAGTCGTTCCCCTTCACCCTGTTGTAGTCAATCCCTGTACCCTCCTCTCCACTATCCCCCCAGGCACTTCCCATTTCTCAGTTCTGGATCTCAAGGATGCATTTTTCTCTATCCCTTTAGACACCCAGTCACAAAATATCTTTGCGTTTACCTGGACTGACCCTGACACCCTTGTTTTTACCCAGCTTACCTGGACTGTTCTACCCCAGGGATTTCGGGACAGCCCACACCTTTTTAGCCAAGCCCTAGCTTCTGATCTACTCTCCTTATCTCTCCCTAAATCTAAACTTATACAGTATGTAGATGACCTTCTCCTCTGCAGCCCATCCCTACAAGTTAGCCAAATTAACACCTCTGCTCTTCTAAATTTCCTATCCAGCAGGGGCTATTGAGTCCAATTGTCCACCTCTGAGGTCACTTACCAGGGACTAACAATAATCCCAACCCACAAGGGCATCACCCTAGATAGAAGACCTAAGACCTAATATGATCTCTGACAGTTCCCTCTAATAAAGAAGAAATTTTATTGTTTCTGGGAATGGCTGGTTTCTTTCGGTCATGGGTCCTCTCCTTTTCCCTTCTCGCCCGTCCCTTATATGAGGCAGCCTTAGGCCCTTTGCATGAACCCCTTCTTAAGCCCGTTACTAAGCCCTTTCGGAGGCTCCAACAGGCTCTTCTTGAGGCCCCAGCCCTACATCTTCCAGACCTAATCCATCCCTTCTCCCTCTATATAACGGAGAAAGAGGGATGTGCTCTTGGATCCCTGGGTCACCAATTGGGACCCTCCTTTGCACCTGCAGCATACCTATCAAAAAAATTAGATAGACCTGACAATCCAGGGATGGGCCCCCTGCATCTGTGCCCTACGGCTGCAGAGCTCCTTATTCGAGAGTCAAAAAAACTAATGTTTGGGTCACCTATTACTGTTTTCTCTTCTCATAATCTGTCTCACCTTTTAACATATAAAGGCTTACAAACTTTACCTCCTTCCAGGGTCCTTTCTCTCCAGTTGGCATTAACAGAAGACTCTACCCTTACTTTCCAACCATGCCCACATCTTAATATTTCAAATCTTCTTCCTCAACCTAATTCTGACTATTCCCCATCTCACTCTTGCACTGAAACTTTAGAGGAACTATTGCCCCACCCCTCACACATACAGGAGGGTGCATTACCTCAGGCAGTCTATACCTGGTATACAGATGGCAGCTCCTTTGTACACGAGGCTTGAAAAGTGGGTTATACCATAGTATCAGATACTGAGGTGGTTGAGGCACAAGCCCTCCCTTGCCCAAACCACTAATCAACAGGTCGAACTAATAGCTCTTACCCACACCTTCCAATTGGTCCAAGGACAATCCCTTAATATTTACACACTCATATTATTTCATATATTCATAATATTTCATATTATTCTCTCCCATGCTGCCATCTGGAGAGAGTGTGGGTTATTTACAGCAAAGGGAGGCTCTGTAACCAATGTAGGCCAAATTACGGCCATGCTAGAAGCCTCCTGCCTTCCCACAGCCATCAGAATAGTCCACTGCCGGTCCCACCAGACGGACAATTCCATAGTTTCCAAATATAACCAAGCTGATGAGGCAGCTAAGGCTGCGGCCCTTGAAGGCCTAAGCTCATCCCACTCACCTCAAAACATCCTTACATTACAACCCATGTCTCCCCTGCCCTCTCCTGACACTTGTCAGATTCTGTCCTATCTACACCAGCTGTCAAGCCTTGTCTAACTTTGCCATGGCTCACCTGCAGCCTACCCCCAAGGACTTGCATTTCCTACAGACTATTACTCTTCCCCCAAAAACTCTACTTCACCTTTTGAGCTCATGTATGGGAGACCAGTCCTAACTCCTGGTCTTTCGGCTAAATCCTTGCCTCTCCCTGACCACCTACTTAATCCTTTTCTCTGTCATTTCCATTCTCTTCTATGAGTGTTTACTGACCACTGTCTACCATGGCCAAACACTAACCCCTGCCCATCTCCTATTAACATTAGGGACCAGGTCCTTCTCTCCCCTCCAAACCAAAGTTCCCCATCTCTTTCTCCTAAATGGCAGGGCCCCTTCAAGGTGATTCTTATGATGCCCACAGCTGCTAAGCTTGAGGGCTTCCCTCACTGGATTCATCTATCCCACCTCAAGCCTTTCACCCCTTCTCCCCAAGATAATGCCCCCTCCTACATATCAACTCCAACAGGACTCTGTTCTCTTAAGCTCCAGAAAATGCCAGGATCAACCACCTTGTCTCCAGTTCCAAAGAAATGAGACCTCACTACAAGAGCCGTGTTCAACCCTACTGGATTGGATATGTATATTTCCTCCTCTTGCCTATTTCTGTCCAAGGTAATCCGTACATATGGAGATTCGAGGTTCCAGAAACCATAATTGAAAATAAGCAGTCTCTCCAAATAGGGTCAGGAAACTGTTCTATGGGAGGCTGCCAGGAGCCGATTAAAATAGCCATCACTCCCCGTCCCCATCTATGCCTCTTCTCTTATTTGATAGAATTTTGGTTTGCTTCCTCTTTGATCAAACAAAGGATTATTGCAAAAAAAATGGCCAGACAGGTATGGAGGCTGCCCATACTGGTCTTGCCAAATCCACGCACCGGCTCAGAAGAAGCTCTTTCACCTTTACAAAAAGACTCTCTACTTATACATCCAAGACCCATGGGATCCCAGATGGGAAGTAGGCATCATTGGAAAACTCTACCGCCACTACACACCAGACCTACCAATAAGTACTATCCATATTCATATGTCACAATTACCCAATCCCTGGGGATGGGAGAAGTAGAGAAGGTAATCAAACACCCCTCTAAGGTCATTGCCTCTCTAACATCCCCTCTCCTAAATAATACAAACCTGTCATTTCATCTCCTACTTCAGACTCTGACCTCAGCTTACAAGCTCCTTAATGTGACCCAACTGAGCCATTTTAAAGCTTGCTGGCTGTGTGTCCCACCTGGGACCAACTCAGAAGTACCGCTGGCAGCTTCTGCAGTGACTGTCAAGTAACCTCACTTCACCATCACTAACTGCCCTGATTCTGATGTTGCCACAGCCCCCTGCCTGTCTCATATCACACTCTTTGGCATGGTAAGCTGTTTCAAGGCGTCCGGGACACATTCTGTAGGAATGCTAAGTTCCTTAGTGTGTAACAAAACTATAATCCTTGATACTTCATCTCAACCCCAATGCCCTACTGCTAATAATATCTCGATTCTTTGTGGCACTCAGGTCTACCATTGTCTGCGTGCTTGTTGGTCAGGAGTTTGCAGCTGGTACTCCTCTTCCCTGAGCTGGGGGTGATCAACGAAAAGGAGCCCCTAGCAGTCGCGGTTGTGGACTCAATAGCTGCCCAGCAGGATAAGAGGGCAATTCAAATCCTGCCCCTCCTGGCTGTTGCCGGAATCGTGGCAGCTGTTGGTGTTATAAATAAAATGAGGCTTACAACAGGTTTTCTATGAAAGGGGTTTATTAAGTGGAGAGAGGGGGAGCGAGAGTGGGCCACGATGGGGGGAAGAGAGAGATAAGAGGAGGAAAGGAGGGCGCCCCGATAGAGAGAGACCAAGAGAGAGAAGACAGAGGAAGAGCAAGAGAAAGAGTAAGAGAGAGAGTGTAAGAGACCTTTTTAAGGTCAGGTAACCACTAACCACGCCCCCAGGTGTGGCCACCTGGCTGGGCGATACAAGATGACATCATAAGTTGCTAGGTAACCCAGAAGCAGGTTGTTTCAGAATACTAATATTTGGGACCGGGACAGAAGGACTAGCCACTTCTCTAACTTTGTATTATCAGCTTTCTTCCCAGTTCATCCAGGACCTTCAGCAAGTGGCTCAGACAGTACTAACTCTCCAAGGACAGATCGACTCCCTGGCAGCAGTAGTACTTCAAAACCAACTCGGACTGGATCTCCTCACAGCTGAAGAAGGTGGCCTTTGCATCTTCCTCCAGGAGGAACGCTGTTTTTATATCAACCAGTTGGGTATAGTAAAAGACAAAACCCAACAACTCCAGGCCTATTTACTCATCTTTCTGTTTCTGACACTGAATTGCTGACACATCGTGGTTGCCCTAAAAATGCTTATTGCATAAGACAAAACAAACTAACCCTGGTGTGAGGGGTTTCCCTTTGTCCATTGAAGTCTAATTAGAATGAAATAAGATTACTGCAGATTCAACTCGTTTGGGGGTTTCTGTAAAACCCTACAATCAAAGTGGAAAAAAAAAGACAAATCAAAGGGAAATTAAATAGCAATTTGTGAGTAGTTTCTTTTTCTTTTTTTAAATGTAGTGGCATTTTAATTAGAGAATATTCTTCTCACAGAAATGAGGAACTCCTGGGGAAATACTTGAGACATTAGCAGTGTCCCGCCTCAGTTTCCCTCCAGCCATCACAGGACCTGCTGAGAAGCCTTTGTGAAGGCGCCAAGAAAGCACACAGCAGGACACTGAGCACTCAACCTGCTAAAGTGCAACCTCTCTCCCCTCTTGGCCCTGCAGGGGTCAAAGCTCACATTATGGTCAGGATTTGCTGATGAGAGGTTAGAGACACTGAAAATAAGCTTGCTGGTTTGTCTGTGTGAGCATTCACATGGGAAAAAATTAATGTCACTTAACAGCAAATGCTAATAAAATCGAAAATTTATGACCATGATTACGCCACAGTACACGAGTAACTTATACCAAAAATAAGGAATTGTCTCAGTGGAGGTTTTGTTTGTTGTTTGGCTGTTTTTGTTGTTGCTGTTGCTGTTTTTACTACACAGCCCAGGGTGGGTGAAAGATCTTCCCAAGTGTTGGGACTAGAGCCATAGCCAGCACTCATGGCCAAAACCTAGGCATTTGCAAACTTTTCAAAAAAAGAACTCTTTTATGTGTATGTTTTCCCGAATATATGTATTGCTGTGCATGCCTGTGCATGTGCATTCGTGTGTGTGTGTGTGTGTGTGTGTGTGTGTGTGTGTGCATGAGCGCGTGTGCCTGGTGCCCCTCCAAAGGTCAAAGAGTGCACTAGACCCCTGCACCTGGAATTAGGGATGAACCCCAGTCCTCTGTAAGAGAAACATGTGATATTTACTGTTGAGTCTCCTTTCTGGTCCTGAAGTAGGTTTTAAAAATAGAATAGTCTTCACTTTATACTGAAATTTTTCTCATTTTGATGTAGACTGATGAAAACCAATCTGAATCTGTGCTGGGGAACATTTCACTTTAATGACACTTAATCCTCTAGATGGATGCTCTTAAGGTGAGTTAAACTTAATTTGCTTATCTAGTTAGTTTATTTTAGAGACAGGGTCTCACTATGCAGGCTCTAGGCTGGCATTGAAAGCACTGAGATCCATCTGCCCCTGTCTCCTGGGCTTAGAGGTGTGTACCCCCACACCTGGCTTACTTAACTAGTCCCTGTGTTCTATTAAAACCTCACAGCTTGGCTTGCTATGGAAAGAGAGTTAATCTGTCTGCTGCGGCCCCTGCGTATTCTTGGATCCTCCTTTTCAGCATATACATAGGTGCTAGGACTTGCTCAGAATCAGTCCTACAGCCCTGCCAGGCCAAGTGCAAATGCTACTCAAAGTCACAACCAGGAGAGAGACCAAGTGAGAATATAAAGGAGGAAAAGGAGGAGGGAGCAATAGATATAGAGATAGATATAGAGGGGAGAGATAGATATAGAGGGGAGAGAGAGAAGCTTCAGCTACTGAAGTTGTAAGGGGTTTCACTGCTTCAGTTACCTCTAGCCCCAGTCTTCCCAGGGGTATCTCAGAAGAGGTCTTGGCCTGAGTACTGTACTCATACTCACAGATGAATCTAGAGCCACAAGGATCTCTGGTTCTCATGCGCAAATGGTCACAAAGGCTTGTGATTTGTTGCACTGGGATCTGTGGCCCCTGGAAGTCCCTTTTAGTACAAGCAAGGGAGCAAACGAGAAGCAAAGCCCAGTGACTCTGGATCCGTGTATGCTTATTTTAAGTTTTTATTGTGTTAAAATATAAAGCTTGGCCAAGTGTGGTTGTGCGCACTTTAAGCCTGGCACTGGGGAAGACAGGCAAGTAGATCTCTATGGTTTTGAGGCCATCCTGGTCTACATGCTGAGACCCCATCTCTAAACTACCTAAATAAACAAACATAAAATAGCCAAAGTGAACTCTTCAGCCATCTCAAGAGCATCCATCTAGAGGACTAAGGATGTCCACACTGCTGTGCAGGCAAATCCAGAATGTTCTCTCCAAGCTGAAGCATGGAACCCATCAAAGCCAGTTCCTTACCATGCTTCCCTCTGGTTTCTTTGCTCCCTCCCTAGTTCCTTCCTCGGGTGACTCTCTTGTGACCTGCTACAGCACAGCTCAGGGTGTCCTTCTTTAAAGGCTGGATAATATGATGTACCATGATGTGCAAGTGCCATCTGCTTTCACCCAGCGGGCTGACACAGTCTGGCTGGTGTGAAAATGGGGTATACATTGTCACTTGAGTCTGTTCCCATTCTCTTGTCTCGACATCCAGAAGTGCAATTCTGAATTATTCAAGTATTATCTTCACTACTTTGAAGTTAGGAACCTAGTAGATATTACTTTATTGAACTTTCTCATTTGATTTGCAGTTTTCCTTTTCTTGTCTCTTGCTTTTTTTTTTTTTAACCTGGGATGTCTTTGAACCTATTGTATGAGTTGGAGGATGATTGTGAACTCAGCTTCCTGCCTCCATCTCGTGGTTCTGGGATTAAAGGGATACGCCATTACACCCAGTCTCAGGTCTGTTTGTTTGACCAACAAGGTAAAAACACAGAAGAGGAGGACATCTGTAAACTTGTCTGGTGAGCACCAGGGGAAAGACCAGGAAATGAGATTCTTTCCTTTGATGTCACTATACCAGAGGCTCTCACATGTCACTAAATAAATAAAGAAAAATTATCAATAAAATTGCATTTTGTTCAAGTATTGCAAAGTAGTTATCTTGACATTTTCTAACAAGGGCCTCCTTCTGAGGTGAGCACTGATTTCTCTGGTGAAATCTGAATATTGGTGAGAAAACTTTATTGTTCCTAGAGCTTGGCTTTCTTTTCCTGCCTCACCCTCTGCCCTTCTGGAAAGAGCTCAGTCTGAGGGAGGGGCCTCTCTCCCTTTAAAGAGACTGTTTCCATGGCAACCTGCCTTCATCTTCAGTGTAATCCGGGAAATTCTATAAAAGGATCAGCCAGGCATTCAACTGCATCTGAAACGGGCTTTGATATCAGCTGTTGGCTTCATTCACCCATGCTGCCCAGTAAATCTTTTGCATTTGGCAATTTTGCTTTTGCCCAATGCAGGAAGTTAAATAAAACTATGTGAGGCTGAGTATGCAGGCCAGGCCCTGTAGCATGCCTTCTGTGTGTGCCTGTGTTAGCTGTGCTTAAAGCTGGGCTGCTGGAGACGAATTGTAGGGTCAGCCGGAGAGGGAAGAAGCAGACTCCATTGATAACGGATTTCATCCTGATTTTGAAAACAACCACATCCAAACACAAGGAGATAAAGCAAGTAACTAAATAACCTCACACTCAGGTCTTACATTTTTCTAGGAGGAACTTTTAAAGTTTCCTTGCTATTAGCAACTGGGCAGGAGGTTTGGGCAGCTTTAGTGGACCAATGTGATAAGAATATATGAAATCAATGTAATTTTTCAGATTCTCCAGATCCTCCAATAACACACCTCTATTTCTGATTACACCATAGGGAGTTCAGGGAATTCAGCCGCTCTGTCCTCCCTAAGAGGAGCTGATCACATTGCAAACAACTTCCTATTGGCTTTCCTCTTTCTTTGTGAAAGGTAACCGTCAGGCATCATCTTACCAGCACAGTTCCTAAGTAAAAAACCGATATTCAAAAACAGACTTGAGATTGGAACAGACTGAAACATTCTGGAGCAGACTGCTGTCAGGTTTCAAGGAGCTTCACGATGCCATGAAGGGCTGGAGAGGTGGCTCAGAGTCAGAAGCACCAACTGTCCTTCCAGAGGACCCAGGTCTACTTCCCAGCACCAACATGGCAGCTCACGCTCATCTGTAGCTCTAATTCCAAGGTATATGATGCCCTCAGCTGGCGTCAGCAGGCACCAAGCACACATGCACCAAGCACACATGCACATACATGCATGTAAAACACGTGAAACACCCTTACATGTAAAACAGTTATAAATAAATATTTTTTAAAAATAGAAAACCAGGTCATTTTATGTTATCCATGTTTTACTGCAGTAGAAGAATACTCAGAATTTTCAGTGTGAAATACGAAAGTGTTCGAAGCTCTCACTGGTGGTCAGAGTCAGGGTCAGGGTCTGATTGAGCAGGATGCTTCCAGGTTTTTGGTGTCTTGTTCAAGGAATTGAAATAAAGATCCCCACAAACTACAAGAATAGAAATATTTTTATTTTATTTTATTATTTTGTTTTATTCAGAGCAAAGCAAAGGCATGGATTAGCAAAGAATGCACTGTCAAGACTGACAGCAAGACACGTGGTGAGTGAGGGTAATCAGGAGCTGTGATTATTGTTTGGGGTCCCTTTTTATGGAGTTCAAGTGCAAGAGGAATGTGGTTCCTGACAGTGTAATTTGGGTGGGTTTCTAATTTAACTGACAGGAATGGATTACATAAGCCCTTGGTCCCTGTGCCTGTCCCTGACCATAATGCACATTTTTCAATAATCTGTATGCCTGCAGCCTACTGTCCCTCTGAGCCTCAAATCCATAATTCCATCTGGAATGTCCTGTACAAATCATAAATTACCAGCCACACTCACTTGTTTCTTTAGTCAACCAATAACTTTTTTCTCCTCTCTATCTCTATCTCTTTTCCCCCTTCCCCTCTTTCTCTGAGACAGGGTCTTGCTATGAAGTTGGGGCTGTCCTGGAACTCTCTTTGTACACCAGGCTGGCCTTGAACTAACAGAGATTCACCTGCTTCTGTTTTCTGAGTACTGGGTTAAAGGTGTGTGCCCACCCCCAGCTGAATAACTATTTTTAAGTGCCTATTTTCGTGAGGGATGGGGGATACAGTCAGACAAAATGTTCACATAGTTTACAAAATAAGGAAGAAACATGGAAAGGCATAGGATTGACGGGTGAAGAACATACATTTATGCTCTTATGGAGAAGTTTCCTTTTAATTTTTGAATGATTTCTCAAAAAGGTAAGGACAGAATCACCAAATGAGTGAAAAATTCCACTCCTAAGTATCCATATAAAGCATCTGAATTACACATTTCACTTTTTCATATGACTGTTCAGTCAGCTTCATTCACAACAACCAGAAAGTGGGTACCTAGATGTCCATCAGTAGTGAATGAAAAGGAAAACAAAACCAAACAAAGAAACCAAAAACCAAAATAAACAAAAAACATTGCATCTTTTAACAGGTTGGCACTTTAAGAAGCAAGGAAGTAGTATGTGTTAGCAAATGGGTGATTTGAGAACACTGTGCTGAGTGAAAGGAGCTAGACACAAAAGGAGACTCCTTTAATAAGAAACATCCTGAATAGGTAACCTACAGACAGAGAAAGTAGTGGGCTCCATGGGGCTACTTAACAGTGCATATTAAGATAGCTAATTTTCGACTTAGTGAACTTTGCCTCAAGTATTAAAAAAAAAAAAAAGCATAGCAAGGAGGACTAATTTAGATAAGATAGTAGAGAAGATTACTCTGAGAAAGCGGATTTAAGTTCAGATCTAAAGGCCAAGTCAGAGTTAGCTGGGAACGGCGGTCATGACCACCGGCAAGAAGGAAGAGAAAGCAATACTCTGTGTGCCTTTCAGTAGTGCCTCCATCTTAGCCCAAATATCAAAGTTAGTGAAGAGATTGAAGCAACGGACAGTCGAGATACAAGCCACACACCAGCAAGCTCTCACATGAAGGAGGGATGGGTCTAGGCCATCGAGTTCACCTTTTCTCTCCCATCACCCCGGGATTACATTACGCTACATTAGAACAGGCGCCTAGAGAAGGAAGTATGTGGTCACAAGGCAACAAGAACGTTCAATGGACATGAAAACAAGTATGAGCAGAAAAAGTGCAAACGGCAGCGGCAACTATTGCGTCACACAGGTTGTCGTAGTGCATCACGAGCTACGTGACATGACGGGAAGCAGGAGCTAACGTCTCGCAGCCCTGGCAGTCTTCTGGTTCTAAGACACAGCCTCTGATCGTGTCTGCATGGGGGTGTGGCACCTCCTGGGACCACGAACAAAAGCAATAATCCCACTGAGGAAGGCCCCCTGCTCTCCATCTACCTGGAAAGGGCCCCAGCTCTAAACGCAGCCTGCTTGCGGAGGACTTTGGGGGAGGTGCTGTGGGATGCCCATTCAGACCGCAGCGGTGGAACACATTCCTTACCTGGCTGAACAGTGAGAACTGTACAATCACGCTAGTGTGGTATTATGAGCTGATGATTCCATTCAGAATTGTGCTCCATTAGGACAAAACGGTAAAGGAAATGGGAAAGGTGTGTAAACAAGCCAAACTGCACGCTACTATGACAGTAAAAACTTACATATGCAAAAATGGTAAACGAAGAAATAGAACAAGGGTAATCTTCACAAGTATGGGGTAGAATAACAAAATTGAGAGTTGGGGTGCAGCAGTCACAGCTCATTTTGTACTCAGTACTTTTGACTTAAGAACTTAGCGCACAAATAACTTTAAAAGTGAAAACTTATCGTTCAAACGCTTTCAAAAGGCAACTTGATGGACTTGCTGAGGTGAGGGAAGTCTGCTTCTCGTCCCTGTGTGCTGGCCACTCTGGATGCAGTGTGAAAGCACACAGGGTAAGGAACTGATCTGGCAGGAGTAAGCTGACCTAGCAGGCAGAGTGGCCCTCTTGTTAGACACGGGCAAGTTCTGCTGAGTTTTCACTACTATCCGATTAAGAAGAACGGGGTCGGGTGAGGAAGCGATGAAAGCCTGTCCCTTATTGCAACAGCGTGGCCAGCCCTACCACACAGCGTGGGGAAATTACCATATGGAAATATGAAACGCAGGAGCTCACAAGGTCCTTGAGCATTGTGACTGGTGCTCCTTAGGATGCTGGGAGGGAATTTCATGATGTAGTGCAGGGTTTTGCACAGTTAACCCCTGCAGCTTATGGTGACGAGCTCACTATGCGGGTGTGTGTGTGTGGGGGGGGGAGAATTTGCCATTCACGTTTGATGGGGGGCTGTGGTGAATGTGCAACTGCCGCCCTGGTGGTTCCCACTGGCCCAGAGAAGCAGAATGTGGCTTTTTAGTGCTAGTTTCAGGATGCTTGACTTTTGTTGCATGAAGGATTTTTAAAGGTTCTTAGTCAAGACAGGATTTTCAAAAAGACTGTGCAACATTTACCCTCACTTAATTGTGTCTGTGGGAAGCTTTAACTTGTTCCAAAAGGAACAAAGTCACACTCATTCTACTTCCCAATTGCTATGAGTTTGGTTTGCACGTTACGGAACTCAGTGGAGAATGAAGCTGATGCAAGCAATGCTGAGGGACTAGAGACTGTACTTGGTGAGGTTTTGTTGTTGTTGCTTTTTTTTTTTTTTTTTTTAGACAGGATCTCATAAAACCCAGGTTCACCCTGAACTCATGATGTAAATGAGAATGACCCTGAACTTTTGGTCCTCTGGTCTTCTTTCCCATGAAAGAGCAAGGCACCATATATGCATAGCCATATGCATGGTGGGAATCAAAAACTGAAACCCAGGCACCCAAGTCTAGCCATGAACCCCATCAACTGAGTTCCATCACTGCTCCCTAGACATCACCGTGGATCTAGCCATCCCTCTGAGCTTAGTTTTCTGAGGAGAGAAGAGAGCTGGGTTGATGACAAGCTCAGACCGTGAGGTGGCAGTAGCCAATTAGTGCAAGTCTGCCTGTCGATTCTTCACAGTCAGGTACTACCTCTTTAGACTTAGAAACAAAGCCTCACCGGGACCAGGCACCTTGGAGCAGTTTCATGACTGCTGACATAGGCAGAATAGCATGCCAGGTAGCAAACCTCTCGGATTACCCATTGTGAACCCCGGGACTGTGGCATCTTGATCCCACAGTGTCTTGGCTATAGACATGTTTTTGTTTTAATCCCAGGTTTGGGATATGGGACTGATTCAGATAGGTCATAGAGGCATAGTATTTGCTTCATTCAGGCTCTGAGAGGAGCTTTTTGCCAGCCTGGAGAGGGAATAGGTGCCAGGTCCCAGAAAGAAGGTGGCTGCTGGTGCTTCCCCATGCGGCTCCTGGTTGCTGTTAGTACAGTGTGATGAGAAGTCAGAGATATCGTGAAATGAAGACTGAACTTGCTCCAAGGAACCCAATGACCCAAACCAGCAGGAAGTAGCTAAAGAGAACTCTGCCCCCTCTCCCCACTAACCTTTCTCTCTGACCTGATATTGGGGTGTTGGAAGAGACTGGGGTGGAGAAGGGAAGAAGAGGCATAAGAAACCCAAAATAAAATAAAAGTAACGCCTTTAATTGGTACCTAGACGTCAGGCTTAGAATAATGGAAAATCTGGTTTCTAGTGCCATACAGGAGATAGCAGCGTACAGAGAAATGAATATACTGCTTCAGGATATGAGGAAAAGCTGTACTCTGGCTCCTGCTGGGTTCTCTCCTGATTTGATCCCAGAAAGGATTTTCTTGTTTTGTTTCTTTATCTCCTGCATTCCATTTTAAAGAAGGTTGTGAGAATGGTTGAACAATTGGAAAAGTTTCAAGTGGATTTACAGGGTTTAAAAGAAAAAAAAAGGAAGAAATAAAAAAAATTAGAGGGTTCATATGGCAGTGTAACTAGAAAATTTTCGGATAGAAGTTGAAATGCTTGGAAAGCAAAAGGCGCCATTGGTGAAGGGAGAACAGCTGGTAATTAACAGCCAGAGTTTCCCTGCTCTGCTCCTGCCCTGCCCTGCTCCGAGCGCTTCTGGAGCTCAAAATAGATGATGTATTAACTCTGAGAAATACATTGTAGAATGTGGGACTGATTCAGATTGTCCACAACAGCAAACTATTTGCCAAGAGAAGGGGGAGAGAGATTAAGAAATGTAAATAAAATAAAGTAATGCCTTTACCACAGCTCTTGTTCCCCTCCTCACTCTTTCTGAACACATACTCACAAATGACTAACAGGACAGACAACTCTTATTTATGTTATTTATGTGCTTGCAAAGCCTTCTGGAGGAGGCGTTCTTGAGAGGAGAGATGCCACATTTCAATGGGTGGTGTTTCTAACCACCAGCACGATAAACGAATGTGAGACAAAGGTGATAAAAAAAATCCTTATGTAACAAATACTTAATATTTCTAGATTCCATCAGGCCTTTAAAACAGTGAAATAAGACATCCGTCATACTCCCAAGTGAGCAAAGCACTGTGTCTAAGCGGTGGCAGCTTCTTTTTGATGGGCCCGCCTCTTGCTCATGCATGGAAGTCTATAAAATACAGCCTGTCTGAACACTTTGCGTTGCGGACCAGCTACCTCCGCACTTGTCACTGTGGCAGGTTGTTATTTACAGAGAGTGGCACACTGCTCAGATGCCAAATGAAGCTCTGAGGAACAATGGCAGCAACAATACATTTCAGGCAGCCACGCTGCTCAGGTGCTGTTTTACTTAGGCAAGAAAAAGAAATGTGTGTCTTGCTTTAAAGGCTTCCCCAAAGAGCATGCAGTTTATTGGTCTGAAGTTGCAAAGGCAGCACACAGTTTGAGTTGCAAGCTAACCAGGATAGTCCTGATGACACCTGATGTCCCGTTATTGAGGGAGTGAGTGCAGCCAGCTTTGACACTAATCCATCCTTCTGTGTTCTCAGTCTTTTGACAGGAGCTCTTGGACAGCCTTTTCCCTTTGGCGTAAGTGAGCAGTGAGCAAAGATGAAGGCAGAGCAAAGTCATCTCAAAGGAGGCTCTGTCTGTGGCATCTAATTTTGGCATTTGATCAAATGCAGGCGTGTGTTTGGCTACCTGCATTGCTAATGCAGGTGTGTGTTTTTAACTTCTGTGTCTCAAGGGAAGAAGAAACTAGGATTTGTCCCTCAGAGACTAACAACGGTCCCTGCATTTACTCCCCTCAGGAGCCAATACAGTTCCTGAAGATCTTCTTTGCATGATTCCAATGATCAATACTCTTGGGGATACTGAAAGATTATAACTCATCTTTGCAGAAGTCCTTTGCTCATGTGTGAGTCTACAATTGGCTCGATATTTTCCCCTAAAAACCTTGTAATCCATACTCAGTCCAGTTTAAGGGAAAACATCGAATCCACTGTTGAGCAACTGATGTCTACAAAGGGTGTTTCAGGCAGCTATTATGAAGGTCATCTGTGGTCATCTGTGGCATTTCTGGAACACAGTGCCATAGCTGTTGAGTGAAAAAAAAAAGGTGTAACAACAAAAAACATTGCTTCGCCACAAACACAATAACTTAGAATACAGTTAAATTTAAAAGCAAAACTAGCTCTAATCCTTCTTTTTGTTTCTTACCCTGAGGAACAACTCCATCTTCAATATTTTATTTCTCTTCACATATATGGTTTGGTAGAGTTCAACTGGAATAGCTAGTATGTGCTTACTAATAACTTTATACGGGGGTTATCCTGTTTCCTAGCTCTTCTTGGTAGCAGGTGCTAGGGTACCTTTTTTCAGCAAGGTTGAACTGGGTGTGTCCTTTTGAATGGAAAGAACTTGCAGGTGTAGACTCTCTGTGGCAGACACGGGCATTCTCTGAAACGGTACTGGTCCCAGGAGAGCTTCCTCAGCCTCTTTCCCATTCTTGGTCCCGAATTTACCTCTGGGTAGATCTGACTGATTGTAGTTGCTCCTATCAGCCTCCTGCATGCTTAGGACAATGCTTTGCAGGGCACAGTGGTAAAACAGTATTTGCTTACCTCCTTTCAGAGGACTTGGAGGTAAGGTATATTCATTCACTCAGGTTTCC
>CM053764.1:60027111-60144303 GCA_028658305.1 Pachyuromys duprasi
TCCCAGGAGAGCTTCCTCAGCCTCTTTCCCATTCTTGGTCCCGAATTTACCTCTGGGTAGATCTGACTGATTGTAGTTGCTCCTATCAGCCTCCTGCATGCTTAGGACAATGCTTTGCAGGGCACAGTGGTAAAACAGTATTTGCTTACCTCCTTTCAGAGGACTTGGAGGTAAGGTATATTCATTCACTCAGGTTTCCACTTGCTGTCTGGTAAAAGCTTGTGTTTTGCATATCAGCATTTATTATAGCCAATATTTAGGATAAGGTTTAAAGACTTGTTTCCTGGCCCAACACCAAACTAACTGCAGCTTAACCTTGCAGCATGCCAACTTTTGTTTCAAGCTAGACATCTTTCCTTGATTCTTAAGATGGAAGACCAACAGCATATTGAGAGGTCTGTAGACATGAAGGCAAAGCTCCTGTGTCTTTTTTTGTCAGACATTTTCAGTTTATTTTAGAATTTTGTTGGTTTTTTCTGTTATGTTTTATATAATATATGGACGTAACAAAATAAATAACAGTAATAAAATAACAATAAAAAAGAAAAAAGAAAACAGAATGGGTAAATTTGTATCTTTGTATCTTGGGTTGGGCAAATGTTTTTCAACAGCACATAGAAGGCATATAAATTTAAAAGTTGAGAAATTGGCAAACTGCTTCACCTTCAGACCTGTGCATTGCCACAGACTCCCACTGCGCTCCTTGGCCTGGTGTGGATAAGAGACCAGGCACCTGATCCCAGGTGCGGGAAACCTCTGCAGAAGGTCAAGGAGGTCCCAGAAGATCCCCACCCCCAGTTCAGTCCTTTTGGTTGACCAGAGAACCAGAGACTACACCTCCCCTCAACACATGCACCTTGGTTGCAAGATCTAGAGAAACCAAACTGGTGCTGAGCGATAAAATTCCTCCGTTGTGGCCAGCTTTCAGTGTTAGAAGGGACACATGCCAGTTGCAGGGGAGAAAGGCCATCAGTGGTCTTGCTCAGCTGTGAACCTTCAGAACCAAAACACCAGGTAGGAAAGAATGTGTTCCCACTTGTGCTATAATGTAACAACTGTTTTGTGGGGAAGCAATTGCCCTTTGATTGGACTTGAAGCCTGTTCCATGGGATGGAGCCCATGCCGGACATTAAAAGCCTGGTTAACCACCAATGCCTGGAAGTTAAGACCCAAGTGTGGAGCTACCAATATTGCTTAGCTAAATTGACACAGTACCTAACTGTCTTTTAAATGTCAAGTTTATACTCATGGACAAAAGCTTCTTCTAGCCTTAATTAAAGAAATGTAAATTAAAAACCACGGTGGAGGAGGAGCTGGGGATCTGGGAGGAGTTAGGGTAGAAAGTTGATCAAAATATATGAAATTCTCAAAAAGCAAAACATAACTCAAACCACAGTAAGACACAGTAACTGACTCATTTGAATGGCTATGGTTAAACCAGTGGGGGCTGTAGAGAAAGCTCAGCCACTAAGAGCACTGTTTGCTTTACCAGAGGACCTAGGGCTAATTCCTAGCATCCACATGGTGTCTCACTAAGGTCTGTAACTCCAGTTCCAGGGGACCCCACACACTCTTCTGGCCTCTGTGGGCACCAGGCACACACATGGTACATAGACATACATGTAGGCTATGTAAAACACCCATAAACACAAAATAGAAATGGTTTTTAAAAAAATTTAAAAAGTGAAGGACTACAACATATGTTGGCAAGGTGATGGGGCAACTGGAATTACCCAGGAGATTATGAAATTGTCAACTACTTTGAGAAAACTTGTGAATTTTCTCAGACTTTAAAGAGATGCTTAGAAGCTTAGAAGTTAAAACTTAAAGTCTAGAGAAAACACACGTCTACAAGGTCATATATGTGTGACCTGGCCCAGCAGGGTCCTGATTGGGAGGTGCCAGGGGATGAGAAAGATAGAGACGGTAGAAGATAGAAGTTTCATGCCAAGCAAGTTTATTAAGAAGAACAGCATTATACATATGATTTGCAGGGGATTAAATGACCATGGCGAGTAGAGAGCTGAGCCAGACAATCTGGTTAGGAGAACACAGCATCCTTCAGACACAGCAGCCTTAGGACTGGTAACCCCAGCCCAAGGGGAAAGAGTCAGGCTCCCAGAAGCCACGCCTTTGACTCTTTCAAGGCACTGGCTCCAGCCCTAGAGCAGACCTGCAGAGTCCGTTCCCAGAGAGGGACGCAGAGTTACAGTGCCCTGTGTCCTCTCGTCAGGAATTCTGAGGAAGTCTGGTGTAGACCTGGATCCTCACCTATGTGCATTTATTTTCATGTACACATTTATGCAGTTCCATACACGCACACACAGATAACATATAAATGTTTTGATAGCAGCTTTGCTCGTAAGAGCCCCAAACTGGAAGTAGCCTCAAACGTTCATCAGTAAATGAGGGGATCAACAAAGTCCATATGTGTGTGTGTGTGTGTGATCCTGCCCCTAAACTTACGACACAGGAGGAAACTATTACTCATTTAACAATGTGAGTCACAGAGCTGTGCTGGGCGAAGCGCTTGCAGCGTTACAGGCTCGGCAGGTGTCTCGACAAGAAAGCGGAAGAGCAATAGATTCCAAATAAGCCCCGGGCAACTCTGGCACTGAGAAACTGTCATATTTCACATATTAATTTGTATACTTAAAAAATTCCTCAACCTTAAGACATTGTCTAAAATCCACCCTTAAGGTCATTAGATCTCTCAACTTAAACATAAAAGAAAATCAACATGTATATGTATGATGACCAAAATTTTGATGCTGTTTTCTCATTTAGGAAAATGTTATTATGACTATGACTTTCTTTACCCTTTCCTGATTTCTGTTACATGATTTTTCTTCTAATTTCATTGTTCTCAGTTAAAACTTACAACGATATTTACTTTTATGTGTATGAGTGTTCTGCCAACGTGTATATATGTGAATGAGATATGCAGTGACAGCAGAGGCCAGAAGAGAGCATCGGAACTCCTGGAACTGGAATTGGAGAGTTGTGAACCTCCATCTGGGTCCTTTGCAATTACTTTTAACCAGTAAGCTACCTTGCTCCCAGTTAAGATTAAACATTAAAAAGTTCATTTTTGATAATTTGATGAGTACTTGATTTCCATGTGCCTCTGCCTCCATAATTCCTCCCATGCCCAGCCTACCTTCCAAATTCATGACCTTTTATGATACATACATGCTATTGACCTGTATAATTTTATCTACAACAGTCTGAGTCCACTTAGTGTTGCCTGCTTGGACATTTGTGTAGGACTACTTGGTATTGGATGACCAATTAGGAGGCTTATCCGTGGAGAAAAGGATTTCCGCTCTAAGCCACCACTGATTGTCTGTAGCTAACTATGGGGTGGAACCTGGTGGAAATTCCCCCATCGTCACTAGCATGTTGACTAGTGTTATCATTACATACATTTTGCTTAGGTAACCACATTGTTGAGATCTGTTTTCTTCCTCTGGCTTTCACAATCTTCTATCTCTTCATATACTATTTTTCCTGAGCCTTAGGTGTAGGGGGTACTGTGTAGAGTGATTGGGTTATGCATTTTGACTAGTATGGATCGCTGTAAAAGCCTCTAGCTGCTGCAAAAAGCAGCTTTTTTGATGATGGATGAGAGCTACATGCATCTGTGGGTGAGTACTTAGACTGCAACTAGAAATTATATTGGTTTAGTAATGTGACAACAGCAGGTTCTCCTCTAGGGTCCTTGACCTCTCCAGCCTCTATTTGGCTATGCCTAAAATACCAGGCATGGACTTTCTCCTATTATGCAGGCGTTAAGTTCAATTAGCCAGATGTTGACCCCCCTGGTGCCGCTACCGCGCCCCTCAGGGACATCTTGCTGTGCTGGTCATTGTGGTATGTAGGCTTTATAGCTGGTTATGACTATTGACTGCTTTTCTCCCTTGGAAGCTTTGCATATCATTTTCTGTCCTCAGTTGATTAGGTTTTCAATTCAATTCCTCCAAGTCCTGTGTCTAAAAGTGTCTGTTGTCACCTTCAGTAAGAAGGTCTTCCTCTCTGGGAGGCAGCAAAGGACAATGGAAGTAGCCTTTACTGTTTTGGGATTCACATGGTGGATTCCCTTGACCAACAACTGGAAGGAGAGTTTACCATGCCTGGAGCATGGTTATTGATTTTTATTAGTCTTATGGCTTGTGGAAGAAGCATTACCATCCCATGTGACAGAACTTTCATTTCAACTATATATAACACATACTCTAAGAAAGGTTATACCTTTCCGTAAGGTACAGCTATCTCTCCTTCCTCCCTCTTCTAACCTTTCCCCCAGTTTTCCAATTTCTTCCTTCCTTCATCTGTGTCCTACTCTCACCCTCTTGAGCTCTTTTATTCACATGGTCCCTTTTTACTTTCCTGCCTTCTGAGGTTACTTTTGTTTAGACACTCACATCTCAAGATTTGGGGGTAGGATCTACAGATAAGACTGAACATGCAGCATTTGTCTGAGTTGCCTCAGTGCCATTAATTTACCTGCAAACCACATTATTCGGTTTTGTTACACGTGCGCACTATTACACTGTGCATATGCACATTCTCATGCAGTCTTTAGCTGAATACCATTTAGGTTGTTTCCATATCCTAGCTTTGTGAATAGAGAGGCAATGAACCCAGCTGAGAAACCATTTCTGTGGTAGGATACATGCCAAGGAGTGAGATGTACCTCCCAAATCTTTTACTGACGGATTGGTTTGAGACAAGGCATCTCCATATAGCTTAAGATGGCCCCCAAGCCCCAAACTCATGGTAACTGTCCTCAGTTTCCTGATGCTGAGGTTGTAGGCATGTGTCCACATTTGGCAGTGATTATTATTACAATGTTTCTTTCTATTGCTCTGACAAAATATCCCGACAAAAGCAACTTGGGGAAGGAAGCATTTATTTTGGTTTCAGTTTCATGAAACAATCCACCACAACAGGGAATTCACAGTGGCAGGAGCTGGAGGCAACTGGGCACACTGAAACCACATGAAATCATGGAAAGTTGTTCCTGTACTACCTTCTGGTCACTCCAGATTTATTTTCAGTCCTGTGGCACCCCACACACAGGAGCCCCCTCTTCTCAGAGCACCATTACCCCCCTAGGGACTCTTGTGTCTTGCTACAGTACTAAGGTCCCTTTAGTTTCTTTTACATTCTCACCTCTTTTAGCCTTCTTTAAAGTGTATCTCAATTCCTTTGTGACACCTGCTCACCCACACACATTTTCTACCAGGGCTCACATTTGGCTAAGACCCAAAGTGGGTAGCAACAACCAAAGAAAAATAACCAGATAACTACACCAAGAAACATTTCAAATGGCAGATGCCTAGATCCCAACACAAAATTATAAACATAAGTAGCCAAGGCAATATACATCTCTAGAAGGCTTTCTCTGAAAAACCAATTTACCTTAAGTTCTTTTTTTTGGCTTTTTTTGTTTTTGTTGAGACAGGATTTCTCTGTGTAGCCCTGGCTGTCCTGGAATTTGCTCTGTAGACCAAGCTGGCCTTGAACTCAAATATCCACCTATCTTTGCCAGAGAGTTGGGATTAAAGACATACTTCAAAACAAAACAAAACAAACCTTTGTGTATGGGTATTTTGCCTAGATGAATGTGTGCACCACATCTAGAGGCCAGAAGTTTATTGGGAAGCTTTGGGTTGCTGGGTGGTGCTGAGAATCAGACCTGTGTCCTCTGGAAGAGCAGCTAATGATAATAACCACTGAGCCATCTCTCCAGCTTCCCTGAAATACAAACTTTAATTTGCATTTCCCTGATGGCTAGGGATGTTGAATGTTTAAGTGCTTTTCAGTTATGTTATCTTTTGAAAACTGTTTGGTTATACACATACCCTGTATTTTAATTGGGTTGTTTATTTTTATTATTTTTTAGTTCTTTATATGTTCTAGATACTAACCCTTCATCAGATAAATAGTTGGTATTTTTTTTCCCCATGTACCCACGTTTTTTGCTGTCCAGAAACTTTTTAGCTTCATCAGATCCCACTTATTAATTATTGGTCTTAGTGCCTGTGCTATGGGTCCTCTTCAGAAATTCTTTTCCTGTGCTAAAAAAGTTCAAGCATATTTCCCTACTTCTCTTTTATCAGATTCAGGGTACCTGGTCTTATGTCAAGGTCCTTAATCCATTTGGAATTGAGTTTTATGCAGGATGAGAGATATGGATCTACTTGTATTGTTTTACATGAAATTATCCAGTTTGACCAGAAACATTAAAGATGTCTTTTCTACAGTATTTTCTTAATTTTGTTAAACATCAAGTGTCTATGTGTGTAGAATTGTCTGCGTGTTCAATTCCACTGACCAACCTATTTTTATGTTAATACCATGTTGCTTTTATTACTACAGCCCTGCAATACAACTTGAAATCAGTTCACTTATTGTTCAAGACTGTTTTAACTATGTTGAGTTTTTTGTTTCCATGTGAAGTTGAAGATTCTTCTTCAATTCCTGTGAAGAACTGTGTTGGGATTCTTATAGTAACTGAAGATGAGGTGTATACATAGAAATCTAAAAATCACATTCTATAACCTCCTTTGCTTTTTGGAAGATGAATACTTAGCCTTTACATGGCAGTTTCTGGTGCTTTCAAAGTAGCGATGTGGCTGCTATCTGGCAGATGTGCGGTTATCATTGGTCACTGAATTACCTCAAAGAATGAAGTTCCTCACTTGGAAATTTAAAATCACCAGGAAACATCTACTCATTTCTCAGAAAAGCTTCACGGGAAAGTGGCCTTATGTATTTTGGTGGACCCAGATTATAACATGGAAACTTACTGATTTCAAAGGCTGCCAGAAGTAACTGACATCAAGGTCAGGTTCCTTAAATAGAAATTTGATTATGGCAGGGCTACATGGCAGGATGAGACACAGCAGAGGCTAGGAATTAGGGCAGGCTGGGGCTAGCCCTACAAATAAATTTGTATCTTGTGTACCAGTATGTCATGAACCACAGATGGCACTTGTGTGAAATTTAAGTGAAATACTCTAAGGCTCTTTGCACAGCCACTGAACAGTTCTGCATATTGTCCTGTGATGCAATAAACCTTTCCTGGGTAAAAGAATTTCTGACTTACTGTGTTTTCTTTGTATGAATGTTTTCATCTGTATATAGGTATGTTCACCGCGCGGATGCTTGGAGCCTATG
The DNA here is from genome assembly GCA_028658305.1 of Pachyuromys duprasi. NCBI lineage: Eukaryota > Metazoa > Chordata > Mammalia > Rodentia > Muridae > Pachyuromys > Pachyuromys duprasi. The sequence goes on from CM053764.1 coordinate 60,034,297, forward strand.
AAGTCAGAAGAGGGTATCAGATCCCCTTGGAACTGGAGTTACGGACTTGTGAGCCATCATGTAGGTGCTGGGAATTGAATCTGGGTCCTCTGTAAAAACAAGTGCTCTTAACCACTGAGCCATCTCTCTAGCCCCTTTCTTAGACATTTCAGCAAGCAGAAGGCATCTATAATTCAGCAATGAAGAGAAAACATTTTTACGGCATACCAACCAACAGTATATACTAAAAACGGAACATGGACCTACCAACCTATGAGTGTATATAGCTGCAAATACATACTTTATAGAAAGGTAGGGGAGTTTAGCAAAGGATTGCGATTCTGTGAAGACATCGAAACAAAATGACGTAAAATGTTTCAAGAGTGTGGAGCCGTGCAGGGGAACTGGCAACCCTAAACATTTCCGTCTCCTAAAATTAGCGCTTCTCTCAGAGGCCAGCGGAATTTCAACACTAAACACTAAACATTTCCGTCTCCTAAAGTTAGCGCTTCTCTCAGAGGCCAGCGGGATTTCAACACTAAACACTAAACATTTCCGTCTCCTAAAGTTAGCGCTTCTCTCAAAGGCCAGCGGGATTTCAAGTGTTACCAGAAATGGTGGAGTTAGAGAAGCCTCTCAAAGGAGTTAAAAAGAAACCTTTCGGACAGAAGGTGAAAGCTTGAAAATCCACAGGGCAGGATTTCATTTATGTAACACTACAGACAATGCAAGTTCTCTGCACAGCTCACAGAGAGCAGTGGTTGTCAACACAGAGGGTCTAATTGATTTGAAGGGGCACTGGGGACATGATACATGTGGAACACATATTCAAGAAGCTGATTGCTGGACTGGTTTCCTTCATGTATGTATCTGTCAAAACTCAGTAAACTATACACTTTGAAATGGATGCAATTTATAGTATATAGATTATGCCTTAAGGACTTTCTAATACAAATAAAAATACTACCACCACAAGAATGACAAAGTCCAGACCATGGCCCGCTTCCTGTGTGCTGGGCAGGTCTTCTTTCAATTAGCCCAGAATGTTTTATTTGTACTTCCATTTTGGGCACTTGTCTCTCAGATGAATGAGGGCATTCCAAGTGACTGAATGTCAAGACTGAGGCACCCCAAATCATGGGGGAACTTTATAGTAAGCAGTCCGTCAGAACAGATATTTGGGTTGAGGAGGTGTGGAAGTGTTTTGTCTGCTGATCAGTGGCCAGTCTCCACATGTTACTCCACCTAAACAGATGGAGAAAGTAGAAAAGCAGATCCAAGGACAAACGCTCACCTTGAGAAGCCAGCTGTCATTATCTTGCAGGGGTGCGTCTACCGTGGGGCTGACATGAACGCGAAACTTGGCATTACTAACAGTGGCTCAGCTTATGCATAAATACTGAAGAAACAAGGAGACTAACAGAAATTAAAAATAAGTGTGGTTATCTATAAGCTGGAAGGGTTACTCAATTAAAAAAAGCAGAATTGCTTACTGTAGCTTAGAAAAAACATTAAGAAGTTTGTAATGAGAATAGTCACTTTTATGTTGTACTTCATAAAAATGAAGGCCCATGAAAAAATAGAGGATTTTTTTTTTCTCGCTTAAATAGTATTTTGTGTGTGTGTGCACACCTGAGTATATGTGCACCATGTGTGTCCAAGAATCCTTGGGGACATAAGGAGCTTCAGAGAGTTGTGAGCCTCCATGTGGGTGCTGGGAACAGACCCAGTCTTCTGCAAGAGTAGTGCCTGCTCTTAGTGCTGAGCCATTTCTCCAGCCTAATGGCCCAACCTTTCCACAGCATCATGACTATGGGACAGCAGTGCGGAGTAGTGTAAGACACTGGTGTTCCAGTCTATGGTAGGTAAACAGCACTGGGGCAAACCCCACAGCTCAGTTGCTTAGAGAAGCAAGCTACCACTTCTACATACCAGCCTGAAATAACAATCTAAATTTTATTAAAAACAAAATCGAAAAAGCCTCCTTCAGTTACATAGTATGCACAAGGGTTTTCGCATCACAGCATTTTACAAGAAATATCTGAACAGGAGTAAAAGGAGAACTTACTAACATATGAAGAGAGGAACTGGGTGCTGAAGAACACACAAACACACACACACACACACACACACACACACACACACACACACACACACACACACACACACACACACACAGAAACAAGTCCACCTGTCATCTCTATCTGTAGCAGGAAGTGAATTAAGAGCATGACAGAAATCTGAAAGAAAAAGACATTTCCTTCTTTAAAAAATACTTCACCAAGAAACAGTCAAGCATTTGTGAACCACTTCAAGCAGATCTTTTCAGTATACCATGTGACTGTAAGGTAACATTCTTAACTGACTTTTATTCAACTCAGAACAGTTTTATTGCTGAGGAGGATTTCTGTCCACATTATACAACTTTGCTTCCTTTCCTGGAAGGGAGAACAAAATGCTGCTAGTGTGTATGCAGGGACTGACTGATTCTTGGACATTTTAGCAAACCTGTCTGCTTGTTTGCCACTTCCACCCAAAGAGTGACGCTTTAACACATCATAGAACAAGAATTAGTGACACATTTGGCTCCTCGGTACTTTGGCTATTTGGTTGTGTGGGTAGAGACCTGGAGGAAACTGGTTTTCAAGTATGCATGGCGTTGTTCTCATCTTCCGGGATAGTTGGAACTGTAAGAAGTGTGAGTGCGGCTGTCCAAGGTCACTACAGTACCAAAAGCCCAAAGAATTGACCACAAACAAGCAACTAACTGCTTAACAGCCTTTTAACACTTTTCACACTGGTACAATCAGTAAACTTAGCACTTTCTTCCAATGCCTGTCTGAATAATTTTATCAAGTGACTGTATATGATGATGCTGATGATGAAATTTCCTTTTAGTTGTAGGATGATCTTGCTAAACAAACTTATGGCTAGAAATATTACAACAATGTAATGTGGAATCTAGTGGAAAGCCAAACTGCAGTATTCATATTTCAAGATACTTTCAACAAGCTGCATGACAGAGACCATGCCCCTTCTGTGGAGTGCCAGCTGTATGCACAGGCCACAGTGTCAGGCAGATACTGGTCTTTGTCTCAGTCTATGGCTGCCTTCCGTGTCAGACTTACTTCACTATTAATGCTGAGCTCTGCATTCACTTCACCTACTAGAATAATAACTTTATTTATGTGAACGAAGACCCTTAGCTCCCGGCAGCTTTCTAGTATCAGGTTTTGAAGAAGGCATATGTTACTACAAACTGTCCCTTACCTTTCCTGTTTTTGTACAGTATTTGTACACAGATTCACTGTAAAACTCAGAGAGGAAAAAATAATGGAAGAAAAGTGAGCTGCTTTAGTATTTTTAAGAACAGTTTTGATAGTTTCTTGTGCTCATCTGAAACAGAGCAGAACAGCATAGACATTTAAGGACCACAGCAGTCACACTTTCAGCTTCAAAGTGCCCCCTTTACAAACACGAACACTCTGAAGGTGAGGCTGATGGCACCCTTACTTAAAAGGCATTCTTGTACTATTATTAAAACGTGGTAACATGGACTGAAAAAAATAGATCTTAGGGAATTAATTTTTTCAATGGTATTTTATTATTATCTTTAAGTTATTCTGAAGGTTGATAGTAAACTTATTGTTAACAATATAAATATTCTCTTTATAAGTGTTGAAATTCTCTTAAAAGCATGGGAAGACAACAGGCATTCCAGAGCAGACTTTAGAGGAATCAACCCTCCAAATATCTATGGATAGCCGGTTTAATTTTACTTCACCTTCCTTACTCAGGTCTCCTGGTTTGCCCGCTTTATTGTGTAAAACAACCAGATGTCTAAGTTCAAGCATTTTTAGCTGGGCCAATTATTTATGTTTCTATTATTTTTCAATTTTCTTCAAATATATCATAAAATAGTTCAATAATTGTTGCAAGAAGGATCATTTAAACTAGATCATGTTTTGTTTTGTCTTTTAAAATTTCATCTGCTACTAATATTAAAAGTCAAAAAAGCTTCTGTCTCCAAACAGAACTGAAAATCCTTAGGGTGTAAAGAAAGAGCACGTTATTCAGTGTCTCATGAATGATGCTCAGCCTAATGAAAATCACTAACCTCGATTTCACCAAACACAGCTACCACCACTTACCTTGACTATTAACAGATGGAACTATGTTTAGTATTGATCCAGGATGTGTTGGCACAAAACCCTGTCTTTGAACTCAGCCTAAATGTTCTGTCCTTCTGTAATGTACCACCAGTTATTTATAATACCCTGTCTTTATGTTGGTGCATATCATCTTTTGGGGAAAAAAAATAACAGATTTTTGAGATGAACTCTAAGAAGAAAATCCTTGAGGTTCCACCTTTTACTACAGAGAAAAGGACGATGCTTGCACACAGTAGTGTGATACCCCGCCTGTCAGCTAGCTCACACCAGGAGCATGCATATACAGCCAAGTTCACTGCATGTGCTCTGAAGCTGAGAACGCGCCCCTTTCCAAGCCACAGGTGCTATCATCTTATGCAACAAGACAGTGGAGTGTGCATCCACCATAAGAAGAAAAATAACTGACGTAACAAATGCAGCAAATACAGGCATTTGGCATTCAGAACACGCCGAAAAGCTAACACTCATGAATTGTCATATAGTTTGTCGTTTCTTAAAAAAAGGTCTTTGCATATTTTAAAATTTAACGGTCCCAGAGAATCATGAAGTGCCTTGTCGTTTCTGCTGTTGGCTTCTGATGACCTCTAGTTGTTTTTTACATTGCTGGTAGTAAGTAGAAAGGCTTTTGTTTTCATCTAAAAGCTTTTTATGTTCCTGTACCAGACGAGATGTATTTTGCTGGTCCTTTTCATCCTGGTCCAATTCTGCAACTAGTTCTTGCCTAAAAACAAATTACACAATAAATATTACAAATGATAGGAAGCTCCACAGCTTTAGCTGATGAAGGAAACTCAGTTAATGAGAACCTTTCCCCCTATCATTCTGTAGCTGAAGTACAGTACTCCAATACGATCCTAGGCTGGAATGGAAACTACCGCCCACTCTTCTAGTGTAACTACACAAGAATCATAGTCTTTTCAATATGTCCTTAAGCAATCAGTGAGGCAGAGAAACACTGCAGCTAGTTTCAGAAAATGTTATTTGACACCCTCCTTTCTTTGTAGGAAGAAAGAAGTTCCAGCCAGCTCCACGCTCCAGTCTACAAGCTGAAGTCCCAGTCCTGTGTAACGACAGCTCTAGTGGCAGGGACACAACACCTGCAAGCCAAGCAAAGAGACGCTATCCCACTTAAATTTCTTTTCTACTTTGCAACAACAAGAGCAGTATCTGGAAACATTTTCAGGAGATCCTCATTCATACGGGCAGGTAAGCTTCAAGTCCTTTTCCTCTGAGGATATTAAGTATTTGCCTCTAAAGTGAGACTACTGGGTATAGATGAATAGTAAGGTCTTATTATCGAAAACAACTTCATCATAGTTAAAGTATTCAGGCTGGTGAGATATCAGTGGATAAAAAGGCACTTGTGACCAAGACTGATGATGAGTTCAATCTCAAGAACTCACAGAGTAGAGGAGGGAACAGACTCCTACCAGTAGCTGTCCTCTGACTGGCACACACATGCATGCCACATGCACATCCATTACCCACATAATAAATAAACTAAGTAAAAGATTTAAAAGCAAGGATTTTGATCAGCTCACACAGTTTTCACACACACCTATATCCAACATTTATATTTGGCTAGCAGAGAACTCTTCTTTCACAAGTATGAAAAGAAAGGTTAAGTAAGGAAGTAAATGAAGCCCTCCTCCCCAAACAGAAGTTCCGCAGCTCCTTCTACAGCTTCCAGCCCATAATATTCAACTTCCTATTGATATCTTCAGGATAACAATCATTTAAATCATTATATTCCTCTCCTTTTAAACATTATCCTTTTATTATTACATTTATATTATTTATTCTGTATGTATACATGTTGTGGACACATGTGCATGCCACGGTGTGTGTGGTTAGAAGGACAAACTGGGGAAGCTGGTTTTCTCTTCCCATTAGGGGGTTCTGTTGCCAGGCTTGGCTGCAAGTGCCTCTATCCATTAGTTACCTCACTGTCTCTCTTCTCCCCTCTGAAGCACATGCACAGGTTATTTCTTACAAGCTACTCTGGAAAATAAGCCAGTTTTTTTGTTTTTGTTTTTTTAAATTTCCTTCAACATTTTAGTTGTCATTCTTCACAAGTCTAAATTTCACAAGGGCCATGGTTAAGAAAGTGAATATCAACCTCCTAAACAAATCAAACCACCTATATGAAAATAAGAAAGGAGTTTTTAAAAACAGAAGGCAGGCAGCTTCCATGGCTCTCAGAAAATCACCGGTGGCTATAAATTACCCCCAAACCACTCACAGACATTTTTATATCGGCCCTGCTACAAATAACTCTGCTCTATTCAACATATACCTGACAGGACTGTGCAGCCAAATGCCTCAAAGATCAAGCTCAACTAAATGCTAGGAAAGCACATTACTTTGCCTTTGGTCAAGAACCAATAAGCCTTTGTAGTGATAACTCTATGAACAACTTTCTACTTTGACAGCATAAACTTGAGTATGCAACTAGTTTATTTTCCTTAGTACTATGTTGTCAAAGGGGCGAGTTCTGCATGTAACCAGTTAAAGGATGCTTAAAGTTTAAACATAAATCTATATGGAAATGCCTTTTTAAGGATTTGCATTTATTCATTAACTTCATTATTTTTTGAGAAGGGTCTCACTGTGCAGCTCAGGATGGCCTTGAACTCAGAGATTTGCCTGCCTCCACTTCATGAGTGCTGAAATTAAAGGCACATGTAACCACAGCAGCCTAAAGACTTGTTTTTAATTGTGTGTGTGTGTGACTGTTTGGGCCTGTGCACAATGGGTGCAGTGCCCTCAAGGACCAGAGGACCCTGGATACACTGGAGCAGTAGTCACAGGTGGCTGTGAGCTGGCCGGTGTGAGCGTGGAAGTGAACTTGGGCCCTCTGCAAGAGCGACATGTGTGCTCTTAATTTGCTGAGCCATCTCTTTAGCCCCTAAAAATATGTTTAATGGCTAACTGTAGGACTTAAGAAAAGTATTTTTAAAGTCTTTTAAAATAATGCTGCTACCTCAATATATTTTAAATTCAAAATACCAGTATTTTTTTTTAAACTTTTATTTATTAGAAACAAAAAAAGAGAGGGCTGCAGCTGGAATACAAAGTACATAACCTGTGATTAATATAAAATAAAAATGTTAAAAACAAAACAAAAAAACAAAAAAAAGGGACTTACTTTCTCTGAAGCAACAACGCAATTTCGGTTTGAACTTTCATATATTCCTGTGCCATCTTACAGTGTTGTTCAAACACTGCCATGGATTCTTTGGAGTTTGGGCACGGTGCTAGAGGCTGGAAAGAAGGCAGAAATGTTAAACGTTAACCTTCAGTGCCTGCCTAAGATGACAGCTGAGGCAGAGACTGTGACTGACGTTTTCATAGCACTAAAGCACTGTAAGCAAAAGTAAGTGTGCTGAGGAGCCCACCGGTTCCAATGGACAGTGCCAAACCCTCGGCCATACAGGTGAGCCTGGTTAGACTCAGTGAACAAAACGGAACAAAACATATGGATGCCAGGAAGGGATTTGCAGGGGAAGGGGGTAACAAGGTGAAGAGGCAGAAGTGAGGACTACAGTCATTGGAATGCACTTCATACATTCACGAACTGCCCAAAACACAGTGACTGGAAATTGTTTTCAAGTGCTATGCTGTATGCTAGTGAGCGCGCTGCTCCCTTAGTCAGCCAATTAGAACGGCTGTGAATACAGCAGGTGACCTCTGGGATGGCATTTCCTGTTGCAGTTGAAACGTAGAAAAACCTTCTTTCAAGGGCCAGGGCTGTGCTGCCCAGGTGGAACTCCAATTTTCTGTCCTATGTCTGCCTTCCATAATCCTGAGATTAAAGGCACATGCCTGGCTTTCAAGATGCTTATAATTCTTATACCCATAAAGAGGTACTGAAACGCGTTACCTTGGCTCTTAGTCATTATGAACCTAAGAATGCATCACAAATGTCTTAAATAGAAATGACTTTTATATCTAAATATACTAAAAAGTTAAGGAGTGAAAATGTTATACTTGGCACTTAACAGAGTTATGGAACTACTTTATGATGACTGTTAGATAAAAAACATAAAATTATGTCAATCCTAAATGTAATTAACTTAAAAAAAAGGAAAAGAACAGAAAAGATAAGACTGATTTTGAGATAGGCCCTCTTGTGGTTCAGGCTGACCTCAAACTCATTTTATAGCTGAAGCCTTGAACCTTCAACCCTCTTGCTTCTGCTTCCCAAGTACTGGGACTAGAGGTGTGAGAACCATGCCTAGCACAGCCATTTACTTTACTTCAATTTTAAAGCTGAAGGGGCAACTAAAAGCATAAACACATGGAGAGGACACACTGAGAACGCCATCAACTCCCCCAGGAAGCAAAGCAAACAAGAGTGTTCCTTTACCTGCAGCTGGTGATCCAGTGTAAGATACGCCATAGGGATGGAGTTATCCGAACCATTGCTATCTGGAAACCAAGCATGTGCTGTTTTTATTAATTCATGAATGTAATGTTTTATTTGTTATAATGATACACAAGCAGGAAAAAGATATGAGATGTCACTCCCTAACTATTATTAAATAAGTTAGTTACTGGTAATGAACAGGCTCTGGCTCTTAAATTCTAAAGGTAGAAAGGGGTACATGTGATCACAGATATTAAAATATAAGCATATTCTACAACTTAGTTGGTTCTAAACCGAATAGGGTACTATATATTAAAGATCATGGACCCTTAGCTGGGCATAATGGCGCATGCCTGCAATACCAGCACTGAAGGAAACAGTGGCAGGCCACTGTGTTTTACACAGCCTGGTCTACACAGTGAGTTCCAGGACAACCAAGGCTATGCAGAGGAATCTTGTCTTGGGAAAAAACAAAACAAAACATGGACCCTTCTTTAGTTAAACTCAGTCCTAAATGATTCTATGTAATTCAAGCCCACATTCTTTTCCTTGTATTCTCTTTACCAGGAGACTGGATCAACTCTTTCAGCATCAGCATACACAAAAGAGAGAAAATCAATGCTCTGGATTCTCCAGAGGTTCTTTTCAGTTGATACAGGTGCTGATATGAACACCCCCAGCCTGCCTCCAATGAGACACTAATGGTGAGACTTTATGATGCATACATATAATAGAGAGTCAAAAAAGGCTTTTATAACCCTGGCTTAACATCATGTTCCATTGGTGAGTTCAATCCAGCAGAAAGTCTTATCAAAGCATAGGTCTTACTTGTTTCAAAGGAAGTAAAACTGCCCTGCCACATACAAGACTGGCATGGACTAAAGCATGGTCAGACTGATGACAGCGAAGATGCTGCATGGGATCCAGAGAAAGGCTGAAGAAATGTCACGACCCCCTCAACCACTGCTTTCCACCAAACTCAAATAGGATGAAGATGACCAGCCACTGACTAAGAAGAATGCACTGCCTTGAAAAGGTTTCAATTAAGTACCCCCTACCCTCAACACTCCCTCTACACCACTGTCCTGGCATGTGTGGTGTATCACGTAACAGTCTCTGATAGGTACTTCAGAAGCAAGCAGAGTTCACTGATATTTGAGGAGCACTGTGCTGGCTCAAACAATTAAAGCCTTTCCATGAGGGAAATTAGGGACCTTTCTTGAATTTTATCTTTGTGCTCTAAAGCCAAGAAGTGGCATTTCACTTTCCTATTTGTACCTAAGCTGGAATACAGCTTCTAATACCCAGTCACAAGATAGCATGGCTACTCCATGAAGATATTTTTATACTTACTAATGAAACACGACCTCTTTTCATGAAATATTAAAACTCACACTGTTTTGGTTAAGTAGGGTAAAATTTCTTTTCTGTTTTTTCAAACACAGAAGATGCTAGTATCACCCTTTCCTTACGGATACATTCCCTTAGTGGTGGTCTGAATGAGCATGGGCCCCATAGGCTCATATATTTGAATATTTGGTACCCAGCTGGAACTGTCTGGGAAGAATTAGGAGGCGTGGTCTTGTTGGAGTAAGTGTGTCACTGTGGGTGGACTTCAAGGTTTCAAAAAACTTGTGCCAGATTCATGCCATTTCCAGTGTCTCTCTCTGCCTATTTGTGGATCAAGATGTGAGCTCTCAGCTGCTACTGTAGCACCATGGCTGGCTGGCTGGCTGCCTGCTGCATGGTCTCTGCCATGATGGCAATGGACTCTAAGCCTCTGAAACTGTATGCCCCCAATAAGACGCCTTGGTCAAGCAAGGATTTCCTATTCCTTATCACAGCAATAGGAAAGTCATACTTCTTGTGGATACCTTCTCTCTGGCATGTGACTGAAGAGTATGAAAAGTTATGGACTTCACCAAGTCTTAGTTCAATGACTCGTGTTTTAACCACAAAATCATTTGGCTTGGACTATAAAGTTAGCAGCTTACCACACCATGTGGCAAGTTCACTGCTAATGTGTTTCCTAACTCTAACCACATTTACAGTCACTGGGTTGTATCTTATGTTTATCTTTACAGAGTTCTAATCACAGAACAAAGCGAGTCTGTGTCTCTGTAAGTTCTTCTATGCTGTGTGTAGATATTACTGTCTCTGGGCCCTGGGGAAGCATGTATCTCTCTTTATACGTATAACAGTATAAACTGAAACAGAAGGGCATTTGTCTATTAAGATTATTAAATTGTTACATTCTTTAGTTTTTCTCTGGAAGCATACAATTTAAAAAGTAAAAGTCTTAATATTTATGCTGTTTTATCTTACATTTATACTTATGATTATTTCTTGGGTCTGGAAAAAGGAAAAGGCTTTACTCATCTGTTCTTCATAACCTATTCTATGTAGTGATACATCTGCAATTATTTCAAAGCAAAGACAAAATTCAGTGGGCACTGCAGACTGGACTCAGGTTAAACATGTAGTGACTGGCAGGCTACAGTTTCTTATGTACTCCCAGCATTAGGATTTCCAGAAGGAAGTGCAATACGGGTTGAGGAGAAGGAGGAACCTGTGTTTACTTGTGTAGAAAACAGCAGGTAGAAGACATTTGAGGAGGTCTGATTTCCTCCTCTGAACAATGTGCCACATTGTCGATTCACATTTAGAGGCCTAGGATGACCTTAGGAAACCCTGCCAAGGCAATGTTAGGAGAACATTCCCTTAGTTTAGAAGCAGCAACAAAAGCCAGTATCACCCAATGGCAGAGTACGTCCTGTGTACCACTGCAGAAGCACACCTACGGTAAATGCCACATATGTGCTGAGCAACGCTGGATGAGAATCTTGGGTGTTTTGGCTACACTTAATTTTTGACTTACCCAAAGGAGAGAGTACATCACTCGCTAAATGAAGTTCTAAATTATATGACACAGGGAAAAGCTCCCTATTTAATTTTTAAAATTAAACCATAAACTTGACTAAATTACACCAGGTATCTATAAATACTGGAATCACATTTTAGTTTGTGAAGACAGAAACTAAATTCTAAATTTCAGTTTAACTGCTACTATTAATAACAACAGTATACAGATGATTTCAAATGACTTCATCTCCCAAAGCTTAGCTGGGCACAGTGCTAACTGTCTGTTACAGCATCACTTCCCTTCCTACATGCCTGTAATGAAACTGTCAGTCCCTTCAGACAGGTTCTCCTGACACAAACTGTGACAAGCTGAGAAGTTCAAGCTGGGCTTTCATATGTCTATGCATTTGAAACCAAGTCTTTCACCAGGGACAAAAGGTTGCCAAATAAGATTTTTTTCCTCTCGCTTAGGTACATGTTTGATGTTTTTAGAAACCATAGGTTGACCTTTAGGAAATAACCGATAATTGACAAAAAGGCTCTAAGGAAATTTCAAAGCTTCTTCACAGCAAAAGAAACAGTTAAGCTAGGTTTAGTGGCCTTTAATCCAAGAGACAGGGAGATCTCTGTGAGTTTGAACCCAGCAGAGTTTACGTAGTAAATTTTTAAGGACAGCCAGTGACACAAAGTGACATCCTGCCCCTCCCATAAACCAACCAACCACCCACCCACCCACCAACCAGTTAGGTGAATACAGTCCATAGAGTGGGAGAAAAATCTCTGAAGGCTGTGTATCTGACAGAAGATTAATATTTAGAATATACAAAAGAAAAAATCCCCAAGAAGCCAATCAATCAATCAATCAATCAATCAATCAATCAATCAATCAATCAAATCAGCACCAGGCTAATGAGTCTTCAAAGGATGTAATATAAATGCTATTAAACACATGAGAGAATGACCTGGTCAAAACCCAATGACAGGAAAACACAATGTTCTCTTGCTAAATTAACACATTCTCAACCTGCCTTCTAAATTATGATTACATAGATTAGAGCTGCTCTCAACCTTGGCCAGAGAAGCTTCTTTTTCAAGTAGTGGTGATTAATACAGAGGCTCCTAACTGGTTACTCTTAGGAATCAGTGACTGTGAGTAGTTAGTCCTAAGTGGGACAGCTATATCACCAATCCAAGGCTCAGGGGCATCACACAACATGAAGAAAAAAAAAAGTCCAAGGACCAGATGATCTGAAGGAGTGCTACAAAATGCTGTCTGAAGGATAGGACATGGGTATTACACTCATGAACCTTGAGCAGCTGTGGCCACCTGCACAAAATCAAGCCAATCAACAAACTAGCACAGAGGCCCCACCCTTAGCTGAGCAACTGATAGCAGGCCAGGAAAAAGCTGTACGTGGGCTTTTTTTTTTTGAAGGTGTGTGGCTGCCCATGCCTGGTGGATGATCCAAACCCATGGCTATTTGGGGAACAGTAATTGGATTCAGTGGGTCATAAAAAAGATATGAAAGTGGAAGGGGGACATGTTGCAGAGTGGGTCCAAGAGTAATGGTGCTGGGCTGGGTATGTTCCAGACACATTTATAGATGTGTGAAATTACCAAAGAATAAAAAAATAAAAAAATGTTTTCCTATGAGCAAAACATGAAAACAATGTCACTAGCTATTGAGAAAAAAAATGCAAACCAGAATTTCACTGCAATCTCATTTCAGCTGCCAGAAGAGCAGCCTTTCATCCAATGCTGGTGGAAATGTAAACTTGTCCAGCCATCACGAAATTAATACTGAAGTTCCTCAAAACACTAAAAGCAGATCTACCACACAACCCAAATGTACACTCCTGGGTATTTACCCAAAGGCGTTAAGCTCAACACATCACAGCCACACTTACACATCCATGTTTACTGCAGCACTATTCACAATGGCTGAGTTACAGAACTCAGCCAACAATAGAGGATAAAGAAAGTGTGGCATATACACACAAAGGAGTTTTCAATATGTCCTTTGTAGGAAAATGGATGCAACTAGAAACAAATTAAACTAATCTTAGAAAAGTATTTTATGTTTTCTCTTCTTTGTGGTTCCTTAATTTTATATAGACACATAGAATCATATCTAAGATATGAAAGTAGAAATGAAATTGTCTAGGGAGAACAAAGAGGGCTAACAGGAGGGAAGATGGGTGAAGAAGAGAAGACACAGGGTGTGGTCATTATGCATTATACACTTGTGTGAAAATGTCCTTATACAATACAGAATCATGTACAAGGAATATGCACAATGGAAACAAAACACAAAAGCTGAAATGGGGTTGGGAAGGAGTTAGGAATGGTTATGATCTAAATACACTGCATTCATGTATAAAATATCAAATAATATAGAAAAAAAGTAGAAACTGAGCTAAAGATGACAGTGATTATTGTTACCATTCTGGGAACTGGAATTACTGGAAAGATTCAACAGGAAGGACCATGATATAAAATCCCAGAGTGAAGTACAACACATGATGTCTCCTAACTGGAAAAATCTGGCTGTTTTCAATTTACATGTTTAGTGTTTTGGAGGAAAACACACACACACACACACACACACACACACACACACACACACACACACACACACACACACACACACACACACACACACACACACACACAGTAAGGCAGTCAGTGTCTGCCACAACACTCCAAAGGGCATTTTGAAAGTTACTGCCAAATAGTTGATTCTATAAACACGAAAATCTAAATATCCATATCATGCTTGTCTTTGTAAAGATTGATGCCTCTCATGTCACTCAGTTTTATATTACAAGAAAGTAGACTGGTCACCTGTGGAATCATCAGGGGTCCATGGGTGACTGCGAGCCGGCTTCTCTGAGGTTGGTCCTGAGGTAGTGATCATTCTGACACTGGGACTGGACGACCTACTGCTCACCTGCAGGAAGAAGCGGCAGGAGGAGAAGCGTCACTTTTCTTTTTTTAAAGACAAGACACATTTGCATTGCCAGTGAGAGGAGAAAGATTTCCATTTACACTAGTAAAGGCCTGGGACTCTTGAAAAGCGATTTCTAAGAATATAATCAATGTTTATCAAGTTCACTATGCATTCATACATAACATCTCTTCAAAACTTATAAGCCTGGATGAGAGTAGGTAAAGAAATAAAGCCCACAAAGCTAAAGGGACCTGGGGAGCCCTCAGGCTGCCAGAATACAACCTAGAGCCCTGGACTGTCTGCTGTGTTGAAAGGAACTGGTAGTAAAGCCACCAATTCTTTGTGGGATGAGAGGGCCTGCTTAAATCCTGTTTAAAGTCAAGGCCCAGGGAACACTCTGATCTCTGGGCAAAAGAAAATAGCAAAAAGGAAAAAACCTGCAACAAGACCAGGTGGCAAGACACCTGCAATCAGTGCTTGGAAGCAGCAGCATAAGCAGCACGAAAACCCTTCTGCAGGGACACTAAATAAAGGGAAGAAGTGTCCACTGTATATCCAGAAGTCATCTCCAGAATCAAAGAACTGAGCACAAATACATGGAGAGTATGAGAAATGAAATGAGCCCATTATCTCAGGTTCAACATGGTCATATTTGATCAAATTCCACAAAGTAGACAAACAAAAATTAGAAGCAGCCTCCCGAGGGAAATGGCAGCTACAGGTGAAGTCAACAGATCTGAAATTAGAAAGGCTTTGAAACCTGAAACCTGCAATACTCATAAGATGCCACAAGTAGAGACACTGTACCTAAATAATACCTCATGAGACAGGCCACAGTCAAAACACAAGTACACTGAAACCATCATTTAAATTATGTACAGGCTATGCATACTGTACAGGAAAAACAAATGGATATCAAGGTCAGACCGGGGCCTCATTACTAAAATGTCCCAGCAGACACATGCAAATATTTTAAAAATCTAAAAAACTCAAAATTGGAAACAAAACTGGTTTCATGCATTTCAGAACTATTCAACGCACATTCACAAAACATGAGCAACAGCCACAAAGGAAGCCAGAAAGAGTGGATGACTAGCTGTAGAATGCTGGCAGAGAATAAGCGGGAGTAAACGAAGATTGTGATCAGAACAGCATCTGCAGACAATAAAACTGAATGCACCATTCAGACTTGTATGATAGGGATTTCTAAGCAGAAACCTTAACAAGAAAATTTTCCTTGACAAAAGGGCCAAGATGCAATTAACTTGAAGAAAATTCTGATAGAAAAGGGTACTAGTCTACCTTACTGAAAACTGTAAGTGGTGAAGGAAACAGTAATGAGTTTACAGAACTATCAAACAACACAGAAATACAATCTATAAAATAAAACTAAAATAAGCAAGAACACTGCATTTAAAATCCTTGTGCTGGTAGGAAGAGAAGACATATTAAGCAGGCTGGGTATAAATGTTAAAGTCTCAAAGTTGTTTACTGAAAGATCTAACTTTTACCCCACAAAGACAAATATGATGAGAAATGTACCTATTCAACTTCAAAGATGGTAAAAAGACAAAAGAGAAAGTAAAAATTAAGATGGAGCAAATTTACTAGTAAAAGTAACAAATATGAAGTACAACATTAAAGCACAAAATGAAACAAAGCAAACCATCCAAACATGGGGATGTAGAGATGACCTGGTGGTTGAAAGTACTTCCTGTCTTCCAGAGGACTTACTGAGTTTGGTTCAGAGTGATGAGGAGGATCACAACTCTAGCCCCAGGGGATCTGATGTCCTCTTCTGGCCTTTCTGGGGATCCACATACATGTAGTATGCATACGTGCACAGACATACACATATAAATAAAAAAAAAATAAAAGCCCCAACCAAACTGACAGGATGTGATTTCTGAATTACCAACGTAGAGAAACAGGTTGGGAAGATGTCACTCACTGCTCTGCTAGAGTTAGGTCCCAGTCCCTATACAGGCGACTCACAAGTCTCTGTAACCCCAGCTCCAGGAGAGGCAACACTCCTTGCCTCCTCAGGCTCCTGCACTTTCATGCACATCCACATCTCCCATTAAAACAATTAATAGAAACAAAAATGTGAAAAATTAGAAAAAAAACCCACAAAGTTAAATAGAAAAGATAAAGCAGGTAAAAAGCACTCAAAGTGGGTGTTTATATTCTTATTAGACAATATATTTTAGGCTCAAACAGATTAAGAAGAAGCATTAATGTACGGTGTCCTAAGGCAGGAAAAACCTTGCGGATGAAAGAAGGGAGAGAAGCCCCTCACCCTGAAATCCAGCCAAAGGGAAGCCTCTCACCAGCAGACAAGCAGGCATTCAAACCTAGTCAGCAAAATAAGGCCCTTCGCCCTTCCCTGCCATAAAGGTTTCCTAGGAATTTCACTTGAAACCCTCCTTACAGTAAAAAGATACGTACCATTCTATTTACAACCAGGGACTTGGGGTTCATGTTTTAAGATTGTAATTTCATCCAAGCAGCCTCAACATCTACCCTATGATCTTACTGATCCAAACAAAAAAGGATTCTTAGCAACTCTGAGACCTAACTAAATGGTGTACAGACTAATGCTAAGACAAGGGTAACTCTCCCTTGAGGAACCACACCCACAATCGAGGATGTTTTACTCTGTGGCATTCTGAGAAGCATGCAGGCTCTTCTGAGAGTGCTCTTCACCCTATGCTTAGCCTAGATTAAAGATTAATTCTCAACAACTTTATTACGTTTGCTAGCCTTACAATTTTTCCAGCTTCAAAACCTCAAATCCTGATTTGGCCCATGCTGATGTCCCTAAAGTTTAGAGGAAGTAATTCTTCAGGATGCTGGGGCTGGCAACATAGACCTGTGTCTCTACCCGCTCAGTCTCAGCTTCTGCTCTGCCAGTGCAGAGCCAGTACCACAACTTTAAGTAAACTCCACTGTCTATGGTTAAGATATGGGTAGTGTCTATTAAGGGTCTGCCTGGTACCAGTGCCTAACAAATGGCGGCTTACTATCAGTATTGGTCCTCCAACTGTAAGAAAACTCATCAGGTAAGTATAGTCTGCTTAAACAAGTCATTGGGGGTGTAGGGTAGGGGATGGAGCTGTACCTCACTTGGTAGTCTTTGCCTAGCACAACATCCTGGGTTTGGTCTCCAGTACCACACAGACAAGATATGCTGGTGGACACCTAATAAGCTAAGCCCTTAGGAGGTTGAAGGCAGGGGGAATCAGGAGGCCAAAGTCACAACCAGCGATATATCAGACCTTGTCTGGAAGTCTCGGGGCAGAAAAAGCACCACCAAGTCTGGGCATTTTTTCGTACTGCCAGTCTCCAGTCAAAGACAGTCAGCAACACACAAGGAGAAACCTGGGGTTACTATTGTGGTGATGAAGGTTCTCTATGGGGCACCACTGAACATCTCTGGAAGAATGCTGAAGTAGGACTTTGGTTGACTGATTTGGAGGAGGCCAGAGGTTCACTCTCATTTGCTTGCTGCCACAAACAGGGGCAATGTTATCTGAGAGGCAGACAGACAGGAGAGAGCTGCATTTGGTAAAGCGGCTGTAGCCATTCTCATCAGTAGGGAAGAGCAATGTTTTCTATGTTTGGGGTGGCAGTGACCCTCATACATTAAAGTGGATTTGCTTTGTCTGATTTTCCTAGGATCTGAGCACTATCATCTTTGATATAGCTAGTAAAGGGTTGCTTTTTTCTTTCCCAAAGACACATGGAGGCCAGATATTAGTGCTCCTTAAGCTTTCCAAATTAACTGTAAATCATGTTCATTGTAAGTGGTGAAGAAAATCTTTTACATATTTACATTGTGCTATTACTCAACAAAAAAGTACAAGAAAATACAAAGTAATTTTACTGAGATTATTTTTCAAGTCAAAAGCTAAAGTACACACAACTGGTCAGTTCACTTTTTCTGTAAGCTTTATCAGCAAACTCTTCCTTTTTATGACAACTGTATTACATGGGCCCAATTTTTTGTCAGGCTCTTTACCAATTTCAATGTCAGGGGTAGGGGGAGACACACTCAAAATAAAACTAAAACCAGAGGCAATATCCTCTGTGCATCTGCCAATCACTCCACCAATTTTGGAAAGAAGCACACTGTTAAGTTATGGAAACTCATGCTGTGGGCATACTCCCTCTCATAGTGAATTCTAATTCATGATCCAACCCAAAGTCACCCACACACCTTCCTGGTGAAATGTTTTCATAGTGCACTGTGATTATTCTCTGTTATTTTGATCCTAAAGTGGACACAAGGCACTTTAAGGTTATAATACTTCTTTTATTAGAAACGGAAAAGAATTTCATAAATTCTTATAAAATAAAAAACTTTCTATGATGAAACATACTTATGTATATTTTCTCAAAGTAAATTACAGATATTTTACATATACACATGAACCATTATGCAAGAATTTTATTACTTATACGAATAATGTTCTCACATGAAAACAACAAAATACCTCATACTTACTCCTTATTTTAGAACACATGATAAAAATGTATGTCAAGTGCATTAATTTGAATTAACAGAAAGAAAACCCTTAATACTCATCTACTTTTTTATACCCAGTTGACTAGAACTCTATAGTACAGTCAGTATGGTTTACGTTACAGCATTATTGGAACATCTACAAAGAAGCTATAATAAAGAGACAGAAAAATTTAGAAGAGCATTGGACAAATAAACAATAAAATCTGCAATAACTAGAAGCGTTCTTGAGTTTAGCCATTTGCTTAGTACATATTTTCAAAGGATAATTAAGGAACATATAATGCCAGTGGGTATACCAAATTAAAAGATGCTAACATTCTCCAGGTAGCCCCAGGAGGAACATCTTTTTAGGGAGGTATTTATTCCTCTCAGTAGTAAAAGGACTTCATACTAATTACTCACTTTAGAGGAACAGTAAAGATACTTTATTAAGTCAATGAACAGAATACTTTCTTATGGCATATGAGAAACGGGCAAACTACTGAACAACATTCTTTCTCACGCAGTTCAACCTGAACTTGGAACATTAGTGCTTTTTCGTTTTTCTTATGGACTGACGTTCAGTAGTAATAAACTTCTCAACCGCATTTTCAGGTCAACTACTTTTGCAGAGGACATTATAGTTCATCCCTGATCACTGCCTATCATACCTCCCCACAGACATAATTTGACTGTTAAGTCTTACCTGACCAGGTTCTGTCCCAGTGACAGTCAAGTCTTGGATGGATCTACGCCTTGGTTGCCCATTGCCTTAAAACAAAACAACAATAAAAAGTAAAACTGGCATCTATTCAAACAAAGTGAGAAGGATGTAACTGCTGCAGAGGAAGTGCAATTTGCTGCTCCTGGGATCTATGCAACATGTTTACAAGAAAAATGAGTAAATTCACTGTAAAAACCAACCAACCCAAAAACTGAGAAAAAAAAAGAGAGAGAACTGTAACACATTAACTACAAAATTGCTGGCCAACACAGAGTGTGTCCTAATACAATGACTCTCCTACCGCAAGAACAGCAACTGAACTGTCTTCCACCATCTTCTGCCATGTGCTTAAATAGATGAATGCTTGGGAGCTGGGGCTGATGACGGCATCTATTTCAAGGACCTTACGTTACAGTTTCACAGTAAGACAGCAGGTTGAAAGACAAGTCTGACTTCAGCTGGCTTAAACCTAAGCCTAAGAGGATGCTTAGGTTTAAATTATTGCACCGAGTCACATTTAATCCCATTAGTCTTTGTCAGAATGCAGTAATTCATCATTATGAGCAACAGCTCAGTTTCCTCTTGGGAGACAAACAACATTCATTCTATGTTCAAATATGTATAGTTTGTTGAGATGGGCTATGATGAACACTATGCTCTAGAAACATTTATATTAGCAACAGTTTTTTAATGCAATAAAAAATTCCATAAACAAGATTTCAGCAGAACAGAATGACCTGAACAACAGCTTCACTCAGCACCTTTACTTGGGAATAGGTTTTTTTTTAGCTAGTATTTTTTAACATGAGAGAAACACTAAAATACTATGAGACAGCTAGCAGCTGGCACAATACTCACAACTCCTTTGACCCTGAGAGTTGTACTGTGCAATTCTGCAACTAGTAGGCAGCATTCAGAACACACACCCTAGCAGTGTATTCTAATGAGCAATAAATCACTTACATTTTCACACTTCATGATCTTGGATATGAAAAAAATTCTATCTGAAGTAATCAGTACCATTTGGCATCTTAATGCACGTGGCCTCGTTATTGTTTTACATATAAACTAAATGGACTTTTATTGAATAAATTATGTTTCATAAGTTAATACATGTAGTGAATATAAAAATCAAATTTATAGTTGAGAGTATACCTCATAACTTTTCCCATTAAAATTTTTTTGCATACTCTGAATTGAAATTTACTTCAAATTTTAATTTACTCTGAAATAAATTTCCATTCCTAACTTTCCATTACAAAGTAAAACAATATACTGCCTTTGTTGAATCAGACACTTTCTTGAATACTTTTAAGCATTTCTGTTTCCCCCAAACAAAAAGGATACTACTATGACTAATGAGCAATTTTAGGCACATTTCATTCAACACCCTCACTCTAAAATTAGCACTGATGAGACAGACTATAAAAGTGTCTGTAACTCTCTTTTCAAATCAGCAACATTTGTGAATCTGAGGAACCACCCAGCATATGTGTCTATAAACCACGACATTGCCATCACAGTTTTACCAAACACGAGCTTAAGTCTAGTTGTGGGGACTGAAATAAAGGGGAAGAAAAATCTTAAGGAAATAGGGTAAAGAAGAGCTGACAGTTAACAAATGCCATAAAATGAGAATTTTCATGCTACAGCATGAGTGGAAGCAAGCAGTATTAGGCAATACATTTTAATGAGCACAACCATGTCAGAAACCACCTGGCAAACAGCTCAGACAAAAGCAAAAGAGGTTGCAATCAACAAATACTTGTTGCTCCAATATTAAGTTTAAAAGCCATAATTTAGGAACACGAATGTGAAATAACTCAAGCTCCTAGTATTGCAAATGAAAACTGCTGCATGTGTTCTTAGGAAATTTGAATTCCTAATTTTTTTGTGCTGAGTACTAATCTAGAAATGTACTCATTTTAGACTTAAAATATCTTCCTTGTGTGTGTGCTCTTGCTTCAGCATGGGTGTGGCGGTCAGAGGACAACAGTTCTCCCTCCTTCCACCATGTCAGTCCTGGGGGTCAAGCTCCCACTGTCAGGTGTGGCAGCAAGCCCACTGCCCTGCCGAATGACCTCTCTGGCCCTCATTTTTCATTTTTTAACACTATTTCATATATGCACATCTGCATTACATGTGCTCTAGGAAACAAAAAGGCAGAAAACCCCAGGGCAGCATGGTGGAAGCAGTAACCAGCAGTCTGCACATGATGCCCTGAACGATGCCACTCTAAAAAATCCTGAATTTCTGTAGGGCTTGATGGAGCATGCCTTTAATCCAAGGACTCGGGAGCCAGAGACAGGTGGCTCTCTATGAGTTCATGCCCAGCCTGGTCTACATAGGTAGTTTCAGGATAGCCAGGGCTCTGTAGAGAGACCTTGTCTCAAAAAAAGAAAAAAAAAATTGCCGAATGTCTGTGATTCTTAAGAGAAGAATGGCAATTTTAAGATCTCACTGCTAGTTCATGCTATGCACCCTCTATCAGGCTCTAAGGTAGAAAGGGAGGCAAGAACAGCAGAAAGCTGCCGTCACAGTTCAGTTCTTCAATGTGGGCTGTTCTTGTAACTCCAGTCAAGTTCCTAACCAAGTGCTCAGGTCACTTCAGAACATGTCTCACAGTCCACCCTTCACTTGTGGTCTAATTCAGTCCACAGCCTTCAGTACTAATCCACTAAAGTGTCAAAGCTCATGCAGGCTCTTCACCTAAAAGCAGACTATTATCCTGGAGACCTCTCTTGCCCAAAGTGTTGAAAAACCTGAGATTTCTAAGTTCTTAATAATAAAAATGGCTTTCATGCACTTCCCTAAGTGAAGTGTTCTCCAAAACGCAAGCACTAAAGAGGTGTAGAATGTTCTAACTTCTGTGACTTCAACAAGCGATTGAAGGATTGAAAACATTATATAACAATATATACTTCAGTATTAAATTATTGCTAATACACTTTAAATATGACTACTAGACCTAAATATAATAGATTTAAGGTTTGTTTCCAACTTCAAGAATGATGCTATAAACAGTAAGACTAGATAATGCAGGGTCTTTAGGGAATTGTGCAAAATATTTTCTATTAGGTTAGTTAAGAATGGCTTAAAATATTATTATGTAAAGAAAAATACCTAAGATAGAATGTCATTTTTGGTGAAAAGGTTCTATCCCTCTTCATAAAAGGCTGTATTACAACAGACTTAGAAACCACAAAGTTATAGTAAAGTAGTTACTGACCTCAAATGGCAGTATTTTAAGGTACTATATATTTAGAGTAGATTCAAGGATATTCAGGTGTCTTAAAATAGAATCAAGCATTATAATTAAAACAAATATTCTATAATATTTTCCAGTTTAGTTTTCTCGATATGTTTATATTATGTCTGCAGTATCAGTGTTTATAAGGTGACTTTGCAAGTCACATTTCAAGTTATTTGTTTCATTTTATAGTAGCAATTAAACTGGTATAAATTATGAATAACACTTTTATATAAGTGTGAGAGAAAAATACAGAAAGTTGTTTCAGTCACAGTTTGCTTTTAGGTATCTGTATCTAACTGTAATTTGCCTGAGTGGACTTTGAAACAAGTTATAACTGTTCCTGGTGCCCCTGAGTGCTCTAGTCACTCACAGAATGACTCTAGGGCACAAGAGCTCTTCTCTTTATTGATTTTAGAATTACAAACAATTATAAAATTGCACAAATAATCCTCAGCAAAAAGAACAATGTGGGAAAGAAACTGTTAGTTTAAGAAATCTGGGGAAATAAATGCCATCTTTTAAGTAAAATGCTAACAGAAAATGAGATATTCCCAAAGGGTTGGCTCTATTACTAAATTTAAATTTAAAATCTAACTTAGAGAAACATTAGTGTTTGGCTTTTATGCCTATCAATTTCAATTCCTGATCTTGTATTCTTTTTATTAAAGAAGGCAGAATTGATGGGTGTCTGGATATCTGGGAAGATCTAATAAGAATATTTAGTACAATTTATTGCTGACTAATACTTTTATTAAAACAGCACTGCTGCCCTAGCAATTAATAGCAGAATTATGTGCGTTCATTTCCAAAGGACACAATGTCCTAATCTCCCTAAGTGAAGTGCTCTCCAAAACCTAAGCACTAAGGAGGTGTAGAATGTTCTAACTTCTGTGACTTCAACAAGAGAATAAAAACCACAATATGATCTGCTAGTTAGAAGATCTGGGTGGAGCCTGTCCTTGTGTGGCTCTGGGAAGATTCACTCAGCATCAGATTGTAATTCTTCATCTGTAATATGGCTACAGTTTCAATCCAGGTACAGCGTACAGTGTACGCCCACTGAGGCGACTAGTCAGCAGCAAAGAGAAGCATCTTAGCACGGCCTCACAGCGCCAGCACTGCCAGCTTTTCAGAGGAGCTCTTTGTGAGCAGGCTGTGGAGGGTCGTACAGACTGCTGGCATCGGACCCCTGGCCACTGTAAAGCACCAGCTCTCCCATCTAAACTAGTACTATGCTTCTTCTTTCTCCCCCATTATTTTGTCTGCCCGTTAGACTTCTAGATCTAATTTAAGATTAAACTGTTATTTATCTAAATATTTCTGATTCTGTAATGTATTCAGTTATTACAGCTCTATGTAAATTAAATTCTGCCATTTTTGCAGTTATACCTATCAGTGTTGAGATAAAATCATTAATTTCTAAAGGAGCCCCTGATAAATAAAAATTACATGAGAAATGAATTACTATTTCAACAGTGGTGACAATATTATAAGATAGGATATCACTTCAATAATTAATAAAAATATATCTCTTAAAAGTTTAGAGAGCAAAAATTAGGCATTCAAGTATAGTTTAAATGCAATGTTAAATCATGTACTAGCGAAAGTATAGATGCTAAAGAATCTATCCAAATCACACATGTAAAAAAAATGTCTTATCAAAATTTTGGAGTCAGGAGACAAAGGAAAATTTTTATTTTAGTTTTTATTAATTACAATTTATTCACTTTGTATCCCCCCATAAGCCCCTTCCTCCTCCCCTCCCAATCTCACTAGTTTCTTTTTTTTCAAACACAGTGATAAAAACTACCTTTGTTTTATTTATCTTGTCCCCCTGTGTGCATACATGCATGTGTGAAGTGTATGTGGAAAAGAGAGAAGAGCTTTTGGGATTCAGTTCTCTTTTCCCATCATATGGGCCCTAGGGATTGACCTTAGGTCATCAGGCTGCACAGAAGTGGCTTTATCTGCTAGGCCATCTCACTGGCCCAATGATCACTCAAAGAACTATACTGAAGGTTATTATGCCATTTAAGTTTTTATTAAAAATGGTGGTTTTTGTGTCTATGGAATGACCACTATAAGATATGAAAGCATTTCCCAACTGACACACTGAAGCGCCCTGTGTGGATCAGGTATAAAGCAAAGGTTGTAGACCTTCCTCTTATCCACTAGCAGCAGAGCAGACCAGCTGTCAGAGTAGTTTGGTTCTGGCAAGGTACCTTGTAAACAACCCCCACCTGCTCTCATCTCTCTGCCCCCCAGTTAGATTAAAACTGTGCTGCAGCTCTCTTCTTCTAGCTGCATGCCCATGGGCTCCCCAGAGACAGGCTGGACCAGGAGCATAGGAGCCAGGGACACCAAAAGTTTTAAGGACTGTGTCCTCTACTACAACAGACTTAAGGATGGCTCACACTCGCTCCAACAGAAGACTAGGTGAATGTGGGAAGGTGTTCTCTTCTCTGTGAAGTGTTAGTTTCCTTACATTTGACTCTTTACTGGAGATGTGAGGTTATGTCTGCACTTGGTTTGAGCATGGCAGTATACAGTTTTCTATCCATTTCCCTGGGTGCTGCATGAGAGCTATCTATTTTCCTATTAGATAAGGATTGGAGCAAGAAGCATTTAAAAGTACCAGGATCATTAATCCAGTTCCACAGCTGTTACACCAACACAGGTGGTCTATGATACCTGATATGACGATCTCAGGGACATCCAGAATGTTGCCAAATGAAGCGGTTTTACGGTGGCCCCGTTTAGGCTTGGAATAGGCTGAAAAAACACACATGTACAGTATACATGCAAACAACCACAAACAGTAACACAGGAAATGATTGCAAAACAGAACAGTTCTGAAATAGTAATGTTAATTACATTTCATGCAGAATGGCATGCAGAACTATCTAACTTTTCATCCATGCTTGGGAAGGCGATGTTAAAGAGCAAAAACAAACAGTTTAAGAAGTTTTACACACTGGTTTCAGTTAGCAGGAAAAAAAAAACCCACAACAAATAAAGACAGACAAAGCTGCAACAATGAAGAAGCTAAATTTCCAATGTGTTTTTAGAAATATTCTACCTAAGTAAAATCAAAGACATGAGGTGAAGGTAGAGGAGGGAAGGAGGGAAGAGGAGGAGTTAGTAAGGTAAGCTACCATATTTGTGCTTATGACCAAACAGGAATCAACAGATCTTAAGTTAGGTGTTTCTTGGAGTGTGCTATAAATTAAAATTCCATGATTAGACAAAAGTTATCAAATCAAAGCATAAAACATATGCTTCCCTAAGTACTTCTACAATATTTCTAATTAACTGAATATTTATTATAGCTTTCAAAGTTTAGAGTATATAACTGTTAAACATGAAGGCTGTCAAAAGCTGGAGTATGAACCTTTTAAAGTAACTCAATTCATTAAAAAATTCAAATTATTTAAAATTCAAAGGATGTACTGTCCTACATTTAGTTGACGAGGACAAAGTAATTTATTTATGTATGATTATCCTTGAACTGGAAAAAGTATCATTCCTATCATATGTAATCACAAACTTATATCTGATCAGCAAAACAGGCTTAGCAAAACATAAACTATTATTATAACATCACCTTCCCCTTTAGGGCAGAATCAATATATGTGTCTACTTTAAATGATACATGGAAGCGAAATGGTTCTCCAACAGTGTTGGAGATATGGGGTATGTCTCTGTCCACAGTGACATTTGTGCTTTGTGGAGACCAGAAGGCCAGTTGATGGCCACTGATGTCAAATTTGACACTTTGAGGATTTATCTGGGACAGAGCCAGCTAGTTCCCTACTGCTCTCCAGTCTTTCCTTTTCCTTAGCACTGGACTCTGACTCCACTAACGTAGCATGTCAGATATGGCTGCAGATCCCTTCCACTAGAGATAAGTGCAGGTCATTGACTATGTTACTCTGGCTAATGGCATGTATGTGGAAGTTGCAAAAACTTAGTTTCAAAAGCTTCTATCCATCTGCTACCAAAACCATGGAAGTGATGGCTTGAGCTGTAAGGGCCATTTTGGAGCACAAGGTAACCTTGAGGACAGTAGTTAAACAATAGAGGCTGTGACACACAGACACAGAAAACCAGCTGCTTAATGACCACAGGACATATCTAGACTTGTCTGTGTGTGATCAATAGCTTATATGTTTAGATACGCTTATTTTCAGATATTCTTTCCTATCTATAGGCTTTTAGTGGTGGGTGATAAAATCAGTGGTTGTGATTAGTTTAGACAAATACAGTACAGTTCATCTGGATGCCACTTTCTACAAAGAGAACACATACAAGTCTATATATATAATTAAAAGATATGCAGATAGACCAAAATAGCCTCTGAAGAGATTTTGTAAACTTTTGTTGTTTGTTTATACTTCCTTATTTCCAATACAATGTTCATTTTTACAATCCATTCTTCTCTAACCTTGGAAAAATCAGAAATAACAAAATAAGACCCAAACTAAACTGGCACCACTAAAGTGAAACCTGGTTAGAAAAGGTGTTGGTTTATACCAGGTGACAAAACACGATTCTTTCCTATTCTGGCACTTTGTCTATTTGCAACATTTTAAGAGCTGACAAAATGAAATTTAAAATATCAAAACCAATGTTGGTGGAAGT
This sequence comes from Pachyuromys duprasi, assembly GCA_028658305.1. Taxonomy (NCBI): domain Eukaryota; kingdom Metazoa; phylum Chordata; class Mammalia; order Rodentia; family Muridae; genus Pachyuromys; species Pachyuromys duprasi. The sequence continues at coordinate 60,061,755 of CM053764.1, forward strand.
ACCACTACCTCATTTTATCACCAAATAAGCAAACAACAGTTAACCCAACTATTCTTGCCATTGGCAGAAGAGAGCAAAGACAACATAACTCCTTGAACACAATTTTCTGCCAATGATTTTTGTTTCTTGGGCTTAGTATAAAAACAGCTAATAGTCTGGTATTGGCTGAGTCTTGATTTCTTAGAACTAGTTTATGTTTGAGAATAAATAATTATATTTGATAAAGTAACTATGAAGATGCATTTTATAATCCAAATAAATTTTAAGCCATACTTCTCTCATTTAAAATTTGAGCCAAAAATATAAATTTACTGCTGGAAGCTTCAAAAACATACTGTACACCTACTATCTGTTTAAGAAAGTAGATATAAAACACAGCCCCGCTGAGAACAACTGCGTGTTTCCAGTCCACGGCATGTCCTCTCTGGACTTGCAGCCCCTTTACCTGCGGTGGCAACGATCCTGGCTTCTATTTCAGACATGTCAGCACTCATCCGCTTGCCCTCCGAAGCCGGGGGCAGGCTCTCCACACTGCTCCCACGAGAGGCCCCCAGGCTCAGCCGTCCGGATTCACTCTGTCAGAATTATACGTCAAGCTCAATTACTGATGTCTTTACATGCATACATGCTGGACAGCTAAGAAAGCAGATGACAAATTGCTTTTCATGACTATGGGACTGTTCTGAAAGAGGGAACTTGATGTTGAGAGGGAGCTAACAAAGGGAAGCAGGCTCAGACACATTTGCTCAACACAATTCTAGCCAACAATGGCCACACTGTTGTTGAACAGGATGGACCTCCTTAACTGGTCTATAGAACCAAATATATTTCACACTGTCCTTAGGACCCTTAGCTAGGGATGGATCACATGGAGAAAGGGAAGGGCTGGCAACAGCAATGACCACGTGTTGGTATAATGTTCTTTTGAAATGTATACACCTTACCCTTGTTCATTCAAATGCTGATTTCTCTCCCCCACTCTCTGGTTTCAATCCGGACATTGCACTGTGATACTTATTCTAAGCATCACTTACCTCAACTTTGTGTAAACATGCCAAAATAAAGCAACTAGCCACAATGTTAAGCAATAGAAAGGAAGCAGGAAGAGAGGGAGGAGTCAGGACAGGATGGTGGGAGGCAGAGGAGAAGGAGAGGAGAAGAGCAGAGGAAAGCTGGGAAAGCAGGCAGGGGGAGAAATGAACCTGAACTGGACTTCAGATATCACTAAAAGCAAGTATAATGTGGGACTCTAAATGTTAGGAAACTATGAGGGCTTGGAGGTTTAGGATGGAGTAACTATTGCCCAGCATTGTGTTCTAGGTTAACTAAATAAATCATAGTCTCTGTGTGGTGATTTGGTTATACAGCTGTTTAGGATTAACAGCAGCACTACTAAAAGATATACCAATAGTAAATATTAATAGTCACATACAACAACCAGGAGAAAGAAAACCAACATGTTTTATAAGAAATGGCAGCAAAATCTCATGTCTCTCAGTGTAAGCTTATTTGTCTGGTGCAAGAAAAGTCTGGATTGTTACATATCAGAATATGGCAAATAACTGATTCACTTGGGATAATGTCATGACTACTAATAAAGAAACCATGCAATTTTACTTTTAATAACAACAAACCTGTTGCTTTGCCTGATTTTTCAACAGTTTTGACTCTAAGCGTTTAATAGTATCATTTGTGGCAGGAACTTGTTCCATATTAGTGTCACTTTTATTACTGGTATTTGTAGAAGCGATGTCCATAAATGAGCCTAGAAAAGCAGAAACATTTATGACTACAGGTTCAGAATATATCAATGCCTCATTCAATAGCTGATAGGTAACTGAAATAAATAAAAATAAAATAAGGAGCTGGAGAGATGGAATATAAGACTTCCACACCAATGAAGATACTTGGAACAAGCTCATTTTAAATGAAAGTTACAGACAGCACAATAAAGAATCAACCAGTCCTTTAAACAGTTGAGAATAACCTAGGGGTTTAACCCTGAAAGAGAACTGAGGGCTAGCTGAGGGAGGGAGGGACAATGAGTGAGCTTGAAGGGTGTACCTGGCACTCAGCTTGGGAAGCACTGCTGAGTCCCCACCAGCATAAAGTTCGGGATAGACAAGGGCAGAACTCAGACAGAAGATGAAAACAAGTGCTCCTTCTCTTCTAGTCCCAGGCACTCAGGAGTCGTGGGTGAAGACATGGCCACATCCAGGAACCACAGCACATACAATCAATCCGGAAAATGGCACAGGAATGGCATCAAGAAAGCCAGTTACAAAGATAATAGGCTCTTAAGGGGTCAACCCCACATTCACGAGGAACATGTGCTTTGACAAGAAGCAGAACAAAAAGGCTGAAGAAGATGCTGGCAGACAACAGTGCAAAGGTGACAACTGGATGTACCGAGATCTCTAAGGCACTTGTGAAGCCTAAGGTGGTTAAGCCCAACAGGCAAACTTAGCCTTCTTGCTTTCATCACGCATCTCAAGCTTGGAAAGTGGACTCAAAGCTACATGGCCAACGGTTGTAGGTTCTGCTAACCAAAGCCCAAAATCTGAACCAAGGCAGTGGCCTCAGCTCCAACTCAGGCTCAGGCTTCAGTTCCAGCTCAGGCTCCCCAAAGTGCCCAGGTCCCTGCGAAGGCCCTATAGAAAAAGTGGCTCAGGCCAGTGGGAAAACAGATGACTGATGTGACACACCTATACACTATCTGCAGATGGCCAGTGCCCAACACTGTTTTACAAATAAACTTGGGGCAAGAGCTGTTGCAGGGAACAAAGTCCTAGTATTGGAAGAGACAGCCAAGGAAATGGAAATGAACAGCTATGCAAAAAAAATCAAGAACAAGCTGGGGGTGATCTCAGAGACACAGTGTTTGTTTAGCTTGCACAAAGTCTCAGGTTCTGCTTGTTTTGAAAGACAAAACTGTAATTTCATAACTACTATAAAAAGCCCTAAATGACCAGAAATAAAATGTGAAATTCAGATTAGTACTGGGTCCTGAACAGCAACTGGAGAGAGTATGAAGAGAGACTTCATAAAGTTCTAGTCCTTTGCTCAGTATAGAGGAAACTGGAGACCTCCATAGAGTCACTCTGCAGCCGCAGTGTGGCAGAGAGGAGGCTAGGTGAAACTGATGCTACAGATGAGCAGAAGGCAGCCAGGGCTTCGGAATGCAGACAGTACTTTGCTCTTGATATGTTCCTAGTAGAACGGTGACAAGGTGGGAGAGGAGAGAAAAGTGTCTCTCTGCCGGGAAGGGGAGGTACAATATGATGTGCAAGCAGAGAATCTTGCCTTTGATTGGAGCATGGGCAGGCAGCAGTGAAACAAAGCAAAACAAAACAAAACAGAAAACAGAGAAGGAAGGCATAGATCTAAGAAGCTATGTGGACACAAGGAATTTATAGAGGATACCTTCTAATGACTGAAATTCTCTTAGACAGCAAATAAGGTTGGCCTACAGCATGGACTAGAAAGACAGCTGAGCTTTGAGGAGAGCAAGGTATCTGGGAGAGAGGAGACGGATTGTTGCCCAGAGGCACTAAGCATTCATTCATCTGAGGACAGTCAGTGTGTGCTGTCCTCAGCCACATTCAGATGACGAGTAAGCTCAGAGTCAATTAGGCCACACAAGTTGAAGAGAGGAGTTCCGCCACCAGGTATGATTCCCTGTGGATCATCACTGACCAGAATTAGGTGGAGGGACGAAGTTAAAAAGAGCCTCCGGAAACTGAGGGTCAGTGAAAAGGTGGCAGCATCCAGGGCTGAGAGTTGGAAGATGAAAAGGGAAAAAAACACAAAGGGAGCTCTGTAAAAGTTCACTGTAGAATTCAGGGCAACTCAAAGGTTTCAGCAAAAAAATTTGCACACCATTAGCCAAACAAAAACCTAAAAACAAATAAACCATCTCAAAGCAGGGAAAAGAGACTAATGAAAATATTTGTGAAAAGAAAGTGAAATTTTAAAGCTTAGAGTATATAGTACATATATTTAAATGAACAAGTATGTCTCTATATGAAATTAAATAACAAAATGCCATATATTTTGTGAAATGTAATTTCTCTAATTTAGAGTACTATTTCTATTATTTTTGATAACCTCAAAGTACCACTTTTATTTTATATTTCAAAAAACTGAACTTCTAATTAAAGCAGTTTCTTTAGAAAAACAAACAAACAAAAAGGAGAACAAAGTTAGTGAGGAAAGCTAATGTTCACAACAATCTGCAGCACGTTCACATAGAAACAGTCAGGTGTAGTAACATGTATCATTCCTTAGTCAGAGAACTCATGGGGTTTTTGAGGCAGGACCATGAATTTGAAGCTAGACTGATTCAGAGAGTGAGTTTTGGGTTAGTGTGGATACAAAGTGAGACCTTATATTAAAAACATGAGATTAAGCATCAATTTAAGAATAGCATTCACAGCAACTCAATAGTCAATCCTTTAGATCTAACTAAGCAGTAACTCCAGACATGGAAGCTTAAGTTCAGGACCTTCATAAAGAGGTACCTGGAAACTCAACTGCAGTGAGACCTGAGAAATGAGGACCCCAAACACAAACACTGACAGCACTCCTTTCTTCAAGACAGACTTCATGTGGTAGAGGGATATGGCTCTCACTCTATCCATTTACCTGTGCTGGTGGCTGAGTTGCTCTGCCCTTCATCAGAGTACTGACAAGGATACTGTAATGGCTCATCTGCTCCTGGAAAGTACTGTATAAAAGCAAGCCACAATTTAAAATGCCTTTAGTACAGAGTAAACACTGCTAAATGAACTCAAGAGCATGTCTGCATCACTGCTTCAGTTTAAGGTGCAGCTGAGGTGGACATGGCTGTCTTTCCTCAGGAGTGTACTGAATATAGAGCGACATCTGTTTCTGATCATACAAAGATGGTGAGATGTGTTCCTTTTGGGAAGTTACATGCGGACAATGCCATGTAGCTACCTAGGCACTGAGATGACAGGAAAGAGTAGCTCTCTAGAGGAGCACGTGGAACAGAAGGCTCACTGCTCACAGTGCATGGAACGTGGAAGAGTGACACACATTATCAAATTGCTGCAAGGACTGTTTGCCTGACAACTGGTAGCGAACACTTCTGAATCACCTTTAGAACTTAAGAACATACCTTACGAAGCCCTCTTATGAAGTGGGGGGCAGAATACTAAAATATTTACTGAACGATGAAAGTAAAAGTTAGAGGAAGATTTTTTTTCAAATCAGACAAAACTTGGGTGCACAATTTTAATTTGACTTATGCAGCCTAAAGTTTACACGTATAAACTTAAGTCAAAGTTACCACTTTGTCTCTTGTTGGAAAAAAATATCTATTTTCAATAAAAAAAAATTAAAATATTTGAAATAATTCTAAAATGCTTAGATTTGTAGAGTAGGGAATTTGGTTATCTTTTCAAAAGGGCTTTTAGGATTCCATAAGGCCTAGAAAAAAAGTTTAGTTTTTACTGGCATCTGAAAACATGCAACACAAAGTCAAAACAGTAAAAGTGAGCATCACTCAAATACATGTCTCCTAAGTGCCCAACACTCTGTAGAAATGGCTCGATTTTGATGAAAAATCTGATGAATGCAGTTTAGTTCAGCATGTTTTTAATCACATATATGTAGGCACTCCAAAGCTTTAGACACCCTATACCAGCATCTCTCATATACTCTGGTGCCCAAGAACAAAATACTTGTCTATAAACGTTAGTATAAAACAGTGAGCCCAGAAACCTCTTCTAACCCATTCTGCCATTACAGAGAGATAGTTTTTAAGTAATGTTTTCTTTTCTGATTATACAAGTAATAAACGTCTAACTTGAAAATCATAAAGTACAATGCAGAAAATAGTTAGCATTCCTTCATTTTAAAAGCCCATTACAACTTGGCACATATTAAAGGCCCCCAAACCCAAAGCCCCTCAAAAGAAGGATTATACCCGCATCAAGTGAGTCATTATTTTCACAATTTCCTCCATTGAAGGGCGCTGAGAAGGGTCCTTAGACCAACAGCGGGTCATCAGGCTCTCAATGGGCTTAGGTAAATTTTTGATCAGTGGTGGTCGAGTACCTATATTTGAAAATTACAGAAATAAAAGGATTATCTATGGAAAGAGCAGCGCAAGAGTTTTGTAGTTTATTTCTAACAATATCTGAATCAGCATTTTTTTGCCTTTTAGTTTATCATTTGTTATTTGTTGTATCTATATATCTATATTCACAAAGGGCAAACTATACTAACCTGTACATTTAATAGCACACAGTGATAATATATTTCTTTATAGCACATGGTAATAAGAACAGTGAGAACTAAGACTATTTCACTGAGGCTAGGTGCACGCCTTTAATACCAGCATGTGTGAGGCTGGTGGAACTCACAGCTTTGAGTTCCGCCAGTGCTACATAGTAAGACTGTGTCTCAAAACCCAAGCCAAACTGCCACAAACATTCTTTCAACAAGTAGCAAAGGCTAAATGCATAATTAAAAACAAAGACAAACAAAACCCAAGTAGCTGAATTGAGGAAAGATGAATTTCCAGACTACAAAATTTCAAATGTGTTTGAAAAAAAAATCTTCCATTTATAGAAAGTGGTGAACCACAGTGTCACACTCGCTGCTCTCTCTCGGCTGTCCTGTCACACCTACTTCTCTCAACTATGGTATCACACTCCCTCTGTTCCCTCCCTCATGCTGTTGTGCTCACTGACTTCCTTCAGGTATGATGTTATGCTCACCGACTTTCCTCTGCTGTGGTGTCACACTAACTGCTTGCAGTTAACCATTTTACAGACTGAAAATTAAGAAGTTTTTGTAATTTTTAAGCCTTTGATGGTATTCTTAATAAGCCTCCCCTACTCAAGAGTGGCTTCAGATGCAATGAAATATTTGTAGTTTATTAATTCTTTTACTCTGTACTTCACTGATAATCATTTGCTGAAAACTGATAGAAGAAGCATGCCATCTTGGTCAAGGCTCCTGTATTTTCTATAATGACACTATGGGATGTAACCTTAACCTAGTAGAGGAACCAGAGACAGAGGTATGGAGGGGTGCAAATGAAGGTGGTCTGGTAAGAAATAGTGACATTTCAATGTCACAAATACATGAGCTCTGGGGAGGAAGATTAGAAAAGTTTTCCAAAGATGAAATATACAAAATATATTAAAGAAAGATTGCTTTTGACAAACCATTATGAACAGCCCACATGATTCGGAAAGCTGGGCCACCAATCTCATCAAAGGGTTTCCGGCGTGTTATCACTTCCCAAAGGATAATACCCCAGCTGAAGACATCACACTTTTCACTGTAATTGCTACCTACAAAAAAAAAAAAAAAAAAAAAAAAAGGCAGTGTAACCTTGAGACCTCGAATCACAGAGACAACTAGTTTTATAAATTCTAGAAGAAAGGGTATTTTGGACAAAAGACTATCACACGCAGAGTAAAACAACTACTTTCTTAAAATATTTTCAACAAATATATTTTAATGAATTAAATATAAACAATATAGTCAAAATCTACCTGAGAAAGCCAGTTATTTTCTACTCATCAACAAGACACACTGGCTTCCTTCTTCTGAGTGTAGACTGATCCCTTTTACAGGCATAGTATGAAACACCTTTATCTTTCTTTCTGTAATGTTTCAATTATTTTTAGAAGAAGGCTTATTTTATTATTTTTGACTGTATATATGTCTGTGAACCATGTGCAAAATGCCCACGGAGGTCAGAAGAAATCATTGGGCACCTTAGATCTGGAGTTACAGACCTTTGTGAGCCTCCATGTAGATGCTGGGGATTGAACCTGGTCCTCTGCAAGAGAAGCAAGTGCTTTTCACCTCTGAGCCACTGCTCTAGCCCCTCGATTTCTTTTAAGAGTGCTTGCTTAGAGATGGAACCCAGGGGCTTTTTCATATAAAGCGTATGTTCTATAACTGAACTATATCTTCAGTTCCTGTTAATTTGTCACCTTAATATTCTTCTTGCTCTGTGACAGACAGCATTCTTTGCTACAGGAGTACAGCACTGTTGTAATTTAATGGCTTAAAATTCTTAATTTAAAAACTACAAAAAACTTAAAAGTGATTAAAATTATGAGTAACAAATAAAAACTAAGCATATTATGAACAAAACTGTATTACTAAGATGAAAGATACATAATCATACACACACACCTATCTCCAAAACAACCACCAGCAATAAAAAAGTCACACCTCAATTATAATGACAGGTTTCTAAACAAAGCATACAAAATAATATAGAACTGCCACTACACAGCAATCTAATTTAGGCTACAGTGGCTACCTGATGATACCTTTCTGAAATTTAGAAATTTACACAATCTAAAAATCCCTTCAAAAGAGAAACAACAATTACTCTTCGTAACAAACCCCTTTGCTTTATTTACTACAATACTGCATCACTGTAAGGCACAGAAAGTGACATTAAATAAGTGACTGAATTAATAGAAAAGCCATCTGCATTATCCAGATGAAAGAGAAGGCATTATCTAATTTTATGTAATTAAGCATCTTTAGTCCAACCCTTTGTTGTTCCTGACCTTGTTTTTGTGTGTTTTTAAAGACTCTCTACCTAACACTTTTAACAGCTACTGTCAAACTCATGGCACTCTAAAGCATGTATTTTTACATATCTTACATATTCAAAGCCTTCTTGTACCTAGGCAACACTACTCCTTAGGTCCTGTAAACAGCAAAACCACCATGACTGCCAGTAGAAAAAGGGAAAGCATGGCTCTGAATAAAGTGCAAAGGGCCACCTGTTCACCTTTCCAGGGAAACAACCTTGGAGAGCGCTATGCACGACTCAAAACATGTGGTCATACTTGGGCACCTTATTGCTGAGCACTTGTGAAAGCACCTCAACTACCGTTTATCAAGTAGAGAATATCTCAATTACGCACCTGTGAACACTGAGGACTGACTGGCTGTACACATGTGTGAGTCTGCACAGAAGAGAATTTATTTTCTGCCTTAGGCCATGCTCACTTAGACCCTTTTATGCACTATTCAGAAGCGTTGCAAATGCATCCTGGATTTACACGGATTAGGCCGATTAGCAGCCGTGTCACGCTCTTGTGACTCTCACGCTCTCGTGACTGTACCTTCAAATACTTCAGGTGCCATCCAAGCAGCACTCCCTTTATTATTGGTCATGTGTGTCTGGATATCGCAAGCTGTACCAAAATCGCAGATTTTTAGAACTGTCCCTCCTGCAACCAGCAGCAGACTATTGTAAAAAATTCAAAATTTACAAAGTTAGTATTTGACTTTATAGGAAGAGATAATTATAAACTGGAAAAAATTAAACAAATGCTTTTATTCAACTTCTGTAAAACATGACTTGGTCACTGTAATGGCCTAATAGTTTGGAGGAGTATCAGCAAGAATCGAATGGTGCTAACACAGAGAACATGGAGAGACCATTAGATTCCTGTTTTCATGTCTCCATCTCCAGATCCATGACAGTTCCTAACCAACCATCCCTTTGGCTGAGATAGACATGGTTTTCTTTGTCTGTCTCTTTTCACGCTCTTTTTCTTTGGTTTATTGACACAGTTTCTCTGTGTAGCCTTTGCTGTCTGAGACTCACTTTGTAGACCGGGCTAGCCTCAAACTCACAGTGATCCACCTGCCTCTGCCTTCCTTGAATGCTGGGATTAAAGGCATGCAACACCACACCCAGCTTAGAAATGGTTTTAAACTTTCTGAAATGCAGCACTATGGTGTCCTGAAGTGGGAATTTAATCACAAACAATTATTACTAAAAGAACAGCAACATCAATAGAACAAATAATCTAACTGAAAAGAAAGTAAAATACATCAACACAAAAAAACCAATAATACAGGAAATTGAACCAGGGTCTTGTACCTGATAAATGCCCTTTAAGTGAGCTATCTCCATAGACCAGTAGTTCTTATTTTATGTCTTTAAGACATTTCTCAATGTTTCCTCTCAAAACTGTTCCTGAATTTAGAATGTGTGTGTGTGGAAAAGTATGAATCTCCTATCATGAAGACAGTCTAATAAATGCTAGGAATGTTCCAGAACTTCAGCTTTCTAGGTGCTCAAATACAATTAATTGCTAACAGCATCCTTTTACTTACAGAGCTTTACTTTTGACAATAAACAAATAGAGATGGGTCATAAAATGTGCATACTCACATTGTAGTAACATTTAAAAGAAGTGAATGAAAACACAATGCAATCATACATCTTATTAACTTTTTGTACGTAATGGTCTACTTAAACTTTAAATAGACTTCTAGGAAATTCTCTTTTAATTCAATGTAATTACAACAAACAGATAAGCCCTTATTCACTATCCTACACTACCAAATACTTTTGTCATATTCTACTCTTGTATGTATGCAATTCAACAAAAACTGTTTAAAGGTTCTTTTGAAGTACCGGGATTCTCACTTCCTACGGAGAAACCTGGGCTGTTTGCATCTGTACTCAAGATTCAGAAATGCTTTTCCCCCCCTAAGAACAAAAACACCACTGGCACAGTTCTACACAATGTCTACCCTGTGCAGACCCTGTTCCTATTAGGAATATAGCAGAGAGAGTAATCAGACTTGTCTCTGCTCTGAGAAAACTATGCAGGAAGTGTTTTAAACACTACAGGAACAAAATGGAACTTATAGGTTAACAGATTCTAATTATTACCATGCAAATTTGGAGTTAGTAAAAACATCTCCCACAGACAACATCCTAAAATTAAGTTTAGAAATACAGCTAGATATTTTGGTTTTGCTGCTCTTCTTGTGGAGCTTCTGTCTTTTCTAGGACTTAATACTTCCCACTTCTTTCATAAGATTCCTTGCACTCTGCCCAAAGGTTGGCCATAAGTCTCAGCATCTGCTTTGATACCCTGCAGGGTAGAGCCTTTCAGGTCCTCTGTAGCAGGCTCTTGTCCTGTTCCTTGCTTTCTCCTTCTGATGTCCATCCTCTTTGCCTTTCTGAATGGGGATTGAGCATTTTAGCTGGTGTCCTCCTTCTTGCTTAGTTTCTTTAGGTGTACAGATTTTAGTAGATTTATCCTATATGTCTAAAATCCACTTACGAGTGAGTATATACCCTGTGTGTCTTTCTGCTTCTGGGATACTTCACTCAGAATGATCTTTTCCAGTTCCCACCATTTACCCGCAAATTTCACGATATCCTTGTTTTTTTATTGCTGGGTAATATTCCATTGTGTAAATGTACCACAATTTCTGTATCCATTCCTCAGTTGAGGGGCATCTGGGTTGCACAGGGGTCTTTTCTGAGACTGATACTCCAACCAAGGACCATTGATGGAGATAACCTAGAACTCCTGCACAGATATAGCCCATGACAGTTCAGTATCCAAGTGGGTTCCATAGTAATGGTAACAGGGACTGTCTCTGACATGAACTGATTGGCTTGCTCTTTGATCACCTCCCCCTGAGTGGGGAGCAGCCTTACCAGGACACATAGGAAGACAATGGAGCCACTCCTGATGAGACCTGGTAGAATAGAATCAGAAGGAAGGCGAGGAAGACCTCTCCTATCAGTGGACTTGGGGAGGAGGCATGTGTGGAGCAGGGGAAGGGAGGGTGGGACTGGGAGGGGTAGAGGGAGGGGCTTACGGGGGGGGATACAAAGTGAATAAAGTGTAATTAATAAAAACTAAAATTAAAAAAAAAAGAAATACAGCTAGATGAGAAAAGTAAGTAAAAAATAACAATGTAAGTAAAAAGGGAAGAGAAAAGAGAAAGCCAAGGGTAACAACTACCTTGAATTAGGGGTGGCAAGAGGAGAGAAGGCAGTGTAATACCACTGACACTTACTTGGGAGGCTTGAGGTCCCTGTGAATGAGAGCTTTGGGCTGCATGCTGTGCAGATAAGCCACTCCTTGGGAGCACTGTAAACACCAGCTCATGGCGTGGGCAGCAGTGTAGTAAGGCAATGGTTCAGCACCATGCAGCACTGCAAGAAAAAGACACAACAAACTAAAAAGAACTTTATTGCATATAATATGAAATAATATAATTGCAAGCACCATCAAAACACATAAATGAGTATTCTTTTACAAACAATGAAGTCCTACTTTTAAACCTCTTCCGGATTAAAAAGAAAAAATGAAGAACAAAAAATTTAAAACATTTTAGTAGATAGCTCCCCATATGGGTCAAATAAAATTAATAATACTATCATACTTTTAAAAATTACTAATGTCTTTCACATAATGACATAAATTACAAGCAACCCTATTCATGATGAGGGGGGAATAGAGAAAGAGTATACAGATGGCTATATCAGATGTTTACAACTGTTATTTTTTTCTATTGTAGCTAAAAAACTACCAGTTTTCTTCAATAAAATGAGTACTATATACAAATTAACAACAAAGTATAAATAGCAGTGAGTCTACAGTGAGTGTACATAAAATAATAATGTGCAAGTAGATGCCATCTATTTTATAAAGCTTACAGGGACAACTCACACATACATGAGGTTGGTATTTTTAAGGTGGGTGCTTTGTTCCACAAAGGTAATGGCAGCACAAAAGATGGTAACTGCTGTGGTTTGAATGAGGATGGCACATACAAACCTGCATGTGTGAAAATCTGGCTCCCATGTGATGGAACTGTTTGGAAAGGAATGGTGGGTGTGGCCTTGCTAGAGAAAGAATGCCAATGGGGGTAGACTTTGCGATTCCAAGACCCAGCCATGCCCAGGGTGCTTTCTGCCTTCTGCTTTTGGATAAAGATGTAAGCTCTCAATTGCTTCAGCTAACATGCTTGCTGCCACAATGCTCCATCCTTTGAAACTGTAAGCCCAAGTCAACAGTTTCTTAAATATGTTGCCTTGGTCATGGTCACAACAATAGGAAAGTTACTAAAACAGTACAAATTTAAAATGAGTAAAGTGAGTTTTTACTGTTTCATGTTTCGAAAAGGAAACACTATAAAACATGGTGAAATGAAGTATAACCAAGAGTTCTAAAATAAAGGGTTAAATCTGAAACAGAGGGAAAACCTATTTAAAAAGCAACTGTTATTCCATGAAGTTTAACATAATGAAACTATTGTTAACTCAAAAAGTATATGTAATTATCATAGCTTTCTTGCCCTAAGTCCTTAGCAATCAAAAACTAAACCAAACCAACCAACCAACCAAAGAACAAAATAACTTCCTCTGTGAACTCTAACAGTAAATTGTGAATAGCAGGTAATTCCGTTTTTATTAAAAGCTTTCTAACTGCTTCAATCTACTAGTTAAAAGCAGGCTTAGCTGATACTCACCATTGTACAAGGAGCCTCCCTCAGCATACTCCATCACAAGACATACCTGAAACATACAGCAGAATTAACTCCAACGACAACATTGTTGGGCCCTCCCTGCAGACAACTTAAGTTTAATTGTCTGATTGCCCTAAAAATTATTCTTTTGGCTGCTACTATGTGACTGACAGTGGTAGAAAGGACTGATATCTATGATTAAACACGTTTCCTTTAGGTACCTGCCTGTGATCCATATTAAAATAGATGGCTCTACGCTGAGGACCAAAACATAATTACAAAACCTTTTCAGAACCAGTGCTAATAAAGACATGCTGTAGGACATCAAGTCTTATAACAAGGTGAGTTCCTGGGCAATGTATGTTGGTGAGGAGGGCAGACAGACAGGGCATGCACTACTTCATGAGGCTTTTATTCAGACGGGATCTGGTGTTCTGCCTGCTTACATATAAGGGTAGTTCCAGGGCAGAAAAGAGGAAGGGGAAAGGAGTTTCCTTTTGTTGGCCTCTCATTGGCTACTGCCAGGTTAGCTAAGTTAGTAAGATGAGTGGTAACATAGGAAAGTCAGGTGATCTCTGTAGGCCTTGTTGTTATTAACTTAAGCCTAAGGAACTTTAAATAATGGTCTGGCCATGGCTAACAGGTACCTGAGAAAACCCAACCAACATACTATTTTGTTAGGGCTGGAAGCAAACAAAATGCAGGAAGTGTTAACTACTGTAAAGCTACAATTAAGCAGATCAACACAACTTCATAAATTATATAAAATGCATACACTCGCCACATTGTTTCCAACAGGCAGATGGACACTTACTGGATTCAAGCAGGCTCCATACAATTTTACAATATTAGGATGGTTCACACGTGATAACTGCCGGAGCTGTAACAAAGTATGGATTTTAAAATAGTGCTGGTTTTTGAGGTACTTATTCCATCTTAGTGTCATATAGGACATGTGTTTAAATTGCTCAGTAACGTCTGCTTACCAGGTAGCAAGCACTATGGTCACAGGCACTGGAAATCCCCAGTCCCTGCTGGGATCCCTGTCCTACAGTTCAAGTGGGAACACAGACATAATTAAATACGTGAAGAAGAGAAGTCACTAACACTGCATAAAGTGCTGTAATGGCAGTTAAGAATACGCCAGGATAAAAAGAAGAGACTAGATGCCAAAAGTGATGGCAGTGACTGAGTCACCCACACCAGGAGCTGCAGGTGATCAATTTCCCTATTCTGTATGTGCTCTTGGATTTCTTTAGACTCTGAAAGATAGGTAACTATTACTCCATTTTAAATATGAGACCTTGAAGCTAAGTTCCAGAGAGGATTTTATGATCAAGATTTGACATGAATAGTTGCCTCTAATTCCATTTCCTTTCTTTCAGTTGCTGCAGAGTTGAGGGCGAGGAGGGTTACCTTTCTGTTATAGGACATCTGACTAGCATTCCCTAGTTTCAATCCACAGTATAACCCAAGTCAATCTCTAATACAGAAGAAACTGGGGAGGGACACTGGGAGGCAGAAGGGAAATTGATACTCCAAATTCTGGTTTTACACTTCTCTGGGCCAATAATTCCACCGAGGCTGTAGTCTTGTCCCCTGTTCCACATTTCAAATTCCTACAATATATCTTTCTCATAAAACAGCATCTTGCTCTTTCTCTCTCCCTTGTCTTCTTTTCTGACTTTCCCCAGCTCTTTCTCCTTAATTTCTACATAGTCACATGGTACTGGCTTCATGTAAAGCTCACTAAGGTCTCTTAACTTTCTCATCATATGCCTGGGGAGAGTTTTCTTTACAGTCAATATTCATGAATTTTCCATCCTAATAGACAATTAGCTAATTCTTTTTTAGATTATTTCCTATAACTCTTTATTATTACATATTTATTGTACATAAATGTTTCATCTTGGTAAAACTTAGCATTGCACTTTACATAGCATATTATTCAAGCATTTATTCCTGTTTTCTTTGAGTTTCATTAAGTAAGTGAAGTTTTTTTAAATTGTTATTTACAAGGGAGAAGCTCAGAAGGATGATGAGTATCTGAAATTGAGATAATAGTATACGATTTTGGAAGCTGACAAGCTAGGGACTAGTAATAACCGACCCAGCTGACAGAGAGTCAAATCATAAAACTTAGAGAAGCAACAAGATTTCCTTCACAAAATCCTTGTAGAAGAAACTCAAAGTAATAAAACATGTTATAAAGGGTTTTTCACTAATAAATTTGCTTAGGAGATAAAAATCACATAGAATTTAGTTAAGGGATCACTGCCTACAAAATACCCCAAAGATAAGAAGTAACCAGCCTGTTAGAGATAAACAAAATTTACAATTCTGGATATAAATGTTTGTTCACCAGGATTCACCAGTCATTAGGCCTGTGCCCAAAGAACATGCCTCTAACAGGCAGCTCAAGGACACACCAATGTTAAGTCCTGGGTTATCATAAAGCCCTCAGTTCTCTTCTTGAGAAAAACATAATTCTCCAGATGGGCAAGGAGACTGAGGACAACAATTATTAAAAAAGAAAAACACTGGTGTACTTAAAATAATACTGGTGCTGTATGATCAGGGTTACACTCTCCTATCTCTGTTTAAATTGTTCAAAGTGTAACCTGGGGCCAGCACCTAGAAGGGATTTAAGGATGAGAGCATATGTGACATGTATAAGCCTACAATATACATGTTAATAAAATCTTTGATTTGAGGCTGGCTCCTCTTTGGTTTTTAGCCACAGCTGGTCATGCTTTTTCAGTAAAGAGTTTTTCTTCTATTTATCTCTAAGTATGTGGAACAGCTTTTCATTAGAAAGGTATATTATTTCTAAAACATTGTAAGAGATTCTTAACTTTGGGTAACAAAAGAGAATACCATTTCAAAATTAAAATGTAATACTTTGAAGTAGATTTGAAGTCTATGATTCACTGCATTTTAATTCATGGATGGATTTATGTAAATATATATTTTTCTCTAATAACTTTTAAACTAATTTAAACCAAAAAATTAAAAGCATTCCTATGAAGTTACTACCTTTAGTTCAATCAAATTGCTAAGGTTCATGTACACAGAAATATGAAAATTAAGAGACAATGTCTTTTATAACCATAAGATCAGAGCATCTTTAGAGAAGAATTACTGGATAGAAATGGCATCTTACCTCCACAATGAAAGCTTTCCTCTCAGATTCACTTTCTATTTGTTTAATAGCAACATCCTTTGCTCTCCACTTAGCTTTGCAAACCACTCCAAAAGCTCCTCTGCCAACAACCTGAGTTAACACACACACAAAACCCCAAATTAGAAGCAGAGCCAGTTCAGTACAACACAGGCAGTTTTAAGTCACATCAAAGGTTTAGAAACCACCATTACCTAAATTTGCTAAGAAGAAATTTTTCATTAAACAGGATGAAATGCAGTTTTAATCTTTGAAATAAACCTCTTCTTTTAAAAGCAAAACCAAAAAAAGATACAAGAAGACATAAAGCAATTTTTAATCACAGTGGAAAACTAAAGGCAAGATGAATGAGAAGTGGTTCAGAAAAAAGAAAGATAAAAATGAACATATAATATTTTAAGAAATTAAAACCAGCTTTCAAATAACCAAATAAGGGCAGCGAATGGAGAAAGGCTAAAAATACATACGATAAAAGACTCACTACAAAGGAAGCAAAAAATATTATTGTCTGTACAATGAAATACTGTTAGGCAAAACAAAACAAAACAAACAAAAAACCCAAATACAGATATATGCAAGAACATGGATGAACTACTAAGAACATGGATGAAATACTATGCTAAGTAATTAAAAAAACCAACCTTGACCCTCAATACCACATATTACAAGGCTCACTTGTAAAATGTCTAGGAGAAAATTTAAAGACAGCAGGCAGATCAGTGGTTGAAAACTGGAACTGATGTAAATGGGTGTTGGGCATCCTGCCAAGGTTTGAAAGTTGACTCTGATGGCTGACAGCTGGATAAATTTGTAAAAACCATTAAATCACACTCCACATGGGTGAGTTTTATGACAGGTAAATAGCTTATTACTTTCTAAATTCTAATGAAAATATGGATCAACTGTATGTCATATTATTGCTGAAACTAATGGCTATCATATGGGTACACTATTCTGTCAAGCTTCTCTATTTCTAAAAATATTTGGAAAAATCTAAGTATTTTAAAAACATTAGAAAACAAATATGAAAATCAGCTTGATGTCTGTCAGATCAAAACTATTAGAGTTTTACTGTGAAGGGCATTAGTTAAGCACCATCATCTGCAACTTCCCATCTTCTGGTATTTAAAGATGCTGTGGCAAATCCCTTTCCTTCCTCATTTCATTTTTATACACTTTTTACTAGTGGGCACTGAGAGAGTGCTTTGCCCACATTGCTCTTTACACAGCCTCAAGAAAGCTGCTAATGTTCTCCTTATGCTACACACAAAGCACATTTCTCAAGTCTACACAGGTAATAACAGGTACTGCTAATGACAGGCAGCCCTACAAAAGAATGTCCGTGGTTCCAACAGGTAACATATGACATCCTTAATATGCCAAAAATCAGTTATGTGGTCCCTTAGTGATCACTTCACATGAGAAGTGAATTTACATAAAACTTCTCAACAACAAAGTTGACTGTAGCTAGTGATCAAATGGTCGTTTTTAAAAATCTACACTGGATCACTTCATAGAGGAAAAAAGGGGCACTACACTAGGGCAGTAACTGTAACCTGGGATGTATGGACAGTCTAGCCATGGCTCCAATTATATTTCATGTCATATTAAGCAGCATGAATACTCACATTCAATGTTCACCATCAGATGGGTGTGATTTGGAGTGTTTTTCATGGATTATCACATTTAATCCTCTTCCATTTTAAAGGTAAGCAGTCGTAGATTTGCAGCTTACCCACAATACACAGTAAGAAAGTATTTAGGAGGCACGATCTGAAACCTACAGCTTATAATTATAAACACATGCTTTGGGCTATACCCAGCTTAAAGGTAACCAGGTGCTTCTAGGCAAAGTCCCAAGGAAGCCAGGCTCTTTTGGATACATTTTCTGGTTTCTAGTCCTGGGCACTTGGAGCCCACTGTCTTGTTCTCAAGCCTCAATAAGAACAAGACACTAACAATGATGATTCCTGCTCACCATGCAGTTACTTTAACAAGACTGGGGAACTGACCTGAACTCTAATGTGTCTGTAACATACTCAGTCTTATTGCTAGGTACCCTGCTCACTCTGACTGCTAGGTAAATTAACATCTGAGCTTTTTCTCCTCTGCAGTAAAAGCAGAGATGCTTCTATTTTTCTTAGTGAGCCTCTACAGAGTTCCTAAGTTATTTTACTTAGTAAGTATCTGTTGTTTGGAGTCTGCGCCTTGTCCACTACTTTCCAGGGAAGCCCAGAGATGGGAGTGAACATTTCTCCTCCCGAAGGTCGGTTTCTGGGCCGAAAAGGGTGAAACATGGGGGTCAAAGGAGCTCAGAGCTCTGAAACCTGAGCCAGGGAGCAACAAGGGAGTGGCCGGAGTTGGTGGCTGCAGTGATCTGAGTTGACACACCTGTGAATGGCGGCAGCTTTGAAGTTCCAAAGCCAATGGTGATACTGCATTTTTGCAGCCCTTCAGCCACTACCCTGCTAATGGCAGAGGGTACTTTGGGCAAGTGCCATGTCAGGTCCATTCACAGCTAGAATGCAAGTCTGTGGCTGCTCTGTGGCGGTCATCAGCCCTTGGTGGTGGAGTGGGTTTCAGTGGCAACCAAGGCACCTATGGCCCAGGTTTGAAGGGCAAATCTCTTTAGGGAGGAAGGGAGCCTTAGAAGGGGAAATAGATGGTGGTAGCCTCCTTTATTTCATGTAAAAAGGGGACTTATAAACCTTGGGCAGTGGGAGGGGTTTTGGGGGGTGAACATGTTTCAACTTCATGGTTAAACTAAGATGACACACCCAGATCAGTCTACCTATTGATAATATTATTGTTAACTATGAATGAATGATTATAAAGCAACACATTATAATCATATACCTACAGATTAATCAAAGTGACTGTACTTAGTGTTCCAAAAAAAGGTCAGATCCCAAATGTTATATGTATTTGTGGTAATTGTCTGGAGTATGCATGACTATCTGTTATCCACAAGTGCCACCTAGTGATAAAATGATGACTGATTCTGAGCTTGAAAGTTAAAACCATGGCCACAAAATGTAAGCAAATGAATACATGATAAACTCTCTTTTGCTTTGAGAAATCAATTTTACAAAACAATCTAAAATAAAAGATCAATCTGGCACTTTCTCAAAAAATTAGGAATAGTGTTACCTCAAGATCCAGCTATATCACTCCTAGGCATATATCCAAAAGATGCTCAAGTATACAACAAGGACATTTGCTCAAACATGTTTGTAAAGCTTTATTTGTAATAGCCAGAAGCTGGAAATAACCCAGATGTCCCTCAGTTGAGGAATGGATACAGAAATTGTGGCACATTTACACAATGGAATACTACTCAGCAATTAAAAACAAGGAAATCATGAAATCTGCAGGCAAATGGTGGAATCTAAAAAAGATCATCCTGAGTGAGGTATCCCAGAAGCAGAAAGACACAGAGGGTATATACTTACTTATAAGTGGATATTAGACATATAATATAGGATAATCATACTAAAATCTGTATACCTAAGGAAGCCAATCAAGAAGGAAGACTCTGGGTATGATGCTCAATCTTCATTCAGAAAGGCAAAAGGGATGGACATCGGAAGAGGGAGAAAAAAGAGAAGAGGACAAGAGTCCATCACAGAGGGCCTCTGAAAGACTCTACCCAGTAGGGTATCAAAACATATGCTGAGACTCCTAGCCAAACAATGGGCAGAGTGCAGGGAGTCTTATGAAAGAAGGGGGAGATAGGAAGACCTGGAGAGGACAGGAGCTCCACAAGGAGAGCAACAGAACCAAAAAATCTGGGTACAGGGGTCTTTTTTGAGACTGATACTTCAACCAAAGACCATGCATGGAGATAACCTAGAACTCCTGCACAGATGTAGCTCATGGTAGCTCAGTGTCCCAGTAATAGGAACAGGGACTGTCTCTGACATGAATGCAGGGGCTGGCTCTTTGATCACCTCCATCTGAGGAGGGAGCAGCCTTACCAGTCCACAAAGGAAAACAAGGAAGCCAGTCCTGACGAGACCTGATAGAACAGGGTCAGATGGAAGGGGAGGAGGACCTCCCCTATCATTAGACTTGGGGAGGGGCGTAGCAGAAAAGAGAGGGAGCGTGGGAGGGAGCTACAGCTGGGATACAGAGTGAATAAACTATAATTAATAAAAATAAAATAAAAATCAAACATTAAAAAAGTAACCCAAACCGACAAGAACAGAATGGTCAAATAAATAAGCCTAATAAATATCAAAAAACAAAATAAAACAAAACAAAAAGATTACATTCACATCTGAAAACCCATGGCTTCAAGAAATCTCCATTTTCATTTGAGTTTTAAATTACCTCATAAACACAGTGAAGTAACAGGTCATAAATGATAACACAGAAAGGAAAGTTTTCAAAGTTGTGCACATTTACTGAAATATCTGATAGAAATAACTCATAATTTCACAGGAGTCAGTTTAAAAGCATGGAGCCAGTGCTTAAAGAATTATATTTCTTAATATCATAAAAAATTCTCACCTTTTTATATGGCATTATTATGAGTAAAATATTAGATGTTAGGAGTAAAAAGAAAAAAATGCAAGAATTGACTTTTTGTTAGATGAAAAGGAGGCAGGGAAGAAATCCAAAGCTATACAATAAGAATACATATATTTTTTTCCCTAATACCTTTTTTTTTTTAATTGCTTAAGATAGATTCTAAAGACCTCGCTAGGTCCCTTTCCAGAAGAGGCTTGGAGATTCTAGAAAGCAGTTCAACCTTCCCTGACCCACACTCTTCCTTAGATCACCAGGGGCAGAAGAGCCTCACAGAATGCTAAAAAGGCATAAGGAAAGTGATAAGGAGCACACAGAAGAAGGCTGTACGCCGGGCTACTTTGGCCCCAGTTGAACATGAAAGTGACTCAGAAAAAATTTTGCAAAAGGAGCAAGATAAGTGAAATTAAAGTCTGACCACAGGCAGGAGGCTACTATGGGGAGGGTTGAGATCTGAAATAGAATGATAGCTGCTCAAACACAGATCTTAATGCAAAGTGCAGCTGAGTTTCTGAAGGTCAATGATAGTCAAGGTGAAGGCAAGTAAAGCAGCCAACGGGAAGGTCTTTCTTCAGTGTTAAAACTGAACTGCAAACTGCCTATCTTTACTCCTGAAACATTTCTTGAGTACCTAGTATACCCAGCTGCTGTTGTTTATAGCAGAAATGAGGAAACAATGTTATTCTTTAGCTAAATTGACAGTATCAAACTGGAAAAAGTCTGTCAGGCATAGAAAATATGCTACCATTAGCAACCATCTACTTTTTGAAGTATCACATTCAACAGGTTAACTGTGGAGAATGGTCTTTTAAAAGGTCTCCACCCTTAAAGAAATAAGAGTGAATGGGATTAATAGAAACTTGCACAAAAGGGAAGGAGTCTCCAAAGTTGGCTACCCTCACTCTTTTCTGTCCTTGTCTGTTTTTTGCCATGGTTCTACTGATGAGTTTTTAGCTTCTTCCCTTCAGTCAAGTCTCTCAAGAGTTGCTTTTATTAGTCGTATAGTGGACATTCTGGAACTTTCAAAGCCAGGGTTCAAGAAGCTTTAGCGGCTTCCATTTCCTTTCTCTAATAAGCCAACATCATGAGATAAATGCCCACTTGTAGAAAGACCACATGCAGGATGACTGGGCATTTGCTGAGAGACCAACTGAGAGTCCAAGCACACAGGAGCATTACTCTGCCAGGCACAAGTAAACCACCCTGGATGCTCTGATCCAGGTGACAGTAACATGTATCAAGGTATGTAAACAAGTATCATTATTTTGACACAGTAATTTGACTTTTGGAATGAACTCAAAGAAACAATCAGACAGATATGGAAAGAAATTTTTATCTATAGTAACCAATAATTAGAAACCACAATGCTAATCACTACAAGAATAATTAAGAATTCATCAACTCTTTTTTCCCCGACCAATTAGGTTCTGTCTTTGCCCGAGTCCCCCTTCTCAGTTTGTGCTCTAATCTCATGACTTCATATTCCCAAATCATCTTCCCACCCAGGGGTTCTACCCAAATTCAGGATATACTGTAAGTAGCCTTCACAAGCTGTAGGTAACTTGTGAAAATAGCCTCAACCCATTGGCTCATTGATTTGAATGCTTGGTCTCTAATTAGTGGAACTGTTTAGAGGAGATGTGTGTGTGTGGGGGTGGGGGGGCTTTGAGTTATCAAAAGTCCATGCCAGGCCCATTTTCTCACACCCTCTCTGCCTCAACTTCTGGATAAGATGCAAACTCTCAGCTATTGCTACCAGGCTACTCTAGCCTGCCAAGATGGACTCATCCTCTGAAACTGTAAGCAATCTCCCAATAAACACATTGTTGTATAAAATGCCATTCTTGTGATATTCTGACAAAGTATATGGCTGGTTTGCCTTTGTCCTAAGAACTCACCTGAGGTTAAAGTGAAGTATTCTGGACTAATGTCTCTGGAAGAGGAAATATTACCATCGTCTAGTATTAACTCAGTTGTGTGGTTACTTACTAGTAACTGCTCTTATGCAGATCTACAATGAAAAAAGAGCATCCAGGGCAAAATGAAACACAAAATGCAGTTTGAGGGGAAAAAAGAGCTGCAGGAAATAAAATGTTGGAGGCTTGGCTTGTGCTCAAAGAGGTAAGGAGAGGCCTGATTAGAAAAGGAATAGAGAGAGTGGCATCCTCAGAGCAAAAACCCACTCAGCTAATTCTGCAACTAGTAAAAAGGAAAAGAAATCTTCTAAAGTTAAGCAAAGCATATTCAACTAAAAATAAAATCATCAGCAAATCAAAGCTTATGCAAATCTAAATCCTGGAAGGGGCCCAGGTTCCATTCCTTGCCTGGAGCAGAATTTGACAGCTTCAGCCAGGATTCTGGATAAGTCAGGAACAACAGAG
Organism: Pachyuromys duprasi; assembly: GCA_028658305.1. Lineage (NCBI taxonomy): Eukaryota > Metazoa > Chordata > Mammalia > Rodentia > Muridae > Pachyuromys > Pachyuromys duprasi. Next base: position 60,085,149 of record CM053764.1, read on the forward strand.
GACTAAAGGAATTGTAGAATCATCCTCTGAGTTAAGAAAAAGCATGAACACAGGCGCACTTTTCCAAAGGGAGAGAAACGGGCATAGTGAGGAAATCTGGAACACAGCAAGACAGAAGAAACCTAGCAAGGCAAACTCCAAGTCCTGTAGCTCCATGTTTGATGTCATGGGGTTTAAATATCCTCCACTCTTTTTGGCTTCCTTGACTACAACACACTTCTCTCTTGACCTGTCTCCTTGTCTTGAAAGAGGGTTGATGGCACTTGAGGAAGAACACAGGAAGTTGTCTGTCTTCTGGATTATTCCACAAACCTCTGGGTAGGTGCAATTAAACAAATGTGACCATGCACACAAGCAGCCTAATTTCTTAAGTATTAAAAATGCAAATAAGATAAAAAAGCCACAACTAAACAAATGGAAATGGCAGTATACTCTTTTGTTCTAAAATGAATATTAAATGATTTATGTTGTCTCTAATTCATTTTATTTAGTTCAGTGACTATGGCTGTCAATTTAGTCTGTTGTATGCACTGTGTGAATGGACCCCCAACTTTGCTGCCATCATTCTGGCAAGAAATCTGGTACATGACAGAACAAGCATAGATCCTAAATTCATTAGTTAGGATATGGTATCTGTAACTATTGAGAGCTTCAATATCTATTGATAAACTGTCACAGAATAGAACTGCTGACAAGACGGATTGATAACATAAAAGTGAAGTTTCAGTTTTTTGTTCTTCTACAGTCTTTTAAAGCCTGCCATAAAATGTTTTCACCACTGACATCTAATTCTCTACACCTGTAAGCCAAAATAAAATCCTCCTTAAGCTGTTTTGGGTCATGATATTTTATCACAGCAACAGAAAAGCAACTAATACCACACCTGACCCACCTAATTAGCCTTTCCTTTAAATGATATGCACAGATTATCTGTTAAACGACATATGCATGACACATAAATAGTCTCAATAGCCATCTCTTTATTGTAGCCATTCTAGATTTCTACTGAGATCAATGGCCACCAGTTTCACATAGAATTTAGTGATTATTTTTGGATATCCATTAACTAGCCACTGACAAACCCACAGACTCAGTTTATTCAGGCCCTGAAATTTAAGGCTTTCCTCTACTTTGAGCAGCCCGACAGTTTACAGTCACTGACAGAGTGACATTGTCCTATCTTACTATAGTCTGGCTTTAAAAAGAAAACCTTTCTGGTAGCCTAGGGTCAGATAGAAGGGGAGGAGGGCCTCCCCTATCAGTGGACCAGGGGAGGGCCATAGGAGGAGGGCTCTAAAATAAGTATGTTTTACCTCTGCCAAACGTAAGTATTTGCTAACTATAATGGACTAGAAGGGAATCAAGACTGGGAAGAGCCAGCTCTCATTATGCAAAATAATCTCTGGCTTACCACATATAAAAAAAATCAGATGTGCATTTAATTATCATAATTATGCTGCCATAATTTCCTTACTGATTCAAAAAATACTCAGAGAACCTTTAGGTGCTACACACTGGGATTAGAAATATTAATAAGATATTGTACATCTGCCAGAGAGGAACACACAAATTACAGTTAAGTGCCATGAAGGCAACAGAAATAAAAGTCCCAAGTTGCTTGGGAAAAGCTTCCCTAAGGAAGGGACATTTGAGGTGAGACTTGAATGGTGAGAAGGAACTAGTCATGTGATGTGTTGGAAGAAGAGCACATAAGGGAGAGGAACAAGATCAAAGACAATTATTCACTTGTGATAAATTCTAAACCAATGAGAGTGAATTTATCTGGCAAGAGCTACAATCTGATCTCCACTTACTGAGCTGCTGTGAGTCACTCAACTGTCAAGTTATGGCTTATGTGCTGATCTATACCAGATCTACAACTCCGACATCGCGATTCTGAAAATGTAAGCAATCTAAGGGTCTGTCCACTGAACCTCAGCTGTTCTGTAGAGGGAAGAAAACATTAAATGTATAGGACCAGCTTCTAAGAGGGAAAACAGTATTTTGTATCTTTGTCCCTTTACTTAGGTTCCATTATGGAGTAATACAGTGACACTGTAAATCATGAGTGAGAAAGTTCAAAGTCTGAGCTCTGCCACTCACTCAGACATGTGGCTTTTAAGGCAAACCAAACGCTATGACCTTGTCAGTATCTGAAAAATGGGACATCATTTGTCTGTCTACCCAACTACATTTCCTGGGAGATCATGACTACTGTCTAAGAACTAAAACTTACAGTGGAAACAAGATATAAAACATGTTAGAAACAATGTGTTTTATTTTACAACTGGAATAGACATCTAATGGTTTTGTCTAAGCTCTCTTTAAGAGAGAAATCACATCTCCAAAATGACTGACCTGTGTAAATATATTCTGACACAACCAATACAGTGCCTAATTTTCTAAATATTTGTTTAGCACATTTTTCACCAAACCACATTTTAAAAAATCATCTCACCCTCAATGCACACAATCTACAGTTCTAATTCTTTTCACTCAAGTACAAGAAGGTTAAAAACTGAATGACTTAAAAAAATTAAGTACCCATGTTGATTTCTGAGGCAGAGAACTGCTATAATTTAACGGCAGAATTAAAACTAAGAGCTGCAACACTTAGAATGCAAGGATGGAAAGCATCATTGTCTTAGGGATCTGTGTCTACCAACGAGTTCATTTCTGGTCTGGAGCTAGAGTTTTTAACTCCCTTTGTGCAATGCTGACTTCGTTACATTGTAATTTGAGAAATAAACAATATAGTTCTCTTTACTATGGTGCTTTTTGTGGTGCTGGAATTGAAGACAGAGCCTTAAGCATCCTGTGCAAGAACTCTAATGCTGAGTTACACCCCAAGCCATTATTTTCTTATTTTAAAAGGTAATATACTTGTCCATATAAAACACTGAAAACACATAAGATAGTTTTCATATTGGGTCATCGTCCTTAATTTGTATTTCTGATTTAAACTAGAGGTGGAATGTAAGCTGAAAAATAGCTACTGGGTGCTCATGGTACATCACTGACTATACAACCTGCTTAATCTGCTCAAATACAGACTATAATGGAAATTAGGTAATGGTCTCGACAATAGAAAGGCCTGAATTAAATCAAGAATATGAAAATAAACTAGGCACTAAGATGAAACAAATTTCAAAAATGCAGCAGCTTTAGGCTGAGAGCTTCAAATTGATTACTGTCTCCCTTAGCCACTTGCAGGCCTCAATGAAGCAAGAATGTGAAAGCTTTAAAAAGTCATGTGCAAAACTAAGGCTGCAAAATCAAAGCACGTAAGTTCATAAAGCATGTGGTAGACTATGAAGTACAAGTTATTATTATAGAACAATTTGTAGTTTACAAGGACCACAATTCACCAGAGTACACGTAAACACTTATTTAAAAACTGTGATTCTTGTATACTGACTCACTGGAGTTCTAGTCTTAAAAAAGAATGTTATCCATGAAAGCTGGATCAACTACCAACTTCTGAAAAAAGGAATTTAACTTAGGTTTAACTGGGGGGGGGGGGGAACATAAAATGTTCTCCTCTTCAAAAACAGGCCTTCTTTTAGCATGTGACCTTAAAGCAGGTCACCGTTCCTGTCTGGAACTTTGTTTTCTAACAATATGTCAGACACTATGCTGGACTTTCTGCACAAACCGCCTAACTGGCTTTTCACACTGATAAAGTAGCAATTACTCTTATCTTATAGTTAAGGAAACTAACACTCAAGAGTAGTAGGAAACCAATCACACACTGAACGTTCCTGTCTTAAACCTTGTTCTTCCCAATACACTGCTTCTAAGACAATTAGGTTCTCATTGAACAGTGATCTCTAAAGTTATTTTTTGTGATAAAAAGATATGACTTAGAAGGCCTCTAAGGTAAAAATGTACTTGTTGAGTGTTAATTAGCTTGCAAGTTTCCACTCCTTAACACAATACTTTAAAAATTTGAAAGTAAAGACAATCCATAGTCTAGATTTCAATAAATCCCACATTATGGTACGGAAAAGTCAAAGTGCTTTAAAACAAAACAAAACAAAATCATAGTAACTGCACGAAAGTGTTTCTAACCAAAGTTTATACGAGTTCTAAACTGCATTTTAGATATATGTACACACAGTTTTTATTTTGTAAATATTAAGACTCTTAGAACTCTGACCCCACTGTGAATTTCAAAATAGGTGATGTATTGTAGACACTCTGAAATGTCTGTTCTTAAATTCCAACTGAAGATTTAATTTATTCGTTTTTTTGAACAACGATTTTTGGTGTACTGTTATATCCCTGACTGTCACCACAATCATTGCTTGCCTCTTCAGGATGTGCTACTTGAAACATCTTTCACCACAGACTCACGTTAAAGAGTTAAATTTCATCTACATTAGCCCAGTAGCGGGCAGAACTACTCTACGGTATCAGCGAGAGGAGAATCCCGGACCAGGGAAAGCACCGTGAGACGATTTCTTGGCCAGCTTGCCCCGAGCATCCTCTCGTGTCCCATGAACACCATTTTGGCCTTTAACATCACGCCCGGCGAACTAAACTCCGCAGCCGCCAAACTGCTCAACCTACTTGCGGATAACTGAATGGCGGAGCACAGACGGCCTCGGGCCATGAAGCCCACCGGGAAGCCGCCTCCCGCCCCGGATCCGAGCCTCGCTCACCTCTTCCACCTCGATCTCCTTGTAGTCGATCTCTTCGAAGTTGAGGACCTGCGACGGCGCTTCGATCATCTCACTGGCAGAAGACGAGGAGGAGGACGAGGCGGCGGAGGCTGTCGACATGATCCCCCGCGGCGCCCGGGGGCCGCACGCGCGCACCTCCCTGCAGCCCGGAGCCCGGCAGCCCCGCCGCCCGGCGCTCCGTGGCGCGGGACCGACCCGGGCCACCGCCGAGTCCCGGCTTCGGCTCCTCGGCGCCTTCCGTCGCCGGGCCCCGCCCACCACACTTCCAGTTCCGGTTTTAACTCGGAACTGGGAGGAAGGAGGAGCACTTGCGGAACCGGAGCGGGGAGTTTTCCGACTCCGGGAGAAAGAGAGAGAAAAGCCCGCTTAGGGGCGGGGTGGAAGAGGGCGGTAGCGGAGCTGCGGGCCTGTGACAGGAACAAGTTCCGCGAGACTTTTGTTCAAGGGCCTCAGCGGCGGGATGATCCCGCGAGACCTGGCGCGGTGACGTAGTGAAAGTGCGCGGACGGAACTGGTGCGGAGCAAGCCAGAAGGCCGCTGGGTTGGTCCCGCAGGAACCAGCGGGAAAGATGAAATCTGTCGAGTTTTGCTTCTCTTCTCCTCTCCTCTTCCCTCTTCTCCTCTCCTCTCCTCCTCTCTCCTTTCCTCTTCTCTTCCCTTCTTTCTTCTTTCTTTCCCTATCTTTCTTTCCTTCTCTTCTCTGTTCTGAGCCATCTTGCAGACAGGCAGGGTAGTGTTTGGGCTGCTGAAGGAGCTTTCAGTATTGCAGAATGTTTCCGCGGCGTGGCATTTGCTGCATTGTATCTGTTATTGTGAACTAATTCCTCAGCTTGTGAGGGATTCGAAAAAAAAAAAAAAGCAGTCAGTGTGCGCAACCGGAGTAACACCATGAAATGTGAGTGCTCACTGACAGCAGTTAACAGTGTAGTGTAACACACTTAAGATTTTTACACAAATCATAAGGTAATTCTAATGACTTTTGTCACCGAAACTGTCACCCACAGCAGCCGGAAAAGTTTGTTTTGAGTGACTTTTCCTCTTGCAAAACTAGATCCTTGGACACAGTAAGGTAAAGAATTTTAAGAGTAGCCAATACGAAGCAAAACTGGGAGAGGAGTCACACTTCATTGTCCTTGCAATGTTATGTACAGGATTCTGGTGACCTTTGAAGGCGTTGTCTTTGAAGGGTTGCTAAGGAATTTAAGGGAGGTCATAGGATGGTTCCTGAAGAGTTCCTAACGAGATTACAATCAATGTGGTAAAATTCAGATTACTTGAGTTAGGATAATTTAACGAGAAAAGAAGTTAATAGTCTGTGAGATTCCCAGAAAATATCTAGGAGGGAACTAATGCCGTACTTGAAGAGCATACCAGATTCGTTGCTACTTTAACATAAAATTTATTGCTTTTGTGTTGGCAGTCTTCATAGCAAGTGTTAGTTATACTGGAATTCTGGAATTGATTATTATTTTTTTTAACCTAGTGAGGAGCTTCGGCTTCTGAGTGAAGGGTTCCTTTTCCTTTCTATGTTCCTGTAGTTCTTTCTTGGGGTTAGGGATCCCAATTTTATTACATGGGAGCTTTCCAATGAAAGAGCAGCCCACTAAGTGAATGCAAGGAAAAGTATGTTAGACAAACTTAGGGTGACAAGTATGTCATTGCATTTGACAAGAAGCTGTTGTGATTTATTATTGTTATTTTGTAAATCATAGTAACAATGACAATTTGTTAAGTAGATGACAAATAATAGTTTCCACCTGCTGTACACATTGTCTAAATAATTTTTCCCTGGGTTTTGGTCTTCACACTGAATACTGATGTTTTCTGAATACTAACATTTACTGAATTTTGGACTTGTTGAATGTCTGTATCTACCTATAGATGTAATATAAATTCCTAAGCTTGAATATCAGACTGGTTGGTTTGCCTAATACTAACCTAAGTGAATTGTGAAAAAAATTTAGGTAAGTGACTGATACATAAAATTAATTAGTCCTGAAATAATTATTAGTTTAATATTTTACTTCCTCTGTGTGTGATAATGGGAGAAACAGGTGTCCAGCACAGATGCTCAGTCCTAGTGACTATGAGAATTTGTTGTCACAGAATAGCATAAATGCTGACTAGCTTAAACTTGAAAGTGGAGTCTGGCTTAGATTGATAAGTGGCTGAAGAAGAACGTGTATGAATGAGGTCTGATGAGCAGTTTGGAGTGACCACACCAGAGGACATGTAAGTCCCTTGTGGTTTAAACCCAGAGGAAGAGGAGAGGGCTTAGAGGCTAGCTTTGCTCAGACCACCGTATTCTGGTGAAGAGAATGTTATTAAGATAGGAGGATGGAATATATATTTTTAACCAGTTTGTTATCTTGATTTGGAATGTATGTTTAGATATTTAGTATGTTGGTCTCTGCTTGTACTCTTGCTCTGGGCCCCTCAAATGTTAGGTTCTCTCTCTCTCTCTGTCTCCTCTCTTTCTCTCTAATTGTGTGTGTGAGAAAGAGAAAGAGAGAGAGGTAGGTTTGTTCCTATGTGCTGGCAGGTTATAGGTCAGGATTTATAACTTGGGTTTCATTTTCTGGATTACCCAGAAATGTCTACCTTATCACTTGGGTCTTAGCTCAGTTCTTCGCAGATAATGATGTATTTCCCTCAGTTCTCTATCCTTTCACTTTCTATCCATTACTGTTTTATTTGTACATATTCAGCTGTCTGCCACCTTTAATTATTTTGTTTCTGATTTATTTTATGTTCTAGTCTTCTCAATCTTACCATCCTAGTAAGCATCAACTCTCAGCTTGACATAGTGTGGAATCACCTGGAAAACATCTCCATTGAGTAATTGCCTTTATCAAGTTGGTCTGTGAGGCACTGTCTTGATTGATGTTGGAGAGCCCAGCCTGCTGTGGGCAGTGTCGCTTCATAGGCAGGTAGTCCTGCGCTACTTTTTAAAGCTAGCTAAGTATGAACCAGAAAGCAGAGCTAACCAGAAGCAACATTTCTCTCTGGTTCTTATCTTGATTCCTGCCCTGACTTTCCTCAGCGATGCATTGTGACCTGGAAGTATAGCCCACACTCTTTCCTCCCCTAGGTTGCTTTTGATCCAAGTATCTGGTCACAGCAACAAAAGGAAAGTCTTGAGCACCTGCTGATAGGATTTAGCTTAGTACTGGAAGTTCAGTAGAGACTTTAGAAAGTGAATAAGTATTGGTCCTAATAAAGACTGTGTTAATTTATTTCACATATAAAAGTTGAGTTAACCAATTATTATCTATAACATCATTGGGAGAAGACTTAGTAGGTAGATAAATTGATGTGTAGTTAGCATACCAGTAGTTTCTAATAAAGGTTTGCTTTTAAACTATTTGAGGGCTGGAGAGATGGCTCAGTGGTTAAGAGCACTGCCTGCTCTTCCAAAGGATCCAGGTTCAATTCCCCATCACCCACATGGGAGCCCACAACTGTCTGTAACACCAATTCCAAGGGATCTGACACCTTCACAATAATGTACATAAAATAAAATTAAACAAATAAAAAAAACTATTTGAGAGTTTTAAAAATGCTTCCTCTCCTAGCAGGTAGCTCTCCTATGTTAGCAGCCAGGTTAGGGTGCTCTCTCTTCCTAGAGTTTCCAAGGTAAACTAGATCTTCTTCCTGAATGCTAATGCTATTTAGCTTGTTCTGATAGATTGCTTGCTGAAGTTTACTAACACTGTTATTGTGGCATTAATGATTGTTTTCAGAAATAACTAGTATTTTAACTAACACTATTACTTTCTGAGCTTCCCAGCAAGCAGCAGCATCATCCTGTAGCTCAACATCATCTTTTAAAGGTAGAAAGCTACACAGATAAGACCATTCTTTAGGAAGGACAATAGTCTTCATGGAAATAGTACTTTTTTTTGTTAAAAACGCATTCATTAAATGTCTTATTCCACAGGCTAATATGTCAAGTAAATGCTTTAGATGATCTTTCTTGGAAGAAATTCCAGGAGCAGTTTGGCTCTGTTTTCGGAGATAAGTAGGGGTGTTTCATCTCACACAGCCCCAGGGAACCACAAATTAAAACTTTCCACTTTAGTGATGCCATCCACAATTCATTATATCAACATACAGCACTCCCCACCCCCACTGAAGTCACAGTCTGGGTAAAGGATTGGAATGCTTGAGACCTGCAAGGCAAAGAGGCCCACTTTGCATTCTTGTTCCTAAGCAGCCCATTTCCCACCTCTGCTTCTTCAGCACCCCACAGAGCTGCTCTCAGTGGTGAGAGGCTTCACTGAGTAAGAGATTCCCATTTGAAAGTCATCTCTGGGAGCTCAAACTGCTCTAAGAGGAAAGTGAACTATCGACTGTTAATCAACTCAATTATATAACACACTTCACACACAATATAGGGAAAGTAACAGAGCCTTTTAATTATGCCCAGAGGCATTCAAGTAGTTAAAAGAAATAATCTAATGGGAGAACCAGCTCTGAACAGTGTCTTATTTAGATCTTCAATATTCACGTCTTCTCTCACACTTGATGAGTTTGGGGAAGAAATACTGGTATTCAGATGTTTAAGGAGAAATTAGAAGTGGAAGAAGAAACACAGGAAATGAAATTCTGGCTTGCTTTCCTTAATGGGATTACTAACCTAAAGTGCAGAAGACAACCTTAGTGTGGATTATTAAAGCCATGCAGCTCTACCCTGAACCTATAATTGGAAAAGAAAATCAGGTAAACTTGTAATATACGAAACCAAAGTAACTATGCTAACTCTAAATATCAACACTACTGAGCTATGCTTATTTCTATCAGTATTAAATGTTTTCTTAGGAATTATAGAATTAGTAGGAGCTATAGCAATTATGCTAAATATTATATGTTTGTCTAAATCTTTTAATGTATAGGAAGTGGTATGTGAAATTAGTACATTGCTTCACATATTTATGTGGCATTTGAAAATCTTAACATGCTGTTTCTCTGTAGAAAAGCAGAAACAGGTGACAGAGTTCAACAGAAAAGTTCGCCACATCCTGTCAATGAGTTAGTATTCTTACAGCTTCTCATCCATGTCCCAGGAAGCTTTTGTTTAGATTTTATAGCCTAGTCAAAGCTAACCCTTGAAGTCACGTAACAGCTGTAGCCATAACACTTATTTAATTAAGTAATTTGACTGTCATTTTGAAGAACAAAAATTTCCTGATTACATTTTAAGCTTGGTCCCATTTTTCCTTTTCCCTGAAAGAAGAAAGTTTGACATTAGCAACATTTTTTTGATTTACAATATGTTTCTTTTTATTAAAGTTTAAGACATATTTTCAGTTGGCTCCTGTGGTGGTTTGAATAGGTTTGGCCCTCAGGTCATGTGTTTGAATGCTGGCCCAGAAGGCGTGGCAGTGCTGGCAGGTGTGGCCTTGCTGGAGGAAGTGTGTCACTGTGGAGGGGGTGAGGTTTCCTATGCTCAAGCTCCATCCAGTGTGGAATCAGAGTCTCCTGGCTGCCTGCAGAAGACAGTCTCCTGGCTGTCTTTAGATCAAGCCAAGAACTCTTGGATGCTCCAGTATCAAGATTTCATGCAAACTGCCATGTTTCCCATGATGATGATAATGGACTGAACCTTTGAAACTATAATGCAGTCCCAAGTAAATGTTTACTTTTATAAGAGTTACTTGATCATGGTGTCTCTTAAAGCAATAAAACCTTAACTAAGAGCTCCATAGCACTTTGGTGTGGTCACTATTTTGGCTGCGGTCTTTTGATTTGTAATTTTAGTAACTTAGTTTCGTTGGTTTATTCAAAGAATGACTTGGGTTTTAATTCTTTTTTGGCCAGACCACTACTGATCATATGAAGTAAAGAGTCAATACCATTTTTTTATTGAAAAATTTAAATTATATGCCTGTCTGTCTTTGTGCACTTGCGCACATGTGTGTGCATATAGTGCAGGAATAGAGGTCAAAGGACAACCTGCAAGTTGATTCCTTCCATCCATCATGTGGGGCTGAACATCAGACCCAAGTCATTAGGCCTGGTGGCAAGCTCCTCTACTCACTGAGCCATCTTTCTGGCTCCTGCCAGTTACTGGTTTTGAGAGAGAAGCTGGAGGAAGAAATTCATAGTAATCAGAGGAGAGTTACAAATAACTGGGCTGATGAACAAAAGAAGGCTTGAAGTAATATGTGCATATCAAGATCCTGGTAAAGGCATAGGTCTTAGAAGAACATTGAATTAGATTTCTTGGATCACTGAAAAACATCAACTATCTTGATATTTCATTCTAATTCTCTCTTAGATTTTCCTGTCATTCTTTGTTCAACAGGAGTCTGGACCTCAGCTTCCAGATGGAGAACAGGTGTTCATTTCTCTCGGGCAGCTAGAGAGCTTTAAAGTGAGGCCCATGCTAAGCTGGGGTATGGAAAAGATTTTCCACCAAGGGTTACAGTTTAGCTCTTTCAGAGTGAGATTGCCGGTGGCAGTGGAAACTTGGGTATTCCAAAGTGTATGGTGATAGCAAAGTGTTACAGCTCTTGGTTAAGCTACAGCAGAGGTGCAGGCAAAAAGCCCAGGCATGCTAGGCTTGTAGACTAGCCAGTGGGCCCAAGGGCAGCCCCTGTGAGATGCAGCCAGGCAGGGGATAATGACAAATCGCAGATGGTCATGTGGAAGGCTGATGGTATCATGCAACACACAACCCCAACATGTTCATTTGAAATCAGGGATTTATAAACCTTTGGGAGTGGGAGGGATTTTGAGGGTGAATGTGCTTGATTTGCTGGGATTGGGGTCAGAGATAATTTGATTTACATGCGGTGGTATTATGCCTCATTTTCCATGCAGTAGCATGGTCTTATCATAAGAAGGAGAACATAGTACCTAATTATCCTATGGGTGAGGGGAAAATCTCCAAGTACAATTGAAGATTACTGCTGAAGACTAAAATCTTTAGTAGGGTGGGGTATTGTTGGGACTAGATATTTAGCTGTACGGTTTCCTTATCAGGAAAGGATCTGTACTGTAATCTCGCCTGAGAGCTTTGTGGTATTCCTTATAAGATCTGAGGTCACTGAGAATGGGTGAGGGGGTTAAAGCCTCTCTGAGAAAAGGGAGTCTACCATCATAGACTGAATGCAAATAAATGGCTCTCCGGAGATGCCAGGCTTCAGCCTAATCCAGCATTTCCCCACATATGTCTCCAAACAGTTTTTTCCTAAACAGTTGGAGTTAGATTTACAGTTCTAGCCTTAAACTGAGCTATCAGACAATATTTCCATTGGGGAGGCATATATGGGATCCCCTTAAGGTAAGTGATTGATTGTTTTGTTGTTTGAAGAATGTTAGTTTGAATATGATTTTCCCTGGGAAAAAAACAGGAGACCTTAACATTGATTTATTTTAGGTAATAACTATATTTTGAATTACTTACAGTATTCTTACCTAATCATTTACTACTTAGTCAACCAAATTTATTTAACACTTGTGGAATAAAGTAGAGAGAAGCTTTAGTTTGTGGTAGAAGAGATCAAAGTGAAATGTGTTAGAGTGCAGCGTCACTAATCTCTAGTGACGATTCGGGAGTGCTGAGGAAGATCCAGATCAAATGCTATTGGAGCTGTAAGCACAGGTAACGGGAGAGAGTGGAACGTACAAATGCTGCCGCCATTTTACCTTAGAATGTTGAATCTTTTCTTTTCTTGACTATTCTAATAAATACCTTTCCCGGCTTCTTGATAAAATAACACCTACTTAAGGTTAGTAAGTTATTATCTTAATCAAAACTGGATGATGTTCATAGCCTAAAGGCAAATTTAATTTTGAGTTTAAATTAAGCAATTCTTGATCAATTGCAATAAGTTCTACATTTAGTACATTTGGAATCCTAAAAGTTTATCAGTCAATATAAGCCATCTGCATTAAAAGAAAAACAATAGCATATTTTATTTGACATATGATCTTTATTAAACTAACAAAAATAGAGTTGTCGTTGCTCTTAATGAGGTTGCTTAGTAAAATCTGCTGCATAGAATTGATTTCTGCTTTTTTCTAAAGGACTCATTATCAACTTTAATAAGCCAGGGATTGATCCATTTTGGAAAATGAAGAATATATTATATCCTAGGTCTCCAGCTTAATTTGTAGAGAAATAGATACTATCAGAACTGAGAATTCTCCACTGAAGCATATTGAACTAGCCTAAGAAAGATTTCTGAAAGCAGCACAATTTAGCTGCAGAAGCGTAATAGGATGTGGAATCAGCATGGACACCTTAGCCTTGAGATACTGTTCAATCTAAGAATGTGAAGGATTCATCAGGCAACAAGAGAAGGATGCCTCTGCTTTGCAACTTTAAGATGAATTTCTGCTTTACATTTTAATTGGGTGTATAACTTCATATTAAAACTGTTATGGTTAAGCTATCATTTTTATTTTTGGTCCATTATGGCTAAAAAATTGAGCCTGTGACTGTGTGCTTCTTATAAAGAAAAGTCCTGCATCAAAGCTACTTCACAAAAATGAACTTTAAGAAATAAAATTCCAAAAAGTAAAAAATTCCTATGAAGAACTTAAGGGTGCTTCTGTCGCTGTTTTGATGTGTCTGTTTCCAGACAGCTCAGTTCTAAGTCATTTATTCATTCCTTAAGCAAGCATCATTCACTGTAGGTACACAGCAGTAGTTACCAGACATTAGTCTCCTTAAGCATGAGCCCAAGTATTTGGCCTGGGGCTAAAATAAAGTTAACAGTTGTATTTTCTCATTTTATTTTAAGACATTTTTCTCTGACATAACAACATGACAATTGTCATTGCTTGTCTATTCTAGGAGACAACCAAGTGTTCAACCTTTATGTTTGCAGAATCTCTTATTATTTCTACATGTTGGTTTGACTTTCTAGGTTTGACTTCCTGGCTACATTTATATCAACTTGACGTAAACTATAATCACCTAAGAGGAGGAAACCTTGATGGGGAAAATTCCTTCGTAAGATCAGACCCTGGGCATTTTCTACAGAGCATTTTTTAAAGTTAGTAACTGATGGGGGGGCCCAGCCTGTTGTGGTGGAGACTGGGCTGGAGGTCCTGGATTCTGTAAGAAAACAGCTGAGTGAGCCATGGAGAGCAAGGCAGTGAGCAGCGCCCTCCATCGCCTCTGCATCAGTTCCTGCCTCCAGGTTTCTCCTCTCTTTGAGTTTCTGTGTTGGCTTCACTCAGTGATGGACTGTCATCTAGAAGTTTAAATTAAATAAAACCCTTTCTCCCAAGTTGTTTCAGAGCAGCAATAGAAACGCTAATTAAGACAGCCACCAACTACTTATTTGTTGGGGTACTACCTTTGTATTACCAAAATCCATTTCCCCCACATTGGCAGGCCATGGGAATACATGTTCCCCAGGTGATGGGCCTTAACCCAGTGACCTGAGGTATAGAAGCTTAAGGAATTCCCAAGATCTTTACTGCCTTTGCCAGAATAACTGTACAGCTTTTTTTTATATCTCCTGGAGTAGTTGGCTTAACAGTTCCTCCTGTATAATCTATCTTTATTTTTATACTGTCGTTGTCTTAGGGATTGTTTCTAGGAAAAACATCTAGGAATTTTGTATTGTATGAATAATCCAGGTGGAAATTTGGTTGTATCAGCACAGTTCTACCAAATATGACAGTCGGTAGGAATACTGTTTTTTCTTTTAGGCCTGGAGACTTACATGCCTTATTGCACCATTAAATATATTAGATTTCACATTGTTGGTAAATAAATGTTGGTATATAATAGTCAGATACACAAAGTTAATACTCATGTAAAATTTGTGTTTGATCGGTTGATTTTACTTTGTAATCACTAGCCATCCCCAAACCATCAGTTCTAGCTGTAGAAATGTGGGGAGTGGTGGCTCACTGGTCTGTCCCTGGCCATCAGGAGACTGAAGCAGAAGGATTGAGAACTGAGGCCAAAGCTGCAGAGTAGCCTGCAGCCCAGTCCCGGACACAGCCAAACCACCTCAAAAAGAACCGAGTGAGGCAATTCGTGTGTTCCATTCTTATTTGAACAAAACTTACTGAATGCTTATAATGTGCCAGGTACTATAATAGTCTTTAGACACACAACAGCGACAAAGAGTAATGGTTGCTTAGTCTTAAAGTCTCTGCCTTTGTGGAAGTTTACATTTGAGCTGATTTTATTGTATCCAGATATGTTTACATGACAAAAATGTGTTGTTCTTGCAGCATGTGTTACAGATCTTACCAGTTGCCTTGGTTAGGTTTCTATTGCTGTGATAAAACACCACAATGAGGAAGCAACTTGAGAAAGGATTTATTTCCATTTGGAGCTTAGAAGTCTATCATGCTGGCAAGTCAAGCCAGGAACCTAAAGACAGGAACTGAAGCAGAGACCAGAGAGGAGCTCTGTTCACTGGATCTCTGCTCATGGCCTTTTTAGCCTGCTTTCCTATAACTCTAGGATCACCAGCACAGGGTGGTACCATCTATCACGGGTTGGACCCTCTATATTAATCATTAATCAGTGAAATGCCCAGCAGACTTGTCTACAAGCCAATCCGGGACAGTACTTTCTCAGTTGAAATGCCCTCTTCCCGCATGACCCTAGCTTGAGTCAAGCCACAAAACAGTAAGTGGCACAGTTGTTAAGAAAGGCTCTGGGTTCTGCTTACTGTGTTCGTTTCCCTAGGTTTTGCTCTGCAAGCTCAAAGGGGTAATATGCTTTCTCTGTTATGTTTTTCTGTAATGATTGTAGCTTGATTAATGCCTGCAATGTCCACTTATATGGCTTTCCTCCTCTTTATCCTTGTTCAAGGACATTTCATAATAGAATTTTATTTCAAGTTCTGTCTTATTATCTTACTAATATTTCACCAAGAATAGCATTTTCTAATGTTTCGTATTTGAGTGAGTCAGTCATATTTGCTCAGAGAAATTTCTTAGCCTTTGATTAAGTATAAAAACGTGTTTAAAACTGAGTATATTTTTTATTAAGAAAATAAATGGGAGCAAGTGAGATGGCCTACTGGGTAAAGATACTTGCCATCTAGCCTGACCCAAGTTTGGTCCCTGAAACCCAAATGGTGGAAAGTCTGGCTTCTATAAGTTATACTCTGACCTCTACCTTTTCACCATGACACATGCATGTGCAGGCCCACGCATGTGTATGTGCACATGCCCCCCTGATGTAATTTTTTTTTAAGTAAAAAGAAAACTAGTCTGAAACACAACTAATTATTATTTTTTAAAGACAAGGTCTCACAGGGCTGGAGAGATGGCTCAGATGTTAAGAGCACTGTCTCTTCTTTCAAAGGTACTGAATTCAATTGCCAGTAATCCCATGGTAGCTCACAGCCATCTATAATAAGATATTGTGCCCTTTTTCTGATGTGCAGGCCTGCATGCAGCCAGAATACTGTATAAATAAATAAATCCTAAAAAAGATACGGTCTCACTATTTTGCTTAAGCTGGTCTTGAACTCAGTGAGTAGTACAGACTGGCCTTAAACTCATACAGATCCTTCTGCCTCAGTCTCCCAAGTGCTAGGATTAAGAATTCTTTTTTAGAAACTTACATGTATGTATATATGTATGTATGTATGTATGTATGTATATTTGTGTGCCACGGTATGGGTTTGTTTGGAGGTCAGGAGACAGCGTGTGGGAACTGCTTCTGCCATTCACTTTAGGATTTGCTTTCCTGGTTTTTACTAGTCACAGCAGCTTACTTCCTTTTCTGTAATACTTCTCTGCCTCAGAAGTGTTCATCTTTTCTGTATCGATTCTTCTCCTGTTCCTCACTCTGTCCTTTCCTTACCACAGCCACAGTTCAAGTGGTGCTTTTTCAGAGCAGTGTTTCCTATCCATCCATCCAAAGTGGGGTTCCTTAATATCTTCTTCCAGAACTCTGTCTTCAGAGTGTTAATAATAATTTGTTATATATGTCTGTGCTTGTTTTTTAGTGTGCATTTACCTCCTTTCTTACCATCTCATGAGGTCAGAGACTATTATTTGTTCTTTTCACCACCAAATTATCAGTGTCTGACATAATGCCTAGGATGCTGTAGGGACAGATATATTTGTTGAATAAATATTTGGCTTGACCTCAGAGTCTTTAGAAGTAATCTCAACTCTTTATTAGTCATGAGCTGTCTAAGTCAAAGACTTTCTAGCTTCCTTCTTTGGATGCCTGTCCTAGGGTTATGCTGATACATCAGTCATCATCTATTTATATAGTAGGTTTTACTTCAAAGCACCAAAGTTGGAAAGTGACTGCAGGGACCTGATGAGATAACAGGAACCAAAACAGAAACACTGTCCTTAAAACTAGAGCTTCCTAGAGCCCTTTCCCCATTGGCCATCACTGGTATACTGAATCCCAAAACTGAGTGTGGATGGAAGAGGCTCCAGCCAACATTGTAAGAGTAAATGGTGAGATGAAGAATGAGTGTGTCTGAAATGGTATGTGTGTGGGTTTGTGATAGTTTTATAGCGAATAGCTCTATCTATTTACATGCTGTCTAACTTACAGAATGGCTGACAACCTCAAGTAAGACTGACCTGGAGGTGAAAGAATCATTAAAACAAAGTATGTATTATGAGAGCCAGGTATAGTGAGATCTACTGACATTCTGGCCCATAACTCTGGTTCTCAGTTCAGTTTTAAATGGAGTATAAACTATTCTTTTGATACAACATATGCTGGTCCTTTTAGATTTTAAACTTTCTTAATATACAAGAAATTAATTTTCCTCTACAATATCTTATTTTGAAAGTTTTCAAATAGAGATAAACATTTTTTTTTTTACTTTGCACACCCAGACCTCTTCTACCTAGATTCTCTTGTTAACATTTCACTTAGGCCATTTTATCCCATCTCTACCCTTTTCTTTTGTCCTTCATTTACCCGTGACTACATCTTAATTTGCTTTTAAAACTGTGCTTTTGAAATGTTCCTCAGATCTAGCTCTAAGTTCCTTGGTTCATGCAATTCTCCTACCTCAGCCTTCTAGCCTACCCTTGCATTGTAGTTGTTCATGTAATTACTGTACAATTTTTTTTTGCCTAAATTGGTACCCTTTTGTTAAGTCCCCAGAATTCATGTCATTATCAAAAATTCAATTTTATGTATAATTTACATGTAATGAATGTTCAAATATTTAGGATGCACCTGAAATACTATCACAGTATAAATGCCACCCACCACCATTGTGGATTTTGTTATTTTTTTCTTTCTTTTTTCTTTTTCTTTTTTGTAGTTAATTCTTTTCCCATAGTCTCTAGAGCCCAGGGTGGTCTTGTTTTTCATTCTGTTTTGTTTCTTCTGAGAAGTTTCAAACTGCTGATTTATACTAGTTGATGAACTTCAAAATAATCTTTCTTCAGAAGTTTTCTGTTCTCATTATTCACACTGGAAAACAACAACTCTGCTTCAAAAATTGAAACCCCAAAACTCAAAGAAAGAATTTGGCATGAGAAAGCCAGTATGTGCATCATAGTCACTTTTAGTTAGGATGTTATGTTATCTAACTCAGTTTCTCTGGTTGCACCAGGTACAGAATAAAAATGGGACTGTACCTAGGTGATGCCCATAGAAACAAGTCAGAATTTCCTTAATTATTACCTCTTCTGACTCCTTCAAGATCATTGTGGCAGCCGAGATTCTTGCCAGTGCTTTGAGAACCTCTCCATATTCTTGCTTGACTTTATTTATTTATGATTCCTTCAGCCTCCTTTTTGTTTCTTTGATTTTCCTTTGTTATTAAAAACAGTTCTTTTTCTCTCTCATGTAATATATATTGATTATGGTTTCCCATCCCTCTATTCCTTTCAGTTCCTCCTCACCTCCTATCCCATCCAGATCCATCCCCTTTCTTAGAAAACAGGCTTCTAAGGGATAGTGATAAAATAAGATAAAAAAAAATCAACACATCAGAATAGTATAAAAAGACAGAATGAAAAGAGACCAAGAAAAGGGACAAGAGACAGGTACAGATGCAGAATACCATCCACACACTCAGGAATCCTATAAGGACATGAAACTGGAAGCCATAATATATATGCAAAGGGTGAAAAGAGAAAGCATATATAAATAAAAATTAAAAATGAGATAGAATTGAAAAAGAAGAAAGAAAAGTTATGATGCAAGGAACCGCCAAAGATGTTGAGTTTGTTTTCTGTTGGCCATCTCTGCTGGACATGCTGCCTACCCCTAAAGTGTAGTTTGTTCCCCAGAGAGGCTCCATTGGAGAAAACTACATTTTCACTTACGAGTGGTTATCAATTAGAGATTAATTTGTGGTTAAGATTAGGGCGTGTGTCCATATCTCTTTTCAGCTCTAGGACCCCATCTGATGCAGACCAGTGAAGGCTCTGTGCTTGCTGCTTCAGCCTCTGTGGGGTCATGTGTGTGGCAGTACTGTTGGTTTAGAGGGCCTCACCTTTTTGCTGTCCTCTGTCCCTTATGGCTCTTACACGCTTTCTGCCTTCTCTTCTGTTATGCTCCCTGAGCCCCGAGGGAAGGATTTGATGGCGACATCCCACTAGGGGTGAGTATTCCAAGCTCTCCCACTCTACACAGTGACTGGCTGTGGGTCTGTATTTGTTCCTGTCTGCTGCAGGAGGAAGCTTCTCTGGTGATGGCCAAGCAGGGCTCTGATCTACTGCTGATCTTATTAATGCAGCTCAAATCACTCCTCTGCATTCACACTGGCTCATTACATTTTCCCTGGGTTTAACTGTTAACTTGAAAGTCTCTGTCTGAAGATGAGTAATTTTCCTGGAGTGTCTTTGGTCTCTTTTATAAATAGAACTTTGGTGGTTGAGTTGTACTTGTGTTATAGACATGCTCAGACTTGTTTGGATTTTCTGTGTATCCACAGCTTGGCTTATTTTTATACTTATTACAACTTACTTTCTGCCACTAACCCATTGTGGTATGAGTCATAAGTTTTATCTAGCTCTTACTCCTCCAATTCAATGGAGAAATTTTAACTGGTGAATGTTATATATGCCTTTTCAGTATAGACTTAAATGTGTTAAATATAGACACACAAAATGCCTTTTTATAATGAATTTGAAATCTTCTAAAACATGTTATTAAATGTGATTTTGGAATAATGCTGAGTTGGAATTGCTCAAAAGTTTAACTTAATTTATGTTTGTAGTTTTATCTGAGGAGTAGTATTTATATATTTGTGTAATTAAAGAACTCATAGTAGAAAAGTAAAAGGAACCAATAAGCTAAAAATACTTAAATGTCTTAATAATATCCTAACAATTAAATTTGGACAAAGACTAAAATAAACGTTCACTTTCAATAGGTCGCTTGTGTATGCACTGAAAGGAAGAAAAGGTAGGTGCCTGTAGATAAGATGTTTCAGAACTATCCCACTCAAGACTCTGAAGTATAATGAAAGGTATAATGACACTGTGTATCTTTTTGAAGAGAAAGCCTGGTGCTTAAATAATATATAGTTATTTCTATTAATCACGACTTATAATGACATGAATATTAATCCTGTGTATGGTTAGCCCACCCTTAGACATGCTTCTAGGTTTCTTCTAGCCACTCTTCTATAAGAAACTTCTGGAATGACTGCACTGTAAAGGTAGTTAGTAAATGTGCTGAATGAAGCAATGAACTTGTATGGCTGCTCCCATAGAAAAGCTACCCTGGGGCATGTGAGCTGCTCAGTGGAAGATGCTGGCCATCAAGCCTGAAAGCAAGCGTTGGGCCCCAGACAGTGGGAGAAAACCCACTCCACAAGTGGGTGAGCTGCTCTCATGTCCTTCCTACTCACGCAATAAAGTAATTAAAAATGCTATTTTGATGTTGAAAAGTAGGTATATTTTAAATATTGATGGGTGTGACCAAATAGTTCTTCAAAACAACAACAATGCCTCAGTATTTTTCTTTCCTTGTGGAACTAGAGCCTAAAACTGTAGGTTTACTTTATTTCTTGTGAAGAAGTTAATTGTGAAGAAGTTAATTTAGGGCCGTTCTAAAGGCATCTGATTATTTACATTTTAAGCAGTTGAGAGGAAAATGTGTTGTGTTGAGAAATGTTGTATTAAGGTTTTGTGTTGCTTCTTAAGTTGATAGCAGTTAACCAAGGTGACCAACACCTATATTCCCAGCATTTGGGAGGCCCAGGGAGGAAAATTGCTATAAATTTGAAGTTGGCCTGGGCTTTACAGTGAGACCTCCAAAAACAAATAAGCAAACAAACAAAACTCCTTAAAATTGATGGTATGGTTTCTCTGGGGAAGAAATTTGAAAACTAAAACATTTGTTTAAACAGTAACCAGACAAAATGTTTAGGGATTATGTGTTAGATAAAGGAAAAAACAAATATATGAATAATAGAAAAACTCCAAATAGTGAATAAAACAGATGAGATTGAGTGAATAGTGTATACTTGTGCTCTGAGTACTATGGAAGGAAGAAAGGATCAGAAAGATGTTCTTGTGTAACTGAGGAAAAATGTCTGTATATAATCCTGTTTTCCTGAAGTTTGGGCATTTGTATTAACCTGTGTGTTCAATGCAAGAAAAACACAGAGACCAAGTGGGAGGTATAAACCAAAATGTTTCTGTGCTCCCTCTAGGAGGGAATGGGTTGGGGTTCTCAAACAGGGAGTAAGCCGTTTCACTCTGTCTACACTGTATAATGAATACATTTTAAAAGGAAGAACGGATACAAATGGAAATATGGTGTGCTGCTTGAGAAACACATTGTGGGAAGTATCCAGAACATTTTTTGAGTAATTTTTTGTTAGCCTTATAAACTAGGTTAGGCTAACTTGGTGATTTTTCTAACCTTTTTGTAGCCATGCATTCTGTAGTTTGCATACAGTCTTAGGTAGAATTCCTGTACATGAAGATGATAAAAGCTGAGCACTTGCTGAGATGGGAGTGAGGGGGTGTCTCTGTTTCCCCTTTCCTTGTAATCTTTTCACAGCCGCTATGGCTCTACTGAACACAGTTTGAAGTACACTGGTCTTCCTGGGATGCCTTTGATTTAGTCCTTCCTGAAGGGAAGGATATACCAGTCCTGTGATTTCTAAAATACAAAGAATAAAGACTGTCCGGAGGTAACCCCTGAATTCCCTCATGCCTTGCAGAAGACCTCTGGATAGGGACCACTCACACCATGTCAGATGTTTCCAGCTGCACAACAACAGAAGGAGGGCAGCTTTTCGTTTGCACCTTTTAGCTTTGGAGTCCTGTCGTTTCACTTCTTAAAGGTCAGGCATACGATCCGCACCCTCTTTGCATTTAGACTACTAAAATTCTTGTTAAGGTAATGTTTGTAGGCCTTACAATTGTTGCTCTACCTTTCTTAGTTGTAACTAGACAAGCAGCTTTTAAAAGTAGATTAATATTTATCTAAGAATATGCCTTTCCCAGATGTAAGTAACTGAACAAAGAAGCTGCATTTTCTTTTAAACACTCAAATATTTAATAATGGAACCTGTCAAGAATCATTCTTTTAGGACAAGAACACAATTTTATTTTCACTGTTTTAAGCAAACACTCAAATTTGTAGAATATCTATTCCATTACATTTCTCAATGCTACATATTGTTATGCTTGGCTTGCTATCATTTAAAAAGTTTTGACTTAAACATACTAGTGTGTTTAAAATAACAGAAAAATACCACCATCTACATAAATTTCTGTCTTTTAGGAGGCATAATTTCTCATCTGCAGAAAAAAAAAAAAAAGGCAAACCATAATGTTGAGAAAGAATCTCTCTTTCCCACAAGGTGGCACTGTGGTTCTTTTAGTCTTCAGAACAATCGGCTCACCCAACTGGTACTTCCTTCCTCCCCCACCGTTTTCAGGTGATCCTCAATTAGATTCTCATAAAAATGAGAAATAATTTCAAAGGAAACTTGATACTTACAAATTTTGGGTAACCTGCAAGCAACTTCAGTTTCTCTGTTTAGCCTTCTTTACAAGTCTCCCAGTCCCTGCTTTGCTATTAAAATAGTTTTTATACCAACTTTGGTTATGGTTTATGGGGTTTTATTTATATATACTCACTGTGCTCTATATAATATGATGGTGTACCTGGCAGTCTATTATGAAGAAATAAAGTATATAAGGAATCTTTGAAATGTTTCAGAAAATAAGCACGAATACCAGCTAATTGCCTTTAGGTAGATAATCCAGTTTTGTGATGTTTGAATTTTTTTCTTTTCTAGCCAACTTTTATATTTAAGTTGCTCTGTATCCCCTTTCCATAGGTAAAAATTAAACAGCATACCTTCATTTATTTTTAATAGCTTTTATGCCATATACGTGTGTGTACATATATATATATGACAGGATATTCTTTGGCTTACTGGTGTTTTTCTCTTTTTTAATGATCATAAATGAATGCAAATGTCTATATAAATTCGTTGTTTTCTGTATCAAGGTCCAGAGTGGGCTGAGTTTCAGTCTTCACCGACTTCGACGGATCTGTAAAGGTGGCATCAGGCGCTGGGGACAAGGCGACCAGGCCAGTGTGTGACTGCTGCTCCGAGGCAGAGGTGGTCTCTAGGGCCCCCGGAGCTTTATCTAGCTTGGCACAGTAAGCAGTCCTTCGTGGCTGCTGCTTGCTAGGTGGGGGTACTGAGGACTGCAGGGTCTTGGGGTAGGAAGAAGCTAAGGTAGCCAACGGGGAGGGAAAGCAGGCAGGAGGGGGCGGCTGGGGAGACAAACCAGAGAGTCAGTAATCAATAGCAAATGCTAGGGAAGAGACAAGGTGGCGGCTAGCAGGGGAAGAATGGAGGGTGCGGAGGGGAAGCCAAGCGAGGGGCAAAGAGGACGCGGGGCTGGGGGAAGGTGGGTCACTGGCCATCCGCGGCATGCGGGACACTGAGGCCCCAGCTCTGGAGACAGGAGCATTCGCTGGTCGCAGAGTGCAGGGCTCCCGGAGCAGAGGCTGCCCAGATATCGTTCCAAGAGGCATGCTCGGGCATCGGAGCACACCCTGAGGGCTGCACGCAGGGAATGCTAGCTGGTGCCCAGCTAGTCCCGGGGCACTGGTGTCCTGGAACAAAGTGTCCAGCGCAGACGCTGCCAGGGATCATCTCCGCCAGGGTGCCAACTGAGAAACGAGACCAGAGGGATCTACAAACCTCACGTTAGCTGCTGTGAATATGCACAAGTTGCATCAGACTCCCGTAGTGTGTGCCTCACAGCAGGTAAACGTAAAGCAATCTCAAGGAAGACAAGTGCCCAGTTTATACTGTAAATCGATGCTTGCTTAGTGATAAGCATCGTGTTCAGTGAATAGTTCCTGTCAATCCTCAGTGAGTATTTAATGATTGTTAATTGTCGAGACACCTTTCACCCGAAAACGGCCTGTCTGAATTGTCTTTCTTCGCAGAGAAGTGCGAATTAAAGTTTCTTTGTTAGGGAGAACAAAGAGAAATCCCAACTATTTTAAGGAGGCTTTAGCGTTCAACTTGGCAAACGCCCCCCCCCCCAACCCTTAAGAGATCAACGCTCTTTGACTCGCCCCCTCTCTGTCACAGCCTCGACAGAGATGTCTGTGGGACTAGGCTGGTGTTCGTGGGCTGGATCCCCTCTTCTAGAGATTAGCAATTTAGAGTTAACAAGTTTAGAAGACCTGTAATTCAGCCATGTACTTTGGCATGGGAGATAGTTGAGATCTGGGGAGGTTAACACCATCCTGCAAATTTGTGCCCCAGCCAGGATCGGTCACCAGGTCCATGGTCATTGGAGAAGGGACTCGCTATTGCTCAGTACCTTAAACTTAAGCTCATCCGCTCTTGGGAGCCCTGTACAACCTTTCTTCTTCAAAGTTTGTCAAGAAGGGAATAGCTTCCTCTTTTTCATTAAAAAAATTATTTTCTCTTGCTGTCAGTTTCATTCTGACATAGATCAGGAGTGGAAAAGTGTGTGCTATGGAATAGAGTCATTAGTAAATCCATCTCGTTTTTTGTTTCATTTGACAGCAACACATTAAATTAATCCCTGTCCAAAAGAATCACATTAAGGGAGCTGTCAATGCTAATCCCCAGCTCATTGTTGCTACCTAGCTCAGGGTTGACTTTAATAGGTCGCGCTGACATTTGTTTCTTCCAAAAGACAAGAGACATGTCTGTGGCTTCATCCAGACCTGAGAACATTCCCTTCAGAAAGTAGAGGCACCTCAAGTTTTTGCAGACCAGGCCTTCTTTGGGTTTCTAGCTGTTGTTGGAAATGCTGATTCTCGTTTAGCCCTTTGAGCAAAGACGCTTGTAACAATGTGTGGAATCTCTCCTATGAGCAGAAAAAAACTAAACACCAGCCCATTCAAAAATTAAAAATAGGATGATGATATTATTTGTGTACATTTAGCATATGATTTTAGCTATGACCATTCTCTCTCTATAGACTTAATTGTGCACGGGCCAGATTTAAGACAAATTACAAAAAGAAATGGTTGAGAGACAACTGGTTGCATAACCAGGGAAAGAAAAGAGAAGCAGGGCTGAGAAAACCTGAAAAAAATATATATCATTTAAGGCTCTGGAGAGGGTGTGGAGAATGGGAAACTTCTTGGCCAGTCTTGGCAGAAATTCAGATAGTGTGACTTTTGGCAGCACAGACATTAGAGAAAATACATTACGCCGATATGAAAACACCCCTTTAACCGACATTCATAAACTATGACTATAAAATGTCCGTGTTCTCTCTCCTCTTGCACCCCCCACCGATGTGGATTATCCCGCTCTGTGCTTATGACATTTATGGATTCCAGACCTCACAGTTATATATTAGACTTCGGGCAACTAAGAAAAAGCAAAGGGCTGACTCAACTTAAATCATTCAACCTGTTGTTAAAACAGGCTTCCCATTTTTATTTTCATAGATATTTGGAAAGACTTCTTAGGGCAGAATGGGAGCTAAAAATTGAGAAATGTGTATTATTTAGCAGGCTTATAGTCAATGATTAGTGTACAGAAAAAGTGGTTGTATGTGTATTATGTATCTTTCCTAGTGGAACCATCCCTTTTCGGACTGCAAGGTGACATTGTAAATCTTTTTATCAGGTACAAACTCACCTTTGCCTGATCTACCACCCCTGAAAAAAAATCTGTATTTTCAAGTAAACTTAGTGCAGTTGTGCCTTTTAAAAAATGATTTTAGGCATTTTAGTTTTATTATATTATTTTCTTATTATTTTATATTATTATAGTTTCAGTTTCTGTTTGCCCCCTTTCTGTCATAAGACTCACCTCAGGATTGCAGTCAGGGAGAAATATCTTTCATTTTATACATATTAGGTTTATGCTTGAAGACACTGTAACAAAAGACAGATCAACAAGAGAAAAGAATGCATATTTATTTGATATAGTTATGAGTGACATAGGAAATAGAGACTGAAGCAAACAGTTTATTTTGATAGGCCTTTTGTTTTGTTTTGTTTTTGAGGATAGATCTCACTTCACAGCCGAGACTGACTTCCAGCTTATAGTCTTCCTGCTTCAGTCTACTACGTGCTTGGTTTTATTTGGTTTTTATTTAGTTTTATTTCAAAAATTTTAAAATAGGAAGCTTGAGGAAGAGTGTCCAGTTGTGGAAAAATGTGATAGGACAAATGGAGTGTGAGGTGGGAGACAGAGCAAGGTCTGTTTGTGTCTTGCTCAACTTTGGAGACGTGGATTTTTTTCCCCTTTGAGTATGGGGAGGACACTCCAGCGTGAGTCTTCTGAATATTTCAAGGAATCTTGGGAACTACTTCCTAAGCTCTATCACCCACTCTGAGAGAGGAAGGTGGAGATGGTTAAAGAAGGTTTCCTACTTGTAAGGAAGCTTGGGAAAACCCCAAACATACTATCATCTTAAAATATACCCAGGCTCTGTGTTTTGTGGTCCTGAACCCCATCTATAAACTGCCACCTTTGAAGTAATATTTGTGTTTTTAAAAGACATGGTTTGACTATGTGGCTTAGGCTGGCCTCATATGTGCTGTCTTCCAGTCTCAGTGTTCGGAGTTCTGGCATGACAGGTGTATACCACCATGCCCAGCTTAAATTTTACAATTTCCACCAAACACACTTTCATTGCTATCTGTTAAAGATTATTCCATTTATTTTAACATTGAACAAATGATTTTTATGCAGAAAATGGCTAAGAATTTTATAGTCTTAAGTACAAGGCTTAATAAGATCATTAAAAAACAAAACAAAACAACAATAATAACAACAGAAAAAGCAACTGGGCATCTGCTCACACTCTGATGAATGTCAAGGGCCTATAAAATAGGAACTTAGGTATTCTATGGCACCAGTGAACTAATACCCAATTGACATTTAGAAAGTATTGGGTTAGTGCAGCCATGAATGGAATGTTAGAGCTCCAGGGTCTCCAAACGTAAATAGCTTTAAAATCAACAGAGCATGTATATATGCATGTATGTGTGTACATGTGAATGTATGCACGGTGGTACATATGCACATGTGGGTACCTGTGTATGGAGGCAAGAGGTTAATGTCTAGTGTCTACCTGATTACTTTGTTTTTTGGGAGATCTTGGATTTAACCAGATTCAGCTAGACTTGCTCCAGGTGCCCTGTTATCTGTCTCCCTGGGACATGCTCTAGTGCTGGCTCTTTACACGAGTGTGAGAATCCAAACTCAAATCCTCATAATTCTGTACTTTACTATTTGAGCCATCTCTCTACCTCGGATACTTAATTTTTCCCCTGCTAATATCAAGTCCACTAAAAAAAACTGTATCTGACAACTATGGATAGTTTTCACACTCAAATTATATCTGTGTAACTTTGGTAGAAAGCTTTGGGGCAGGTGTATTGCCTGTGCTTGTCTGGATACCAAAGTTGCTGAAGGCATTAACAAATGTAATCCTTCCAGGTGGTGGGAGCACTGGGTGTATGGGGAGATAGGAAACCAGAACACTGGGCCCCATCAATAATTAATATTGTCTCATGAGGTGGTCTACTGTTTTTGGATTTCAAATCTCGTTCAATTTCTTGCTGGAATGAATTCCACACAAAAAAGTACAATCTTTAATTTGATACTTAGTCACTTCAGTGTTCTGTGCTGAGCCAGTTAAGATTGCATATTCTTGTGAAAATACGCGCCTTCATAATCAGTCAGATAACGATGCTCTCCAGGGCTCCTGCGTGGGAAAGCCAGATCGGGTATTCAGATATGTGGCTTCAAAGTCACAGAAGCATCTGAGAAGTTCCCATTTTTCAGTTTTACTTTTTATTTTTAGAACTGAAAAGAAAACAACACTGTGAACCTTTCTAATTAAATACATAATAAAATTAAGCCCAGCATCCACAAGGCAAGATTTTATGAGGAAAGGATTTTTATCCTTTTGTGTAACTGGCTAAATTGACATTTTTATACGATGACAGGATAAGTGGAATATGCCGTTGAGTGAGGCTTAATTACCAATTAATGTGTTGCCCCTTGTGCTATACCCCATTTACCATTATTTGCTTGGGTTAAAAATATTCAGAAACCACTGAAAAGCTGGGGAGAGGTCACACTATACTGAGCATCATCATTTCTTCCAGTGAGTTCTCACATCTGGAACACTCCTCCCCTACCACCTGCCCTGGATTTGGTTTCCTTTTCTCGAATCCAAAGCTCAGGACTTTTCTGAACACTCTCATTTCTTTTTTGCTTTGCTAACACTCCTGAGTGCAGAGTCTCAGACCACTTGGCCATCCTCTTTAATAGCCTTGAATCCTTCCTTTCCTCTGAGGAGACAGCCTCTTTGTTGCAGTCTCATTTAGAGCCTGCAGCATCTTCCTCCTGCCTGGCTGGCGACTTCTACAGTGGTGGACTCAGCCCACCCTTCTCCTTGTGCTGCTGTTAGGGATTTTCTGTCTAAAATTCAGGTATGCTTTCCTCTGTTCTCCACTAAATACACATCCTCCATCAGCTCTAGGGTAAAAGTGTGACTCCAAGCAGATAGTAAAATTTATGCTGCCCTCTGTCCCTGGTTACCTTCTAGCTTTATCAGTTGCTTTCTGGCCATGGAGAAAGCCCATAGAGGGCTCTCTCTCTCTCTCTCTCTCTCTCTCTCTCTTTCTCTGTGTGTGTGTGTGTGTTTTAACTTGGGGTGTTTTGCTCCAACCATATCCGTAAATATGACATACGACAATCTGTATGCTTGGAGAGTGTCTTCCTTTATGTTTTCTTGCCAGTCTTATTGAGAAATTACTGTTCTGGCTAGGAAATGATTTCCTCCTCACCACCATACCATCTTTCAAGAGATCATGTTCCTGGTCTCTGGATGAATCCAGTCAGATTCTTTTTTCTCAGGGACTGATACAGAGACAAACAGGCTGTGGATGTGAAGGTCCTGAGGTCTTCAGAGTTAATGTGCTTCTGCATAGGCTGAGATCTGATCTGTAGAAAAGGGTGGGGAAGTGGGGCAGACTGCAGGGAAAGCACACGGAGGTCCTGTCCTGGCACAGGAGAGGAGTGGCCTTCTCTCTTGGTTCTATGACCTTAGCAGTTCCTGTCCAAGTCTCTCATAGGACTGTAATTGCTTGTTAGGGAATATTAGCTCTTCATGCTAATATTTTAAATCTAACTCCCTCAAATGAATTTTTGATTTTTGTTGTCAAACTCTTTCCTATTAAGAGTCACTTAATGGATGCAACATAATTATTGTATGTGGTATGTGTGGTATATGTGTGTATGTAGTGTGTGTGTGTGTGTGTGTTGTTTTATGTCTGTGTCACCGAATGCATGTAGAGATCAGGGAACAACTTGTGGGAACAACTTGTTAGGGCTCTCCTTCCAACATGCACATCCTGGTTTAGCAGCAGGTTCATCTTGCTGATCCATCTTGCCAGGCCCCAAACTATTTATATAGTTATTATATCTATTTTTTTCCAACTTAGATGGTAAAACTCTTGAGAGTAGGGACATTTAAACCTTCATGTCAAGACTCTGTACAATTAGATCAGCTGTAGTTGATTGACATAGTGTTATGATAACCCCATTTTCAATGTCTCCTTTAAAAAAAAGTTGATGTAATAGTAGTGGGTGGAAAAGAATGAGGTTTTCCTTTATCATTTTTGGTTTTTAATAAGGATTTTCAAGAATCAGTTCCTTGAGGTATATGGATAGAGCCATAAAAACAGAAGTTTGCCAGTCCTCGATCTCATGACATGGTATTTTCAGAGCCATCCAACATCTCTGAAATTTATAGCATACTTCAGTTTAGTGCCCAGACAGCAGGACTGGGATATTCCTGCTTGTAAAGCTTCTGCTTCCTGGCACAAATCTTTAGATAAGTGCCGATAGCCCAGGAACAACACACTATCTCAGTGAACTGGCGAAGCATCGGGTTCTGGTGGTAGTATTCACAGTGGGACACTGCACTGTGAATGATTGTTATTCCTCAAATATTGTCTCTAATAATCTACTGCCTTGGATACATTAGTATTTCTGGTCGAATGGCACTTAACAAACATTCAATAAAGACTTCTCTCCTTGGTGGGATTAAAGAGGATGCTGTCATATCATAGCTGAGAGCTCACTATAGGAAAATCAAAGGGACAGATCACTGCCGTTATCTTTCCTCCAATTAATTCTACCATCCAAATATTTAAGTCATTAAAATTCTTGTTTTATCCATGAACTGCACACTCTCATTCTTTCCTCTCTCTTTGTGGTATTACATTACTGAACCTCATAATATCTGGCTAAAACAAAACTATTATTTAAAAAGTGCCATCCTTGCTGCCTGGCATCAGTGTGGACAGATACCTTAGAGAATATTGCTCTTCCCCAAACTGAAGCCCATTTTGGGCAAATAAAAGATCCATTAAATAGGGAATAAACCTTCCCCTCTGTTTCTGGTGAATGGATCAGCATTAGAGCCTAGCTTTATTTAAGGCCTTAATATATTCAACTGTGGTTTGAGGTGATGCTCTTTTAACTTTAAATATACTTATTATAATATAGAGGAATGGTCTATGCATGTTTCTGGAGAGACAAATGTGGGGTACTGAGCTAATTCCAGGCTTATTGTAAAGTTTATATCTCCCTTGTAAAAATGTTGTCAGTTCTAGGAAAGCATACACAGATGACCCTCTGGAGTCGCTATGAGCATAAATACAGGTTAAATAGTTGAGCAGAATGCTAGTGCTTTAAAACCTTGGTGGGTGTCAAGGACAGGAAACAAAGACCTTCCTAGTTTCAAAGGTAGCCAGTTGTGTGGTAAACACTATGGAAACAGCACCTTTCTTCAGAGGCCACGCTGTCTCGAAATGGAGGGGATTGCATAGGACTGTCTCCATAACACACAATCGAAAGAATCAGAAATGAAACAATTATTTTCCTCTATGATTGCCTTCACAATTTCTGGTTCTCTGCAGGACCCTTTTGTTTTGTTTCTTTTGGCTCATTGTAAAAATCAAGCAACTATGGTGTGATTAATTTTTAAGTTGAAATTTCCTGTCTACTTTGACACACAAAAATCTCTATTTTTCAAAATTGTGAATGACATTTATGTACTCAATCTACTTTTAATATGATAGTATTGTTTGGAACAAGTCCTTCATAAGTGAGGCTCCCTTGGCTTTGTAAGTATTGCCAGTTAATGACTTGCTGCGTGGATATCTGAGCATGGCTCAGGAGTGCAGCACCTGTCCAGCATGCTCAAGACCTTGGGTTTTATCTCTAGCATTTTTTTTTTATAAAAAGCACTGTGATTAATTTAAAAATGCTCATCAATATAGTGGCATGGCCTTCGAATTAGAAAAACTGTTTTGTGTGGTAGGAAAGAGACAAGAAATTAAAGCAATTCTCCTTTGATATATTTAATCTTTAAACATTTCTGTCATCTTCTAGAAGCTATTTCTGGCTTTACATACTATAAAATATTTAGCAGTGAACTCAGTGAAGGTGTTATTACTTCTCAGATTCAATATTGTCACTCGGTAGCACCACGTTGTGACAGAGAATGCGTATAGCTCCGTTCCTTCTTCTCCAACCCCAAGAGTTAATATTTGTTGAGAAGTGATTGTTCACTAGGCTTAGATGAGGAAATGCCCAGCTTCTTTGAGAACCTTGACTTAATAGAGCAGAGGGGCTTAGGAGGATTTGAGAAGCTTCTTTCCTTTCTATATTTTGTCCCTTTCTTTCCTGACCTTGGGACCAGGAGGCAGGAGAATAGAAGCAAAGAGCAAGAGGAGGTGAACTTCCCAGAGTGTCTTGTGTATCCCAGTAAAGACAGGTAGCAGAAGCAGCTCTCTATGGGCTTGCTAATTTGTGCTCTACTTATGTTGAAAATATACCAGATTGTGTGGCATTTTGTAAGATTTAAATTTTCTTGATAAAGCACCCAAATATTTGTTTTCATATATTTTTTATGTATTTTCACAAACTTTGTGTTTTCTTTGACTTCAGAGGCTGAATTCATTCTCCTAATTTTACAGAAGTGAATAACAGAATGATTTATATAAGAGTTAGAATGGCTTTATACTTTAGTGTTCAAAGCTGGGGACATCTGGGAATAAAAGGATTTGCAATTAATAGTCACAACAACAGATATAAAACAAGGAGCAAGAAGTTATCATCATCATGACTATAAAAAGTAGAAATTAAGATTACCAGATGGTTGAGGCATTAAAATTAATGTACTTGCTTTGTTGAGCTTCTACCATTCTCACTCAGGGAAAAGTTAAGTTGGCCATTCTAATAATAGCTAACTCTGTAAAAGATTTATTTTGTCTTTAATTATGTGTACGCATATGTCACTGTGGAGCATGCACATGTGAGTGCTCACAGAGGCCAGAAGAGAGTGTCAGATCTCCTGGAACTGTGTTTGTAGGCAGTTGTGAGCTGTATCGATGGGGAACTGACCTCAGGTACTCTGAAAGAGCAGTTAAGTATCTTAATTGATTAACCATCTCTCCAGCCCCAGTAGCTAAATTTACAGAGATAGATAGATGATAGATAGACAGATAAATGATAGGTTTAATTTTATGTGTATGCGTGCTTGCCTATATTACGTGTGTACATGTGTACACCATTTGTGCACCTGGTGCCAGAAGAAGTCAGAAGGTGGAATTAGAGGCTCTGGAACTGGAGTCACAGGAGGTTGTGAGCACCATTTTTGTGCTGGGAGTTGAACTTAGGTCCTCTGCAAGAGCAGCAAGTGATCTTAACCACTGAGCTACCTCTCCAGCTCCAATAACTAACATTCTTTATTATTATTATGTGTCAGACATTCAGAATGCTGTATTCTAGAACATGATTGTCCCTTAGGCTGACTCATTGTGATTATAGACTTGCTATTTTTAAAGACAAGGAAATGGGAACCTAAGAGGCCAAATCTCTCATCCATGGTCACAGAATTAGTAGATAAAAGAGCTAGGATTTGAACCTCTGTATTTTGGCTCCAGGGCCCAAGCCTTACCAGCTATTTTAGCCTGCCTTGTATGTTTGTAGCACTGATGATGTGCTGGCTAGTTTTATGTGAACTTGATGCCAGTTAGAGGCATTTGGGAAGAGAGAAACTCAACTGAGAAAATCATATGTCTGACCTGTTGGAAAGCCTATGATATGTTTTCATTGTTCATGTAAGAGAGTCCAACCCACTGTGGGTAGTGCCACCCCTGGGCCAGTGGTCCTGGGTCCTCCAGGAAAGCTGAGCAGGGCATGGGGAGCAAGCCAGTAAGCAGCGTTTCCCCATGGCCTCTGCATCAGTACCTGCCGCCAGGTTCCTGACTTTTATGAGTTCCTGTTTGGACTTCCCTCAGGAGTGAGCTGTTGTAACCTGGGAGTGTAAGCAAAACAAACCCTTTCCTCAAGTTGCTTTTTAGGTCATGATGCTTTATCACAGCAGTAGAAACCCTGGCCAAAACAGATGGCTTTAGGTTTCAAATGGTAGTGATATTTGAAAAGACTATGCAGGTTTGCTATCTTGGGGATAAAAAGAAGCCCAGAGCATGAGGTTGTAGAGTAAATGACAAATCATTTGCTACCAGAGACCAGAAGCTAAAGAATCTACAGCTATGGACAATCCTCGGTTTTTTTCCCCACTGTGTCTTACAGATGGGATTCTGACCAAGTGGTGAATGAATGTGGCCAAATAGCTATAGTCTTGCCCCTAACTGATGGGGGAGGTGCCGAGGAGAGAATACAGATTCGACCTACATATGATGGCTCTGTTTTTGTTCGTTTGTTTGTTTTTTAGTAAAATAATCCATCATACACATAGAGATAAAAGGATGGAAGGAGCCAGTACTTTCAGGGAAAGAAGGAGATGTTATGATTGATGCCCTGAGGCTAGGGCTGAATAGCTTCCGATTCTGATCCTGGCTACTGCTGACCGGCTGGAGATCCCAGCAGAAGTCTAGGCTAGTGCTATGCTGAGAAATCACCAAGGAACTACTGGACAGTGTCCCTTTATGTCCAGCCATCCACTATTGGGGTTTACAAGACTGAAAACCGCAGAGGGAGTTACTTCCTGTTCAAATTTTGTCTACTGTGAGTGTGTTAGTATTTTAGATAGATTTTACCCTTAACTCCAATCATTTGTCATTACAAAGAGTTTCATGCCAATGTGTATACTACACATACTTAAAAATTTGAAAATTATTTTATTATTGCTATTATTATTAGAGTGTGGGTATATATGTGTGCATATGTGGAAGTCAAGTTGGGTTAGCTCTTTTCACCATGTAGTTATGGGACAAAATTCAGGTTGTCAGGATTGGTAGCAATCCTGTGCCTCCGCCCAGTAAGCCATTTTGGTGGATCCTTCATATACTTTAAAACCCTTTGGAATGTTATACCTTAGGTTTTGTTTTGTTTTGTTTTGTTTTCAAGAAAATGAGAGGATGCTCTTTACTGATAATTTACTCACTGGATCTCAGTTGTATTCTTTTCATTAAACCTGATATACTCAATCCTGACAATGTTGGTAAATTTTATCGAGGACCTCTGTAACTAGATAATGGTACCATGAAGAGCTGATAGAAAGGGAATAATTCCTTCCTTCAAAGTATAATGGCAGGCACACACAGTAAACCAAACAAAATAACTAAATAAAATAATTAAAGACAATTCAAATTAAGACCACTGGCAGCAGAGATTACTTACTTCTCAGCTGTTGCAACTTAAAGTACTTTTCAATATATTATCTTATCATATTTTGTTTTATTATTACATATTTTGAATTAAAATAATGAAATAAAACAAAAACAATGAATTTAGAGAGTTAATATTCTATAATATTAGATTAAGTTGACAATGTGTGTTTACTTTTCTTTAAGTGCTAAAAATTTTTAAATTAGAAGTTACCAAATTCATTGTCTCTAACTGGATGATTTTTCATGCCTTTGCTCAAGGTCACTTGGTTGCATAGATAGAATTAGAATCCAGCTTTCTTATCCTTTAGTCTGATTTATTTTAATATTTTTGTATTCTCTTAAAATATTAAGATTGTATAAATAGTTTTACTGTTATACAAGCTATATTTGTAAAACCAATGCTTAATAATAAAGGCACAAATTTAATAAAAAAGATTTCTTCCTCTAATAAAAGATCGTATTACCATGATGCATTCAAAAAGCTGCAGATTGCAAAAGTGATTCTAAATCCTTACCTTGTCTGGTGAAAGATTTGTGGAATTTTGTGGTAGGTCACTTTACCTGAATGCCAGTCCCTCCAAATACATAATAGGAAAAATAACATTTCTTCTGAAGCAGGGACAAGGTTGAGCATTTTTGATTGTTGTTTCCATCAACAATTTGGACTTGAACATCCCTCTTCACTGGCATCCTGACTCATTTTGGTGAGAAGCAGATTACCTAAACACTCATGATGGTGACATTGAGCAGAACATTTTTAAGCATAATTCTCATTATGCCTTTGGTTTTAATTCTACTCTTCTAGATGCACAATGAATAGATTTTCGGTGTTTTTCAGTCATGAAAAAATTCTTGTTGGAAAAAAATTACATTATAAAAGTACAGCGTTTCTAATTCAGTAAGCAACACTAAACTACTTAAGCATTTTCCCCAAACTCCTGCCTCATCTCAGGAGCTAGTTGCTTATAATTTCTTAACCTCTCTTATTTGCTGGGATTGCAGTGAGGCCAAAATAAGGGCATGAACACAGAGGGCAAACTGTGAATGTAATAGCACAACTAGTTAACTTGTGTATTCATATTTCTTAGACATGACAAAGACAGATTTCATTTCAGGTTAGAGAAAGAAATGTGAAGGAAGAACTAAAGTTGTCTATTTTGGGGATAATAATTTCCCTAAGATAAATGCTTAATGTATAATAGTACAACAGGTACATTCACATTCTATATCTTACTATCAGTATATACAAGATATCGTTATCATTACAAATAGTTGATGCTTTTTAAAACTGGCAGCTAGTACTTACATCTGTTTGGCAAAAGTCTGTTTGCTCTACTCTATTTGCATTTCCTGTCTTACACAACAAACACAATTCCTGTCTTTTGTTACTTACTAAAAGACATCTGCTTTAAACTTACAGGTAAAGGTTCAAGCTAAAGAAGTTACTTTTAAATTGAAATAATCCTTGAAATTAATATTGACACTTGTTTTGTGGTTCTCATTACATTTTCCTTTTAACCATTAGAGGGCACATCAGTTCAAGAGAAATTAAATACAGAAATTAAAGCAGAACAATAAAGTAGAAATAAGTTTAAAAGCAGTAGAAAAATTTTTTATATTTTTTTAGTGTAGCTTATTTTCATTGTTATTTGCACCATAAGTTATCAGAATTTCAGTAACCCGAAAAAGAATCTCAAGCATATATAGTTTCATGCAAACAAAAAAATAGCTCTTCATGGCAGCTGCTGCACCTAAGAGAATCTGGTTGAATGTGAAGAGGTTGACTGTTATGTGACTAAGGATGACACCGTAAATCATGGCATTTGAAGAACATCTGACTTCAAACGGGTGTGTGTTTAGGTTATTATAAAGCAAGGGAATAGAGGTCCTCAGGCTTGCAGTCAGTAAAATAACAACATCTATGTGTGAATGAACCAGCTCAGCAACCAGGCTGCTCTGCAAGTATTTATAACCTTTAAAATTTGGTACAAATTACAGAGAGAACAATACATGGCCCCAGAGTGAACACAGCCTTGATTTCACAGAAAGCCTTGACTGAGGTCATAAACTGTGAGAGGGCAGGCAGCTCAAGTGGCTTATGAACGACTGCCGTGTCTCAGAATGAGTTCATTTGTTTTCAATCTATGGCAAACTATTATTATTTCTAATGTTCAGTCTTTTGCTCTAAAGGCTGCAGGTTGTTAATCTGTAAAGGCTGAAATGGATACTAGCTAACATTCAACAATAATACTTTCATGATGTCAAGTTAAAGAAAACCTTCCAGTGATTAATTTACTAATTTATTCAATAAAATTTATTGAGCACCCACTAAGTTTCACATTCTGAACTGGGTGCTAGGGAATGAAGACAAATATATTATTCTTGGCTTGAGAATACACTTTTTATTGCCATGTGATTTATAGAGGGATAAATCAGCAAATAACGCTAGTATACAATAACTTTATATATTAGTGGAGAACAAGAAAGAAATTTATCAAACCTATTAGAAAAATATCTCACATATTTTTAGGAGAATTGAGGGGTTAAGACAGCATTGTATATACTATCTTCAGGTTGGGGCTGCAAAACTGCTCTGTTCTTTTTCCTTGAGAGTCAATTATATAATAAATTGTGGTAATTAGTAGCATAAAACAGGTAATAATGTAATTAAAACCAAAATATTTACTTGCTCCAGCAGATACTTTTCTGCATCTTAATTCTCCTCCTTCCAGGCTAATAATACTCTATAGGAATTTCTGGGTGGCTTTTACATCTGGAGGTAGTGAATTAGTGTGTGCAGAGAGAACTCAGAATTATGCTTTAATTATGATTTGAATGATGATTTGAGTCTGAGCATGAGTTGTCAACAGAATTGTGAGCTGGGGGAAGAGATAAGGGCTGTTAGCGGGATAAAGAGTATGTCTGCGTCACTTTCTTTAAGTATCTTTTGTTTAAAAAGAAGTAATTAATGTTAGAAATTAATTGGTTTAGATTCTCAATTTTAAAGTTATCACTTGGCTGCAAATATGAAGCCTTTTCAAAATTACTACATGGCACGCGATGGCAGGAACATTTCAGTAGAAGGTGGAAAACATAATTGAAAAGCTGGCTTTTGAAATGTTTGCTTATCACCCTAATTGATAGCAGATGAGCCAGAAG
Organism: Pachyuromys duprasi; assembly: GCA_028658305.1. Classification (NCBI taxonomy): domain Eukaryota; kingdom Metazoa; phylum Chordata; class Mammalia; order Rodentia; family Muridae; genus Pachyuromys; species Pachyuromys duprasi. The sequence goes on from CM053764.1 coordinate 60,123,072, forward strand.
AATGAAAGGCCTTTGGAAAAAAGAGCTGCGTGTGGCAGGTTTCACTGCAAGGTGTGCACTTCTCTAAGGGCAAAGGGATTGCTGGTGTTTTGATATGATATTAGGCATTAAGAGAGCCCGGTCAGAATGCGCTGTCACATTCAGTCAGGAAGTCGGTGTATATACGTATAGTACCAAAATAGTTTAAGATATCCATGAAACTTTAACAAAATACAGCCCAGTTACATTGTACAGTGCAAGTCCAGGATTGTAAGGAAAAATGCATATAAGGATAGAAAAATCTGAAAGGATGTCCACCAAAGGTTAGCTGTGTTATCTTTAGGCACTAGGAGTAGGGAAATTTTCACGTTATTCAATCTTATCTATATTTTCCTAGGGCAAAAATATTTAATTATGTAACAAAAGATATATTAGTACCTAACTGACACAATGTTTATCAGAAAGCTTTTTATATGGCAATAGAAAATACAATCTATTCTTCCTGGCACTTAATTGACTCCAATATGTATTAAAATTCCCATTTATTTATGCCTTCTGCAGCTATATGTACACCTTCCCTGAATACACTGATGTTTAGCAAGATACAACATAGTTAATACTTAGTTTTTCTCACAAAACCAAGAGGAATTGGTGAGTGTAGAAACAGAAAACAAAGATCTATTGAACAATGGGACAGAATTTAGCTTCGCACTTACAGAAGTGAGTGTTTAAGTTAATGTTGAAGGAATTCTGTACAGGATGTGACCTGGGCATATAAGAAGAAGTAAAGGAAAGAAACTTGGAGTGGGCAATAATGGCGGAGACTGAGGGACTGTTGGTCCTGCGGGGTCAACCTGGGCATAACAGAAGATGTGGCATTCATATGAGGAAAAATGGTAAGTCTCACAGCATCCTGGCACTCTCTTAGAAAGCTGCGTTCCTTCCAGTGAGAAAGCTTGGCCTCTTGGTCTGCTTAAGGAGGGTTTATTTCTTATTTTCATTTAAGAGACCAGCTTTTGGCAGAGGCATTGTCAGGGAGCTTAAGTCTCAGACATCACATCAGCGACCGCAGCTCAACCACACTTAAAAAAATTGAAGGAGGTGGGTGGATTTGAGTGGCGATTAAGCATGGTTTTCCCATTGCTAGAAAGGGCAAAAACGCCTCAAAAGTGTTCTTTTGGAAAAAAAAAAACACCACCCTCACATATAGATACATGTATCATAGCTCTCTGTGGTATCTCTATTCCAGGTCAAACAGGGTCAAGCTGTGAAAGAAAAAAGATTGCTTTCCTGGTCAGGATTAGTAGTTAAACAAAGGCAAGCTTTCACAGGGTGTTACAAAGGAATGCCGTGAAAGCAAAGCTAAGGAAAGAAGTCGTGCCCCTGGTAACACGGCGAGTCTGTCTCCATTTTCTGATTAGACAAAACACTTTAGTAAGGGATTTATTTTATTATTTATTTATTTTCTGTTTTATAGATGGTCTTCATTCGGACACGCGGAAAACAGCTTTCAACTATCTGTGAATGATTAATTTTCCATTACAATTTTATTAACGGCAATTTCTGTTTTACTTAGAGGTTTGGTTCCCATCTCTGGCTCTGATTTTTTATTTTCAATCCAAATGAAAATTTGTTAACGAACCCCATTTCAAATTAGTCCTCTACCTGACAAAAGGAGCTTCTTGGGACACAAAAGCGCTGAACGATTTCTGATTAGCAGTGAGACCTGATTTGCTGTGGCCCAAGGCTTTCTGTATCCTTCAGATTTTGCTGTAGAGCTTAGAGTTTTCTCTTGATCTCTACCATTGTTCTCAGTAACTGAGAAGCTAGCTGTGCCGTGATCTTTTGAGAGTGTGCTGGAGCCTCGAGTCAGCCGATGGTCCTCTGTGCGGAGCCAGGGGCAGAGATCCTAGCAGTCCGGGTCTCCGCTCACCGGAGAACGGAGTGCTCCGACTGCCAGCTCCTTTCTGCCCCCAAAGCTCTTCTGTTCTGGAGCCTGGAGCCTGGAGCTCACATCAGAAAGAGCTGAGAAGGGAATTATGCAGCATGCGCTTACCTGAGAAACTAAAGATCATTAATTAGGAAGGTGCTGCTGGGCCACAGGAAATGTTTCATTAGAAAGGTTTCAAATCTAAGAAAGTAATTAATTTCTCTTTGGAAGGCGATCACGTTTTTCTGTTCTGGTGCCCTTCACTACTGCAATTGAATGGTTCCAGGCACCGCTGAGGGAATTCAACTCCTCTCTCATTAGCCCTCCTAATGTCTCCCTCTTTTCTGTTCTTTCTCTTTTTCTTTTTTCCCATCTTTCATTTTAGCACAGGTGGTGCCTTCTAGGGATTTTGGGAAGGGACGTCCTGTTGTATTTTTGTGAGATGTTAAGGAATGTTTTTAAAATGTAGTATGTAGTAAGCGGTGTCCTTCCTTCCTTTCTTTTTATTTTCTCCTATCTCTCATCCATCTTTCCCTTTTTAAATTTTTTGAGAGCAGTTATGGCAAATCTACTTAACCTTAATTAATTGCTATAACCTCCTAAGTGCTGGAATTACAGGTGTGAGACACCACTTGTGAAATAAGGCTGTTTTTTCAATGTGCATCTACTATTCAAAGGTCTTAAAAACAAACAGACAACAAACAAACACCCCTCCTCATTTGTTAAAAGGAATGCTTTTTATAATTTGTTAAAAGGAAACATTAGGAGAATTAGAACGCATGTGACAGGTACATCAACATCTATGTGTCTGCTTACCCTCACACACATATGAAAGAGATCTTACAATCTTACAAAAATGCTTACACTCCGATCAAAGTGGGAGAAAGGGGCTGGAGAGATGGACTGCTCAGCAGTTAGTAACATTCCCAGCACCCACATGTGTAACTAGGATTCCAGGGAACACAATGCCCTCTTCGGGCCTCTGTGGCTGAAGCACACAACTGGTGCACATACATACATGCAGGCAAAATAGCCACACAAATAAAATAAAAAATACATATAAAAAGTTGCTTAAAATAAGAAAAAGACAGAATTTAGACATTTTAGGAAGGAATAAAAAGATCCAAGATGGATATTAATAACAAAGTAAATCAGTACCCGAAGTAAGGTGCTCAGAGGCCATGTCTGTCTGTGTCTTGCTATTGATCATGTCTGTATTGTCTTCACTTACTATGAGGATGGACTTATGAATTCCTATTTTTGTCAGTGGGTTATGGTTCAGACAGTACCTGTTTTCATGTTCAAATTGCTCCACTTTTGTCTCTTCAAGTTTGTGGGTTTTACCTTTTTTATTTTTGACACCTTGATGTGTGTATACATTCTATCATGATCACATCCACCTTCCCACTAGGCCCTCTCACCTTCTCATTCCTGCTGTCCTTCTTATACTTTTGTGTATTTTTCTTATACAGATGGCCGTGGATACTGTGTTCATAATTTTTATAGCTATGTCATGCTCAGAAAATATGGTGGCATATTTCTCTTTCCCATCGTCTGGCTCGTAACACTCTGCTCCTACTTGCTTTCTGTTCCTTGGGCCTTGGTGAGGGTGCAATAGGCATTCTGTTTAAGGCTGGGCTCACAAAAGTTACAAATTCTCAGCATTTTGAGCAATTACGAGCCTCTTCATTAACCGTTTCCTACTGCAAAAAGATGCTTCTTTGACCAGGACTGAGGACAGCACTGGTCTACGGGTATAAAGGTAAATACAGAGACAGCAGTTTGACTACGTGTCCCCTGAGTGAAACAGTAGCAGCTACCCGCTTTGCCCTGTGACTTTGACAGCCATAGGCTTTTCCCCTGGTTTACACTACCCGGCTTGCATTCCCTCCTGAAGTGGGCTTCAAGTCCCATCAGAGCGCAGCTGGCTCTCTCCATAGCAGCCATGCCACTGTCATGCAGTTGGTATACCTTGCCTGGCAGGTTGATGATCTTGTAGCCGGTTTGCAGGGTGGGCAAGACTGTCAGCTTTTCTCCCCCAGCAGTGTATTGGCATCGTTAAGTCTGTCTTAGACTTGGAAGCACCATTGCTACAAACACTAGTGTCCCATTCAGTTGAGAATGGTATTTAGGAATGAAATCAGGTATTGTGGTAGGTAGTTTCCATGGCTGTGATTAAACACCATGACCAAGATAACTTTTAGAAGCAAGGATTTGTTTGTGTGGACAGTTTCCGAGGGAGGTGCACGTCATGGCCAGAGTCAGGGCAGCAAGCAGCAACATGGCTGCTGGAGAAGAATGCTGAGAGCTCCCATCTTCAAACCCAAGCATAAAGCAGAAGTGAATTGGACATGAACAATGTCTTTAAATCTCCAAAGCCCACCTCCAATGACATACATTCTCCAACAGGGAAACAGCTCCTCAACTGCCTCTGGGGCCAAGTACTCAAACTGTGCTGAGGCTCCTTTGGAAACCTGAGTGTATGAGCATGTATGAGGATATGTTTACCAGAAACCATGTATGAGCATGTGTTTACCAGGAACCAAGAGCTCATGATGATACTTTGGATTTTAATCCGTACATACAAAACTCCTTACAGAGTTCCTCCTCCATTGCTGGTCCACAGGTCTGTCTTCTGCAGTGAGTCCTCTGGTTTCTGGCAACACAATCACTCAATTTGTTCATCTGTTCAGGGCGCATAAAAAAGTTTCACATGCCTTTATCACTATAAAAGCAAACCCACTATGACAAGTCCAAGATTTATTTGTAATTCTGGGATCCCTTAGCTAGTGCTTAAGAGTAGCTTGAGTTGGCACTTTATTTCTTCCACAAAGTGCATGTACTGTTTACTTAAAATACAGTTTGGCTCACTTGCTCCTGTTTGTTCTTACTTGTAGATTTTTGTGAGTTTCCTTCAACTGCGTTAACTTTGAACTTTTCAAATTAGAGTATCACAGAAGTTGTACGTAGAACTTTGCTTTTGCTCTATTCATTTTCCTTCATTCTTGCCACCTCTACTGTGTAGGTAACTGAGTTTTTCTTTTTAGGTTTTAAAAGAATTGTTTTTTAATTAGCAAAATCCATGCAAAATTTATTTCCGTTCATCTTTCTTCTCCACTTGAGGTGAAATTGAAGTTTTGCATACAGTTACAAAGTTTTTAAGTCTTTTTCTTGGTGGATTTACTGTTCATGGCAATTGCTTACTTTTCTACAAAATATATACATCCATTTAATATTTTTTGTTTTATATCAGATACTATTTGAAATATATGGTACAGATTTTCATCCCAATTTGTCATTTGTCTTTTGATTTTGCTTGTGGTCCTTATGTTATGAATAAATGAACTTTCCCTGTTGTTGAATACAAGTCAATATGTAATATGAAAATGTAAAATCTGAAGCATTTGAACTATTTTGGCCAGTATGACACCTCAAGTGTCATACCTACCCATATGCAATAATCAATGCAATAAACATGAGGTACTGCAGAAAGTCACTTTCACCCTACTTTATTGTGTGTACATGAGACATAAATGAAATTTGTATTCGGGATCTGCCCTAGCTTCACTTCTGTTGCTGTGATAAAATATCCTTCAAACAGCGGCTTATGGAGGGAAGGGATTATTTGGCTTATGGTCCCCCTTGGCAGGGGAGTCTCAGGTGCAGGTACTTGAAGCAGTAGCACTCACAGTGAAGAACAAAGAGAATGAGTACTCACTTGCTTGTGCTCACCCCAATTTCCCGAATTCACATGGTTTGAGACTCAGGCCTTGGGAATGAGGCTGCCCTCAGTGGGCTGACTCTGCCCGTATCAATCAACTTAATTAAGACAATTCCCCACAGACATTCCCACAGGTCAACTCAATGTAGACAGCCTCTCACTGAGACATTCTTTCCAGGTGCTTCTAGACTGCGGCATGTTAATGATTAATCCTAACCACCACATGGTCCTACCTGAAGTAATCTCATTATTAATAGACTTTTTCCAAACTAACACAATTTCTGTGTGAAGTTTTTATTTATTGGGAGACGCAGTGGTCAATTTGGATATGGTCTCAATGACCATGTGTTCTAGTAGTGGTTATTGAAGCATACTTAGGTTGTATACAAACAAGTTAATCAGGTGTTTTGTGTAAGTGAATATCAGGAAAGATTATATAGAGATTATACTTAGGTTCAAAGTTGAAATGTAGGCTCACTAGCTAGCATTGGACATTTTGAGTTGGAGAGATATAGAAAAGAGAGTACTTTGTCTACAGTCACCAGTTAAGGGGACTGACAGCAAACCAGATAGGCTGTTTGGACAATTCCATAAATGCCTATTGATTAGAAGTTTCCAGAAGGAAAAATGAATGGAGAAGAGGCAGCACTCTGTTGGAAGGGTTGCATATAAGATCGTAGTTTGCACACCAGAATGGACATGGGGAACTGCAGAGCATAGATTGCTAAGTAGAGAAGTCTCTCGAGGTTGGTTTGGAAAATTTATGCACACCTCACAATCTTGCCATCATGGGTTCACATACATTCATTAGAAACTCCATGCAGGAACTGAACTGTCTGTGCTATCACAGACGTATTTCAGTTTTTAACTTCAGGAGAAATATTCACTGCAACTTCAAGTGAGGTTTAAGTTTGAAAACAGATGCCATGAATCTGTGAAGAAAGCAGCCACAAAGTTGATCATAAAGTACTTGGCTAAGTCCCTGGGCAGTAGTTAGGTGAGTTTTGAAATTTGAATGCCTCCACAATTTATTTCTATTAGGTTTCACAAGAAAAGAAACTTATCTGCTACACACTACCTCCTCCAATATCTGTCAACAAACACTTACTTGTTTTTGCAATTATTGTTTAGAATTTTTATATTTTATGAGTCATCTTGAAGCAATTTTATTATGATGATAAACATCTTGCAGAAATACTCTATGATTCCATGATTTCTGTTGGACTTTCTCCATTTTTGGTTATTTCTTACTTACATGAGAAAGTTTATTTTGCTACCTTCAAAAAGCTTAGTCTGAGACAGTTCAGCCTACACTCAGAATTTAAATTTAAACTTTCACGGGTGTAAGACAGGATATGAAGGAGAATCATGATTCATATGCTGTTTCTCTAAGGTGGAACAAGTGTCTAGACTCCCGAGAGCTGGGTGTCAGCAGGTTCCGCACAGCTATTCTCAGCGTAGCAAGCGTGGTGGAAACCCACACAAGGACTGACAAACAAGGGGGCAGGGGAAGCTGTCTCCTGAAACACAGGAGACCTAGAGAATGTGAAGTGTGGCAGAGACCTCGTGGTCCCCATCTGTTCACAGAAAACTTGGGCGAACATTTGTGTTGGTTTCCATTCTCCGTTCTGTTTCAGGATATGTGCTTCCTCTTCACGGCATCTGCTCCATGTGTTGGATAGCTGAGAGCGGGCTGCTTCTCCCAGTTTTGGGTTCGACGGTACAGCTCACATATGGTGCTAATAATGTCATCGTGTGGCTAGTGTTTTCCAGTTTACAAGATATTTTACTCGTGTTATTATGTCTGGTCCTTGTGAGAAAGCCTGCAACATAGCTAAGAAGATCTGAAGTTTTTAGCAGGTGACTGAGTGTCCAGCTCCTCTCTCAAGATAACACAGCTTATATGTTAGAAATGGAACCTGTTCCTTTTCACCCCAAGTCCAGAGGTCTTTCTATTAGTCTTTAATTTGTATTTTCATTTGTTAACCATGACTTTCACATGTGACTTTGGTGAAAGGAAACATGGTGGCAATAAAGACGTAAAAGGATCTCATTTCATGGAAGATGAAAATGAAGCCTGAGAATCCCCTTCTGTTGCTGTTCTGGTTTAATTATAGTGTGGTATGATTTGATAAGAAGTGAAGCAACAATTACATCATTGTTTGGTATTATATACATAGCCAGAAAATCACTGGAGCACTCTCTTTCTCTCTCCCCCTCCCTCCCCACTTTCTCTCCCTTTCCCTCCCTTCCTCTTCTCCCTCTCTCCCTTTTCTGTGCTGAGGGTCAAATCTAGATTTTCACACATGCTATAATCTGAGGTCTTGATTTTTGAAATCCAGGAAAGAAAAAAATACATACCATGTTTCTGTTTTCGTGTGTATGTACATGTGTTTCTCTCTCTGCGTGTAGTTTCTCTCTGTGTATGTCTGTGTATCTGTCCTAGTTTCTCTCAATATAATCTTCTCCATAGCTTTAGCTCTTGTCATTCTCTCATTACCAGGTGTTGATGTCTGTCTAACCTAGATCCATTTGTTCAGTAAATGCTAGTGTATGATTTTTGCTGATAGTTTTAGAAGAGTGCAAGAAATATTCTTGAGTTATTTTTGACTGCTGGCTATGCCTGCACACTGACAGGCACAAAATTCAGTTGCCAGGCATGGTTATTTTGGGGAGAAAAGACAGAAATTGGCAAAAAGCTTTGTCCCTGCAGGTGTGGTTCTATGAAGGAATTTTATGGCAGGAGCGAACCAAGTGTCCTTTATATTGTTTTCAGTGTTATCTGCTTCGAAGCTGAGGTTTCCTTCTTATTATTCATGTTTATTTGGCTCAAAGTAAATAAAAATCAGACTAAAATATTGGATTTAATGTAGATTTTGCAGATGTATCTGACACCTGCTCTGCTGCTTCAAACTCTGCCTAGGTTTGTGCTGTTCAGTTCTCTGCAGCCCTGCTGTCTCACTGGCCCGTCTCTGTGAGAACTTCACATTAACAGCAGGCGAGGGGAGTTCTGCACATTGTCACTATTCTTCTAGCTTCAACGATTTTAAAAACATGACTTTAATAATTAGTAACTAGTGTACAGGTAAACAACAAAGTGTACAAATATTAACAACAAAGAAGAAGCTAAAGTTCTCTGTGGAATCTTGCCAGGCTTCTTCTACAGTGGTGGGGGGGGGGGGAGCAGTGTGAGATGGAGAGGGATAGATGGGCAGGAGCACACAGCGCTCCTGTATCTGGATGTGATGTGACCAAGCTCGACTGCAGCTCTGTTTGGGTTATGGTTCTGTTGCTGTGATAGACTTGGCTGATAAAAATAAACTTACAGGAGAAAGGATTCTTGTGGCTTACAATTTCAGAGGGATATAGTTTGTCATGGAAGACATGGCAGCAAGGAACAGGAGGCTGGCATGGCAGGAAGTAAAGAGATCACATTTCACCTGTACACAGGAAACAAAGGAGGGAAGAAGAGACACAGAGAAAGAGAGGCAGAGACAGAGAGGGACACACACACAGAGACAGAGAGAAACAGAGACACAGAGACAGACAGAGACAGAGAGACAGACAGAGATAGAGACAGACAGAGAGGAAGAGAGAGAGAAGAAAGAATGAGAACAGGAACTGGGGCCAAGCTGTAAAACTTAAAAGCCTGCTCCCAGCAATGGATTTCCTTCAGCAAGGTTATGTAACCTTCCCAAGAATTACCAACTGACTGGAGGCCAAGTGTTCAACTACAGGAGCCTCTGGAGGACATTCTTCATTCAAAGCTTGAACTGTAAACCAAATAAACCCTTCTCTATTGTTTAAGGTTCCTTTGCCAGCATATTTTATCACCGTAACAGGGAAACAAGCCAAGGCATCTCCTTTGCAGGAAAAGGCTGTGCCTAACCTACTGTGTAACTCTGCCTCCCAGCTTTATGTCATCTGATTGTAATCCCAAGGCACCCTGCAGTACCCCATAATAACGGTTATGAAAAAGGATGGGAAAATGTAAAATTTAATGTCATGCTTCGCAGCTTCCATTCTGAATGCTGGTTCTAACTGTATAGAAGTTCATCTTTGGGTCTCGTTAATTTAGGTAACGTTTTTATTTTCACAATTTTTAAAATAACAAAGCTTGTAAAAATTTAAAAAGTAAAAACACAAATAAATGAGGAAAAAGAAAAAAGTTTCTTAGCAACCCTTTGAGGTGTAACAGGACCCACCAAAATAGTACATGTGGGTAGTGCTGAGTCAGCTAAATGTGAATCTGTTTGGGGAAGCCCACACGGGTGCTCTCTAGTTGTCTTACTTGCTGCCAAGTGCCTCTCTGTTAACCGTGATACATAACATTTATGTTAAAATATCTTTCAAAAAACCCAACCTTGCTCTATACTGTTGGGTCCTAAAACTGTACTGAAGGTTTTTGCCCGAGCTGGGGTGCCTAGAAAATTAACGGCCCTCCTTAGGATGCTGTAGAGGACAGCGTGAAGGGATGCCTACTGCGCGTGCTACATTTTACACTCTGTTCTACTTGGAGTTCTTAATGCCTCTGCCTCCCTTCCAACCCTCCAACCCTAGGTAGGAGAGAAAGAAGTTTACAAGGGAAAGGTGACATAGGCCTGTTTAGACTTAATTCTGGCTGGTTAGGGTCATCAGGTTCTTTGGGAGAATGCCGATTTCAGTCTTCAGGATATCCAGCAGTCCAACAACAGCAAATAGCAAACACAGCAGGCTGAAAAAGTAGCCCGGTCTCCTCCTCCATACCTCTCCTTAAAGCCTCTTGCCCTCTGGGCTTTGGTTTTTGCACTCCTTCAGAGTTCTCAGAATTTCACTAACTCCAGCTGAGAATGACCACACCCATCTCCAAGCCCCATGAGGTAAGTATCAGCTGTGAACAAATTAAGGCAGCCCCATATCCCACACTTGGGATTAAAACAAAAAACATAGTCACATAACAACGGAGTCTTTAAAGAAAACCAACCTTCTACTACACCTCACCACTGACAACTTAATATTTTTTTTACTTTTACTTATTATTTATTTACAGTTTATTCACTTTGTATCCTGGCTGTAGCCTCCTCACTCATCTCCCCCCAGTCCCACCTTCCCTCCCTCTTCTCCCCCTATGCCCCTCCTCTAGTTCACTGATAGGGGAGGTCCTCCTCCCCTAATATCTGACCCTAACCTATCAGGCCTCAACAGTACTGCCTGCATCCTCTTTTTCTATGGATTGGCAAAGCTGTCCCCTGCTCAACCAGGGGGAGGTAATCAAAGAGCTGGCCATTGAGTCTGTGTCACAGACAGCCCCTGCTCCCCTTACTAGGGTACCCGCACGGACTGAGCTGCCATGGGCTACAACTGAGCAGGAGGTCTAGGTCCTCTACATGCATGGTCCTTTGTTGGAACACTAGTTTCTGCAGGGACCCTGGGCTCAAATTTTTGCCTCTCTTGGTCTCCTTGTGTTGGTCTATGGTCCCTTCTAGGTCTTTCTATCTCCCCCTTCTTTCATAAGATTCCCTGCACTCTGCCCAGAGTTTGGCTATAAGATTCAGCATCTGCTTTGATCCTCTGCTGGGTAGATTCTTTCAGAGGCCTCTGTGGTAGATTCCTACCCTGCACCCTGTCTTTTCCCGCTTCCGATGTCTATCCTGTATTTCCTTCTGAGTAAGGATTAAGCATCTTCCCTAGGGTCTTCCTTGTTTAGCTTCTCTAGGACTATAGATTTCAGTATGTTTATCCTGTATTACATGGTTAATATCTGCTTCTAAGTGAGTAAATATCATGTGCATTTTTCTGCTTCTGGGATACCTCACTCAGGATTACCTTTTGTAGTTCCCACCATTTGCCTGCAAATTTTATGATTTCTTTGTTTTTAATTGCTGATTAGTATTCCATTGTGTAAATGTACCGCACTTTCTGTATCCATTCCTCAGCTGAGGGGTATCTGGATTTTTTCCAGGTTCTGGCTATTATGAATAAAGTTGCTATGAACATAGTTGTTATTTTTTTTTTAATTTGGGTCTGTAAGTTTACCTGGGAAATACAGAACACACATTGAAAATCAGGTTCAGTTTTAAAAAGGTAAACAATTTAAAAATGAATTGTAAATTGTATCTTTTGTATACAACAGAATTCCTCTGAATTCAGACAGACATTGTGGGTTTAAGTTATTATTGTAATCTTTGTTAAAAGATTACAGCAGTTTGTGGCTATGAGTCATGCACATGTACAAGCTCAGGGTGCACAGATATGGCCCCTGGAGAGGTGCTCGGTGGCCACTGGGATCAGTCATGAAGTAGGGTTACACTGAACACCATTGGACAGAAGATTTCTTACAGGGATTATACCTGCCAGGAATGTAGGAGCAACTGGGAAGCAAGAGCTGAAACAGAAATAGGAGGACCTTGGGGCGAGTGGGGGGGGAGGAGCCATGGGTCCATGTTGCTGAAGGGATGGCCATGTTGCACAGGTTGAAGTGTATAGGAGCACTCCACTGCTCCATCTGAGAAGCCTGGTGCTCCAGGGGCCAAACCAGAGCCGCAGAAAGGTCTCCGTGCAGCTAAGCAGCAGACAGTATATTGAAGTTGCCGTTGGCTAGCAGAGGAAACAGCTATGCAGACAAGCTGGATGAAGGATAGAGGAAGATGGAGGACTACTGGTGCTCTACCAGGAAACTACGAGTCCGACTGTGACTAGTGTGGGTGTGACACCTTCCAGGAGCACAGGCTGCTGCTTTAATTCTGCCTTCCAAATCATGTATCAGGTTTTCTTTTGATCAGCATAACGTCAGACCTTCAAAGTTCTTAAGCAAATGCATAGAGCACAGGGCAACACTGGGTTAGGAGACCCCCGTGGGAATACAGAGTAAGAGGAGTTCGCTCCTCTGGTTAGAAGTAGCAGATGCTGCAGGAGTGTCACATGAGGGATGTTGAGAGATATGTCCTCTGACAAATATCCCCTCTATCTGCCAATGAGCCCTCGCTAGCTCAGGGCTCACACCATGAGTCCCTATTTTGAGGTAAGATATTCTCTTTATAAATATTTCCAGTTGGAATGGAAAATTTTACTGAGTCAATATATCAAATCTGATTTGCTTGTTATTTATTATGTGTACAATGTCTTGCCTGCATATGTGACAGAAGGGGGGGGGGCACCAGATCTCATAGTAGATGGTTGTGAGCCACCATGTGGTTATTGGGAATTGAACTCAGGACCTCTGGAAGAGTAGACAGGGCTCTTAACCCCTGAGCCATCTCTCCAGCCCTCCTGTTATTTATTTAAACATACACTTCCCTTGGTGGCTTAGCTCCTGCTAAGGGTGGGATGCAGAAGATAACAGACATTCCCCTGTTGTTTCACAGGATAAGGCTGAGCTGACCTTCTTGCTGTAAGCCCATAAACAGATGAAGGGCATACAGACAAGAGGAAGGCGTGAGGAAGTAGGAGAGCTGAGATAAGGGAAGGGGATGGGAAGGTCACACAGGACACGAAAGGAGAGGAGGAATGAGGAAGAAGCAGGAGCTAGAGACACAAAACAAAAGTTGGATTTTACAAAATGAATAATGAAACTCAATTCTTTGTAAGCTAACAAAAATAAGAATTTCATTTGCAACAGTGATGAAGTTACAAGCAGTCCATGTAAAATGGTACTATTCATGTTTACTTTTATGAAGACAACACCAGGATCATTTTCGTTCTGAACAGCTGTATGCTGTTCACTGCAATCACTTGTTCTTTAGTCCCATAAAAACCCAAGGTCCGTTCAGATTTCTCTCACATCCTTAATTTAGCTCTGCTTGCTCCAATGATACTACTTGGGATGGTGCTTTAAGACCTGGGTGTTTAGTGTGCCCCTTCTTCGGCTTTTCCTTCCATTTTGTCCTTTCTCAGACTTCTCTTAAAAAAAAATGCAGTGACTGTTTCTGTCTCTTCCAAAGCGGTAGGCCTGCTATGGTGGTTTGAGTAGAAATGGCCCTCATAGATGAATGTGTTCAAATGCTTGCCACTATAGGGAGCAGCACTGTTAGGAGGTGCGGCCTTTTTGGGAGAAGTGTGTCACTGGGGAGACAGGCTTTGAGGGCTCATATATGCTCAAGATAGGCCTACAGCGGCACACAGTCTCCCTCCGCTGCCTGCGGCTCAAGATGGATCAAGATGTAGAACTCCCAGCTCCTTCTCCAGCACCATGTCTTCCTGCATGCTGCCGTGTTTCCCACTCTAAGGATAATGGACTAAACTTCTGAAACTGTAAGCCAGGCCCAATTAAATATTTTCCTTTCTATGAGTTGCTGTGGTTATGGTGTTTCTTCACAGCAATAAAACCCTAACTAAGACAAGTACTGACAGATAGTGGACAGTTACTCATATTCTAGTTGCTCTCAGATGTGACAGACCAGAGCAAAATAAGGTAAACATGAGAGACTGGCAGCTTCTCTTAGATTATACTCGAGCCATCAAGGTGAATTAATAAGGGAAATCAGCACTCATTTATACATGTGGATGTTAGCAGTCATCTCTGCTAGGAAGGCCACAGCCCCCCTGCCACAGAGATTGCCAAGAGTGAGTGGAACGAAAATCAGTTCATTTTTAAATATTGTTTGGATACCTTCTACTCTGTGCCAACAGATGAGTGCTTCATTCCTTCTCTCCCAACCCATTCCTTTCCTGAATCTTTAGATCGCTTTGGAACATGCACATGCACTCTTTCTAAAAACACGAAGAAGCAATAAATCAGCCAGTTAAAAAAGACCCAGCCAGTCCAACACAGATCGATTTCACAGGGCGGTCGATGGGCTGCTAATAGAATTACAACTACCTGTCAAAACAGGGAAAATATATCTGTGACGGTGACAAAGGGCAGATCAATTTGAGAAGAGGCTTTTTACTTCTTGCAACATAGATGTGGAGTCCATGGATGGCCCTGAAAGTCTGTAATTTTGAGTAGAAACCATCTACCTAGACTGCTCAAGCTAAGGTTACATCAATGCTTCTGGAATAACACACTTGGTCTTCTCTTTTTCTTAATGGAGTTTGTCTGGTAACTGTAACAATTTGCTTTCTAATAGATTATAACACAGAGCAATTGCCTGAAAGCACACTTTATTAACTCTGTTACCTAAATAAGTTGGTCTTGTCCATTAAATAAATTACATTCCCATGAACTTAGCATTTCTACTCCTTCAGAAAGGAGTGTACATTGCCAAGGACATCGTTCTAGCAAATCTTTGTCTTCTAAATCAACTTGGTCGCTTTCAGAGGCTTTATAAACAGTTGACAATGTTACTTTTTTAAAAATGTAATTTATTTATTTTTATATCAATCACAGATTAGGTACTTTGCATCCCAGGCGTAGCCCCCTCCCACATTCCCTCCCACTCTTCCCATCCCTCCCTCATCTCTTCCCCTCCCCCTCCAAGTCCACCAACGGGGGAGGATCTCCTCCCCTTCCATCCGACCCCAGTTCATCTTGTCTCCTCAGGGCTGGCTGCAATGTCCTCCCCTGGGATCTAGCCAGGCTGTTACTCCCTGGCGTGTATGGGGGGGGGGTCAAAGAGCCAGACATCGAGTTCATGACTGAAATAGTCCCTGTTCCTCTTACTAGGGTCTTCAGTTGGACACCAAGCTACCATGGGCCACATCTTAGTGGGGGTTCTAGGCCATATCCATACATGGTCCTTGGTTGGAGAAACTGTCTCGTAAAAGACCCCTGTGCCCTGCTCAGTTTGGTCTTTGTGGAGCTCTTGTTCTCAAGTCTTACTAACTTCCCCTATTTTTATTATTTTCTGCCCTCTGCCGAAGGCTTGGTTGTGAGTCTTAATATCTGCTTTGATACATTGCTATATTGATTCTTTCAGAGGCCCTCTTTGGTATGCTCCTGTCCTGTTGCTTGTGTTACTTTTACTGGGAGCCACTTATATGCTCAGAGTCAGTCTCCTGCAAAGAATGCAATGAGGATTACAACTTGCAGGCTAGATCCACCATGAATTAACATGATGTTCATTTAGGTCAAAAATCCTTTCTTTCCATTTATCCTTCCTCTTTCCTTTCCTTTCTTCTTTTCTTCCAGAATAAATAATCTTTTTAGCAATTAATTTAAAAAATTTAATAGGCAGTAATTTAGATCAACTCCATGAATTTTTAAATAATCAGGCAAACAAAATACTCTGATACCCAATAGTAATAACATGGAGATGAAAAGCTTGTGGGTAGGAATGCAATTTTACTTACTGAGCAAAAGCAGCTTATTTTGGCAACACAACAAAATGAGTTTGTAGGCCATTTGTGCCTGTTGTAAGAAACCCTCCCCTTTTACTTTTTTAATTTATTTTTATATTAAACACAGGTTATTTACTTTGTATCCCATTCATAGCCCGCTCCCTCATTTCCTCCCAATCCCACCCTCCCTCATCTCCTCCCTGCCCCTTTCCAAGTCCACTGATTCAATTACCAGCATCCACATGGTAGCTCACAACTGTCTGATGCCCTCACCCAGACATGCATGCAGGCAAGACACCAGTGCATATAAAAACATAGAACAAATAAATTGTAAAACTTTAAAAAAAATTTATAAGCTGGAGAGATGGCTCAGTGGTTAAGAGCACTGACTGCTCTTCCAGAGGACTGGGGTTCAATTCTCAGTACCTGCATGTGACAGTTCACAACTGTCTGTAACCTCCTGTTCCAGGGGATCCAACATGCTAATGTATATAAAATTAAAAAAAAAAGGCCAAGTCCACTGATGGGGAGGTCCTCCTCCCCTTCCATCTGACCCTAGCTTATCAGGTATCCTCAGGACTGGCTCAATGTCCTCCTCTGTGGCCTAGCAAGGCTGCTCTTTCCTTGGGGAGAGGGGAGGTCAAAGGGCCAGCCATTGAGTTCATGTCAGAAATAGTCCTTGTTCCCCTTACTAGGGAACCTAGTTGGATACTGAACTACCATGGGCTACATCTAAGCAGGGGTTCTAGGTTATATCCATATATGGTCCTTGGTTGGAGAAACAGTCTCATAGAAGACCCCTGTGCCCTGGTATATTTGGTCCTTGTGGGGCTCCTGTCCTCTCCAGGTCATACTAACTCGCCCTTCTTTGCACTCTGCTGAAGGTTTGGTTATGAGTGTCAGCATCTGCTTTGATACACTGCTAGGTAGTCTTTCAGAGGCCCTCTGCGGTAGGCTACTGTCCTGTGGCTTGTTTCTCCTACTTCAATGTCCATCCAATTTGTCTTTCTAAGTGGAGGGTTGATCATCTTCTCTTTCTTGTTTATCTTCTTTAGGTGTACAGATTTTAGAACGTTTTATCCTATCTTATAGGTCTAGTACCCCCTTATAAGTAAGTATATACTGTGTGTGTCTTTCTGCTCCTGGGCTACCTCACTCAGGATATGAAAATGGCCATTCTGCCAAAAGCAATCTAGAGATTCAATGCAATTACCATCAAGATACCAACACAATTCTCTACAGACTTTGAAAATTATCAACTTCATATGGAAAAACAAAAAACCCAGAATTTCCAAAACAATCCTGTAGAACAACAGATCATCTGGAGGTATCTCTATCCCTGACCTCAAGTTGTACTACAGAGCAATAGTAATAAAAACTGCATGGTATTGGCATAGAAACAGAAAGGTGGATCAATGGAACTGAATAGAAGACACAGAAATAAACCCCTTTTTCATAATCAGGAAATACAACAAGTGTCATGTTTTCCAAAGTTCAAAAATCTGAGGCACCCTAGTTAACAAATGGCTGTCCCATTGGGGGAGCTCCCGTGTGTCTGTGTAGGCAGATGCAAAGACACACGGCTTTGCAAACCTGCCATGAATCATTTGACTATGGTAAGGTGCTTAAACCCTCTGAGTCCAACTCTTCCCTCCTATCCTGTGGGGACATTCCCAGAGGTGACCTCATGTGTTTGTAATGGTGAGGATAGGAGCTGCCATGCTAAACCCATTGTTTCCCGATGCAGAAGGGAGGGGCCCTGTGACATTCCTTTGAACATTTTATGAAACTCTGGGGATCCAGGTGAGTATTTCTCTGAGGTCTGAGTAAGCCCATCTTCGAGTCCTCATTCCTCCCTTTTTATATATCTTGAGGCTCTTACTGCCTGGAGGAAGGTAACGCGTGTTTGCTGAGCTGCGCTTGTTGCCAGTGAGCCAGTGAGCCAGCCTTGTGGCCTAGCTGACCTTACTGATTAGGGCTCTCATGCACAGGCCACCATTTCACCTCCGTTTCCACGGTGAGTGGGAAGGGAGATGCACAAACAGGAAGATCATTATGTTTCAGAACATTAGTAACCAATGATACGTTAAAAGTAGTGCTATATGAAAGATAAAAGGAGTTTTCTAATGGAACCCGATTACGAGCTGATTTCAAAGATTGTACTTGGTTGGGAAAAGGGCCAGGTGCTCTGTAGGAGACTCCATTACCAACTTACATCCATGCTTGTCTCTCATTGGGCGCAAACCTCATTCCTGGTCATGTAGCTGTTTTATGTCACCCTGATCTTGTCCCAACATCACAGCTATTGCATTAACACTATTGCTTGGTACAAACAAGTATTGATGCTAGCCTTAAATTTTTTTCTATTTAACCACGCCCCCCCAAAACCCCTCATGTTTGTATAGATGGTTATGTAATAAATCCATACTTGGGTGCTTTTGCACTGTCACCCCGGGAACCTGTGTTCATTGGCATAGTGATGCCAAAGCTCGTTTGGAGACGAGAGGAGCAGCATGGTCTCCTGGCTCTGTACTGGAGGTCTTAAGTGTGATGGAGCAGAGGAAGAATGTAGAGTGACTTAAGCTCCGTGTTCACTTGGCACCGACGTTCTTGGTGTAAGTCTATGCCTTCTACCTCAAGTCCCCTTTGTGCTCAGGAGGTAACACCAAAGTAATCCTGAAGGGGGTTGCCAAGTTCTTAGCTGTGTGGGAAGACAGTCAAGTGCTGCCTGCTGCCTGGAACCAGAACCACTGACTGTATTCCTGAGAAGAACGGGCATGTTCTGGCTGGCATCTGGGCAGAGTGTGGGCTTCTCTTTTGCTTCTGAGGAAAGAAGGCAGAGGTTAAGGGGTCTAGGTTTGGGGCCTGCTGCAGACACCCACCTCTCACTCTTAATCTGGATGATGTTTGTTGTGCAAACTGCCTACTTTGCCTTAGGTCTGCTGTGCAGTAAGTGGAGAGAACTGAGGCTAGGTTGCAAAAATTTAAAAAAAAAGTAAGAAAAAGCAAAGGAAGAAGAAAAAGAAACAGTCTTAAATTTAAGAACTGCATGATGTGATTATTGCTTTTCTGGATCAAAGGCGAGACTCTGTGAGGTGCTGTCATTCTGCTGCCAGTGCGGTCATTTCCTTCCCTGTGGGTTCTTCCATGCTACCTCCATCCTAGAGACCTGTTGCAGCTACCGCCTCTCTTGCACACTTCAGACTGTAGAGGGAATACTGTTTAATTGCTGAGCAGCTCATCAGAATTGTAAAGGTCAGTGATAATAGGCAACAACTTACTCATGTTTAAAAACAGCAGGATGTGACAAAGGCAATTTATCTTGATAAATGCACTTTAGAAATCTGTTGAGCTTGTTTCGTCTCCCTCAGGCTCTCTGTCCATCTTCATCCACTCCTCTCCTTTGCTTTTGCCTCCCTTTAGTTGTAAGCTCTTTATTTTGCACTGTCTGGTCTCCTGTGTCTCTTCTTCACACTGTAACAATGCTCCTGTCTTTTGGGTTCCCTTTTAAGCTCCCCCATCTTATCTGATTTCCTTCTTTATCTTCTTCTATCCCCTATCTCAAACATTTAGATGTCTTTTTCCATTAATAAAACTGAAGTATTCTTGTATTGTTACCATGGTTTCATAGATTGCATTTCACCCGCTTCTATATGACCTCCAGCTCTTCTTCAAGGACCTAGCCAATTATTTCTGTAAAAACATAAATCAGAGTGTGCACAGGTGGTGTCTTGTGTGAGCTCACACCTGACACCTTTGGTCCTTGTGCAACGCTTTCCAGTGTCTGCGTGGAGGCTGTGAGTGCCCACAGTGCTTCGCTGGTGCATGACCCCCATGGTTCCCGCCATGTCCGGGTCCCCTCAGAATCAGGGATATTGCCCTGTGCCCCGTGCCCAACCTGGAATCATAGAGTGAGACCAGAAGAATACCTGAATGCTGGCATGAGGAAGGCTTTTGGAGGGATGCGGTGGCGACAGAGGGAGTTTTCAGAGGTGGTAGTTCTGGGTCACTGAACAATTGTGGCCACACAGTGTTCAGGACATAGAGCCCTGCAGTGCTCTTTGCTGACTTATGTGTAATAACTACATAGTAATAAACCACACTTTTAGATGTTGTATATACAAATGGGAACACTGAAGAATACCAATTCCCAAGCCTTTTACATGTATATAGGGCCCCAACACTCCCTACTGTCAGACACCCATCTTCTGGGCTCTTCCCTCCATTGTCCTGCACTTCCACCTGCCTGTTTTTCTAGGTAGGGTCTTTGCTCATGCTCATCTACCCTCCTGGAACAAGCATCCCACCTCGGCCCCTTGTGCTTCTTTTTCCATGGTTGACTGATCTCTTGTGGTGCAGTGTCATTTTCTTAGCACATGCTCCTTCAGAACCATCTACATCTTCTTCATGGAACCTGTGATAAAAGAACATGGCCGAAGAGCAGATGTGGAGCATGGTCAACAGTGATCCATTTACCTCAGGGCACTCAGACTTTATTCTCCTTGTCCCAGCTCTGAATGACTGCAGGGATCATGTTTTCTATATTTGGATGCTCCCCAGGCCTAGAATGTAACAAAGTAAGTATTCACTGTTGACTGGATTCTCACTTATGTTGTATGAGACATTTCAGTTTTTGCCATAATTCTATAAGGCAGGAGCTGGCAAAGCACTGTTCAGAGACCAGAACCCTCCTTTTGCTCCTTATGGAGTTCTCTTATAACTAAGTCATGAGGATTGATTTATTGTTTATGGTAACTCCTACAGCAATGACAGAAATAAGTAGTTATAAAAAGGCTATTTTTTTCCTTGAAAATACCAAGGCATTTAGTATGGGGCCTTTCACAGAAAAAGGCTGCCCCCTCCCATGATAAAGTGATGCAGAGATGGGAGGATGATCTAGCTATTGCATTTGTCACCATGTTGATTGTTGGGGCTGATTTGGCTAATGTGGTGTCTTGAATGAGAATGGCCCCTATAGGCTCGTATGTTTGAATGCTTGGTTCCTAGTTAGTGGAACTGTTTGTAAAGGGTTGAGAGGTGTGGTCTTGTTGGAGAAGGCATGTCATTGGGTTAGGCTTTGAGGTTTCAAAAACCCAGGCTGGGTCCAGTCTTGCTCTCTCTGTCTGCCCACTGCTGGTGGATCAGGATGGAAGTTCTCAGCTACACCTTTAGCACCATTGCCTGCTTCCTGCCATGATGGACATGGACTATGCTCCAAAATTGTAAGCAATGCTTTCTTATATAAGAGTTGCTTTGGCCATGGTGGCTCTTCACACTGGTAGAACAGCGCTAAGCTAGTCTGGAAGGTTGGGTGGCTTTTCCATTGCTTTCTCACTGGTGACTCCATGTTCCTTCTTGAAGCTGTGCACTAGGTTGAAGATGACAATATTCTCTCTTTTTTTTTT
>CM053764.1:60144803-60222861 GCA_028658305.1 Pachyuromys duprasi
GGATGATCTTTTCTAGTTCCCACCATTTGTCTGCAAATTTCATGATTTCCTTGTTTTTAATTGCTGAGTAGTATTCCATGTGTAAATGTACCACAATTTCTGTATCCATTACTCAACTGAGGGACATCTGGTAAATGCAGTAATACTGTACCCTTTGAAGACAGTATTGAAAGAGCAAGTATCTGTGGGCAGACATATGCGTTTCTTTGGAGGGAGTATCTGGGTAGGTTGTGAGTTTTACCTCCTTACACTATGAAGAGAGAAAGGAAGCAGGTAACTGCCTCTGCTGTTGGCTTTTAATCTCCCGTGAGGACCTTGGAATGTGTTTCCTGCAGTTTACTAGTCTTCAGTGATGCATTCCTGCCCCCCACCTGGGAAGTCTGAGGGAAATGAACACCAGAGGATGAGTGTTCAGATTCCTTGGGTTTCGTCTCTATCTCTTAACTTTGTTTACATAAACAATTTATGTGTGTGTCCAATAACAGACATGGGGGATGGAAGAGAGCTGATGTGGCCATCCTTGGACTTCTTCAGGAACACTGATCATAAGGACACAGACTCCTGATCAGAGAGAAAACTGGAGGTCACTTCAGAAGAATCCAAGTGACCAGCTGTTGTGAGAATGCAAGAAGAGAATTAGAGCCCTTAACAGTTTTCAGGAGAAACTCCAAAATGTGCCTCAAAATAAGACTTTAAACACCTGAAAGGCTTCTTGAAAGCTCCACACTGCTATTGATCAATACAAGCTCTCCCACTTTCTGCTCTTTCCTGCTTTTCTAGTTTCATCATAGCAAGACAAAAAATGAGGAGGTCAAATGAAGTTTTAGAAATGTAGGATGGTTGGAGTAAGAAGATGGGACAAGATAATTTAAATCTGCGCTTGTGACCTACAGTGTCTAGGACATTTTGTGATCTGACAGTGAACTGGGAAGTTATGGGACAGCGCAAGGTTGCACTCAGAGAGTGGAAATTTCCACCATGGGATACATTTTTCAAGTATAGTGGGAGGCAGAAAACAAACAAACATGCGATTATAGTATCTCAAAAGTTCTGTCTATTCAATGTCCTGGTCACCGATCCTCTGTTTAGCTCAGGATTTACAGAACAAAAGCAGGAGAACACAGAGACAGCACTTTCCTTCTGGTCCTGGGACCGAGTGCTAATTCCTTGGATCTGAAAGGGGGTTTATTGTGATCTGGATGTCTGTTCTCCTTTTAACCCCCCAATTCCTATGAAGCCCTATAACCAAGGTGGTGGTGACATTAGGAGATGCAAGTTTCTAGGGCGTGACTACGTGGTGGGGTTGGTGGCCCCCTTATTAAATGACAGAACGTCAAACAAAGGCCCAAGAGAGCTGTCCTCCTCCCTTTGCCATGTGATGATATAACCAAAAGCTATCCTCTGAGGAATGGGCCACATCTTTGTAAATGAAGGCAGAACCCTGCTTTATGCTGTTTCAGTTTAAAGACACCTTATTATATATCTGTATCCTGTATTATTAACTTAGTAAGTTTATACTCAACCTAGATTCTGTACAGATTGAACACTATCTCACACATGTTCTCTACCCTCTCACCCTAGACAGCATTTCAGCTTTACAGTTGAGGCCAATTAATACAGAAAGCCACCGAAAACCCAAATGACACTTTTGGTATTATGAAGAAGGCAGAGTATGAGCTTTGACCTTAGCTGGGAAGTTGTTTGCTGGATGAGTTAAAAATTTAAGCATTTTGAAAAGGTATAAAAACAATTAGGAGATCTGCATAGTATTCATTGGAATAGAAATAAACTTTGATTAAAGTTTACCACTTTAATCTTTGATTAAAGATTACCACTACAAGGTCCACGAGTAAGGACAACTGCCTGTACCGGGTGATGAGCTCCCATCGATGGAAGGACTATTTATCTGTGCTGTAAAGGGAGAGGGGCAGGAAAGGCAGCTTGTTCTGTCCTTGGCCAGAGCTATTACAGAGCTTGCCAAATTCTGCCCCATGGGATCTTGCAGAAGCACTTCACTATTCCTTTAAAATGACAGCTCTTCATATCCTGGAAGACACTATTGTTTCTCCTTGGACTCAACAGTTGGTTAAGCAGCCCCATTTCCTGTAGCTACTTTCCATATGATATGCTGGGATTGCCCTCCTTGTCCCCATTGCCCTCCCAGAAGACCTGCAGTATTTCAATCTTTTTTCTTTTATTTTTGAGACTATAATATCATTACATCATGTCTCCCTTTCCTTTCTACCTTCCAATGCTTCCATTCACCCCTGGTTCTCTTCTAAATCCAAGGCCTCTTTTTTCATTAATTTTTGTTGCATGTGTATATGTACATATGTACATACATACACATTTCCAGTATAACCCAGTCAGCCTGTACAATACAACCTGAATGTATGCTCTCAGGGTTCACCATTTGGCACTGGATAACCAAATGGTGTACTCTTCCCGGGGAGACTACTCGCACTCTCACCATTCCTTCGTCGCCTGTAGCTTTTGCGGAAGGTTTTTGGCTCCATGGAAATTTCCTCATCTACTTTGGCATGTCTATTGGTATCATCTTTGTCCACTTCATGTTTAGGCAGTCATGTTGGTGAGACTTTGTGGGTATAGCTTCTGACATTTCTAGGAGACATAATCTCAAAGCAAACTGATCCTCCGGCTCTTTCAATCTTTGTATATCTTTTTTTAGGCATGAAGTTTTGGACTAAAGCTTAGCATGTGCATGCCAGGTGAGGTCTGACCAGAGCACCACAGGGAAGTTACAGTTAAATCTCTGCTTCCTTCCTTCTTTCCTTCCTTCCTCCCTCCCTCCCTCCCTCCCTCTCTCTCTCTCTTTCTTTCTCTTCTTCTCCCTCCTTCTTTTTTGTGTGACAGGATTTCTCTGTGTAGCCTTGGCTGTCCTGGAGACCAGCCTGGCTTCCAACTCACAGAGATCTGCCTGCCCCTGATCCCTGAGTGCTGGGATTAAATCTCACTTTCTAAATGCTCTCTTTTGCTATTTTTTTCCCCAGAGTTTGAATGGAAGAGACTGTTGGTGCCGAATCAGTAAGTATACATGCTTCTTAGCACTCCTGTGTCTCATGCATGGAGCAGGCCCATTTACATGTTTTGCCTGTGGATCACAAGCAACTATGGCATAAGACACTTGTAAGGCTCCTCTAGACATTGTCTCAAAGAATTCCCAGTAGCCATCTTAGAAACAACAATGAAAAAGCAGCCCTGAGTTCTGAGGGAGCATATGGGGCGCGCTGAGCAGAAGAGCTGTCTTACCTGGCCTGCGATCTGAACTACTGAAATGAAACTCCAGGTTTTAAAAAGAATCATGTAGTCTTACTTTATACCACACACAACTCACAAAGCTTTTGATAGCCATGGTACTCTGCCAACACATCCACTGTCTGCTTAGATAAATTTGATGATTTTTTTTTTGGTGGGGGGATAGAAGTCCAAATATTACATTTATTTTTATCATATTTTATTTACACTTTTTAAGCTATAGCAAATACCTTTCCAGCTCTTCAAAACTTCTGTTATCTTTTCCAAACTTATTTCTTCTGCAAATGAATAATTCTTTAAATCCACAAGTAAACACTTTATTATCCAGTGCCTTGGACTTGGCACTTGGTGAACAAGATGCAAATTATATGTCTTGTCCAATACAGATTATTTTTCTATGTGAATTATTCAACAATGCTGGTGCTGTGCATTTTCCCCCTTTCCCCCTGCTTTTTTAATGCTTTGTGTCTGTTCTGGTGTGAATGTTTTGATTGTGTCTCCCAAGGATTCCTGAAGTTTGTCATACTGTGAGGCATTAAGAGGATGGGAACTTTATCTGACTGTGGAATTAGGGGTTGAAGTCTTTAGAAAATAGACTTAGATAAGTTCGCCAGGGTAGAGTTCCTGTGATTGTGTACTGGCAGCTTTATGAAGGACAGACCGGAAGATACAAACACTCAGGCACTTCCTGTCTCTTGGATGGTGGCCTGTGCAACCTCAATACTCTGCCAACAAGGGGGCCACCACATTGCTTAGGCCTTTGAACCATCAGAACTGTGAGCTTATTGCACTTTGTAAAGGTAGCCACACACAGGTTGTTGTTTCAATAGCAATATGAAATTGACTAATGAACTGTCCTTCGATAATCATTATTTTATCTTTTGCATGGATTAAAAATTAAAAACATTAAAGATTCCTGGGACAATCTCATATGCTCCTCATGTGTTCCTCATATTGGGCACTGAAGTGCAGTTTGTTTAAATTCATTATTAATAAATGCCAAGTTTATTAAGGAGAGAAATTAAAGCACTTCCTTTTGGTATCATTTAACCCTGAGTAAGCTCAGGTTTGAACTTTCTGCTTGTTTCTTTCTGTGTCTTCAGTTCTTCTGCCTTTCTTCTGTGTGGGCCTGAATCTGTGCCCACTTAAAGACTGTTTCATAAATCTGTCCCTTTGTGTCTGAGTCTGTGGTTCCCTCCGCACCCCCCGTGCATGTATGACAGTGTTTCTGTCACTAATACAGGACTTTGTTGTATATTTATTGAGCAGCAAAGAAAGCATCACAAGGGGAAGGAATGAAGAAAACCTTACAGAAAATGTTAACGGGCTTTTGTGAGGAATTAAGACCCTGGTGGACCCATACAACAAAGTGCTACAAGCATTGTTTACCAAGCAATATCTGAATGTGGAGCCCAACATTTGTCTTTATTAGATTTTAATTTTTTATCTATAACAAATTTCTTTCCAGCTCCTCAAAAGCTTTTTTTCCCCCAATATTTTACCTTTTGCAAACAAATAATTCTTTACATTCATAGGTAAATACTTTAATATCCAAGCCCCTAGATTTGGTTATCCATTTTACAAGATTGGTTCCAACATCTGTTGTTCTTGTTTTTAACAAATGATTATTAGGATAGAAATATATTACTGTGGGTCAGGGGCATGAGAGAGTATATAACTTAAGATAAAAGCTGTGCATTAGCTTAGGCTGTGAAATTTCACTATATGGAAATCCAAGGCAAATAAGGTTGATGGTTCTGTTACAGGCAAGTTAAACAAACAGGCTCAGTACATAGAAGGATAGCAGTCTTAAGTCTTCAGAGACCGCCTCAGGTATTAACTCTGGCTTTGAGGTCCAGCGAAAGTTCCAGGCTTTTCATATGTAAGAGATATTTTTATAATATTGTATGGCCACAATCTGTTTCTTTTTTCCTTATACCATTTATTTTAGTCCCCTCGAAACACATTTTCTCTTCTTGAGAAAATTCTTGTCAGTAGAATGGGAATGTGCACTCTGGATTCTGACGCTGGAGCACAGGAGTAAAGACCTGACGGTATCCACAGAGAAAATACTCCACTATGTTTTATAAAGTCTTCTCCATCATTTGAAAAAAAAGGTTAAAACAGACTTTGGTATATTTGGATCAGTGAAAACAAACCTGACCTCAGAATTAGAAGACCCTGGTCTTTCCAGTGGTAAGTTTTATGGTCCTGTAAAGTGCCTCAACCTCTATAAACTTCAGGAATACTTTATTTCAGTTTTGTTTCACATACATAAATAGGAACGATAATTTCAATCTTGGATATCCCCCAGATTGTGTGGTGATTGATGGATAAATTCTGCCCCAATGCTAAGGTCTGAATGGGTATTGCCATGGGTACTCTATTGTCTTGCGTCTGTTTTGTGTCTTTCCACAGGAGCCTGTGTCCTCTTAGAGACCAGAAGAGGTGTGTGGTGGTCAGTAGATTTGAAGTAGTTTATCAGTGTCTCAGATATGATCCTTAATATTTGTCCCAGAGAGTGAGGGGTACTTCCTGTAGATTGTTTTTGGACCTATGCTCACTATAGTTTTGTTCCTCAAGGACAAGAGAATGTTGCGGCTCTGAGGCAGTAACTACTGTTATTCAGCGGTCTTGGCAATGGATTTTTCTACTGACTTTTCTAGATGCTCTTTGAAAAAAGTGTTTTAGGATTACAGGGACATGTCTTCAGGGCACCAATGGCCAGACACCCTTCACTGGATAGTAATAATATGTCATTTTTATTCTCTTTTTACAATTTAGATTTGTTCCAGAAGGGCTTTGGAGAGAAGCCAAGAAGCAATAGTCTATGTATCAATTTGCTTGCTAATTTCCCACACACCGAGAAGAATTCTCTAGAAGCTGCTAAACTTCCAGGGATGCAGGTGTCTATGTCCCTAAATGTGGAGTCATTGTTCAGGCTGTGAGACATCAAACAGCTATTGGGAGCTGTGTGAATTTTGTGTATGTCTCTGTGTGTAGGCTCTGAAGGCTCAAGGCAGGAATGGGGAAGGACATGGTGTAGGCACAGCAGATGAATTAACAAGCCAGCAAGCTCAGAGGAACGTGATATTGATAAAACATAGGGCCTATTTGTTTTAAGTCTTCAGGTTTCCAACCCACTCCTGTTTCAAGACTCCAGTAGAATCCTTGCTTAAAGTTACTCAAATGAGACCACTAAAATCTTGAACACTAAGTTCTCATTTCCTGAGAAGCAGCCACTTCATTTGCTGTGTGGTTCTGTCATAGGCTTGATATGATCAATGTGAATTCAGCAATGAGAGCCACAACTATTACTTCATAAGAGTTTTCTATTAGGTGTGGTTTAAAGCCTTTCACTTACATCAGTACATTCAGTCCTTCCAGCATCAATGTGATCTACGGACTCGTGAGTGATATACGTTTCTGTGAAGACACAGAGCAAGTTTGTGATAAATCAAGGCTCCAGAACTCAGTCTGCTCACCCTCCAGCCCATTCAATTATTACTGATTCTATATGGTCTTCTTTAGAATAGATGATAATGATGATGATTTTATACTTTAATCAAATTTTCACTATGTGGGTCAGACTGCCCCAAACTCACCATTCTCTCACCTAAGCCTGCAGAATGCTGAGATAGCAAATGTGTGCCATGGTACTGGCTTTTAGTTTACATTACATGCCTAGTGTGTTTGCACAGACTTGTAGTCCCAACACCTCAGAAACAGAAGCTGGAGGATCACTTTGAGTCTGAGGCTCGCCTGAGCTACCTACTGAATTCCAGGCCAGCTGGGGTTACATCCTTAATTTCAGCATAGACAGGAATATATAAGGAAACTCCTGTCTCAGAAGCAAAACCAAAGATAGGTGAATAAATATGTATGTTATATTTAAGTATTATGTATTTAAAATATATATGTTTATGCATATATAAATATGTATGAAACAACAATTAATGAAAAAAGAAGCCATGAATTTGAAACAGAGCAAGGCAGGATACATGGGAAGGTTTGCAGGATGAAAGGGAAGGAGAAGTGATGTAATCATATTATAATCTCAGGAACAAAATATATTAAAAATATATACATATGTGTGTTTTGTTTTATTCTGTTTTTGAGGCAGAGTCTCACTATGCAGCTCTGGAGGGCCTAGAACTCATTATGTAGATCAGGATGGCCTTGAACTAACAGAGATCTACTAGTCTCTGTCTATCCGGTGGTGGGATCAAAGATGTATACCACTATACACAACTATGCAGAAACACTAGACACATCTCTTCTTGACAGCAGACTTTCAGCATCCTGGATTTTCTCAGTTCCTTCACATAATGCTGAGCTAAGCTTAGTCTGCCTTCCAGGACATTTTTGTCCTCTGTAGCTAGTCTGTAGGCACTTTAGAAGGAGACAGAATTATGCAGATCAGATAATGACAGACATAGGCTGATCTATGGCAGACATTGGCTGAGTACTTACAACAAAACACCATCCCTAGGGTGCGTAACACAAGGACACATATTCCAGATATTCACGGTTAAGCTATTGGGAGATTTGATGGGTCCTGGTTTGAAAATGGCTGTAAGCTTCCTATTTTTTTAAAATATCATTATGTGGAAAGGGCTGGGGAGTAGATGCAGAGTGGGAGGCAGAGAAAGGAGAGTATCTTATTCTTCTTCTTGAGAGAATGTGGATGTCACCCCCAAAAGAAGCGCTGCACACCACAGCGCTAAGTTTCTTGACCTAAGTTTCTTTCCAAGGCTCTAGTTACTGGTTTCAGTCCACTGACATCAGTATATGAGTTTTAAGGAATGCAAACATTTGCTTTGTGGCATCTGTTGTCCAGCTTTACCCTGGTCCTGCTATGCTCATTACCCCTTTTTCTTTTCTCATGGTCAGAGAGTCATTTCATCAGAGGGAGTTGCTTCTAAAGATTTTTCACTCCCATTATAAATACTTTACACAGAAGGTAGAGGTGTAGAGAGAATGGAGCAAGGGAGGAATGCAAGGGGTCACTACTGACAGCAGCCTTCAGGTCTGTAAATCTCTGTGTAAGTTTAGCGGGCTTCTCAACCTCCATCTAAAGCTCACCTTGCATTAATTCCACCCGTTAGACTCAAGGGCAGCTGAGTCCAAGCTCTGCTTAGAACCTCCCTGGATTCTGGGATTTCATACCATATATTTTTGTGCTTCTTGGCCAAACCATTCTCCTCCCTGGCATTTTAATGCTTGGTCACTTGAAGTCTGTGCTTTGTTTGTATGACACCAGGACATACTGTTTTTTCAATGATTTCAATGATATCAGTGATTTCTTTTCCAGATCTGACTTGCGTATGATTTCATTCACTGTAGCTCCTTCTGCACTCAGGGAACGTTGCTTTTACACTTGAACTTTGCTGTTTTCAATTGCAAAGTGCTATCTTGTTTTCCTTCTGCTCCTGCACTGGAGCCCTTCGCTACTCCACTCCTCTTCCTGCTTTTCAGAGCTAATGCCATCGTTTCTTCTCCAATGCCTCGGGGGCCTCTCTTGACATCAGCCATTACTTCTGTGTTGAACTTGTGCTCACTTTCCTACCTTTGCTCCAACTACACATTTCCATCTGTCTCCTGCATTACTCCTCGAAGGGAAAAGTAAATGTGTTTCCTTCTTTTAACGTGAATTCCTTCTTAGATGTGCTTTATTTATGGTAATAATTGCAGCACTGTGAGTCTTCATATAACATTGAAGTTATGTTCTAGGTTACCTCACCCTTCATGCAATCTGTATTAGCTTTGTACTTTTCTTTATGTATTTTCTCATTTTCTATATGTCTGCCCTCTGTGGACCCTTGAAGCATGAAGTTTAAATTGAAGCATGCAAAATTTGTTTTTTAAGACCCCAATTTAACCAGCTCTGGGCCCTGAGGGCCCTCAGTGATGCTTGTTTCCTGTTTTCTCAAACGGATAATGCCAGGAGTCTACCCTCCTTCCCCCTCCTGTTAAAACTTTCTCAAAATCCCACCCAGAGAAACCTTTGAACTCACAATACCTGAGGTAGGATTAACAATTTATCTCATATCACAATCCTCTACCAGCTTGGAATTGAAAGAGTGAAGGCTCTAAATCTTGGACACTACCCACTGTGAGGACAACTCTGAAAAGGGGCAGCTTGGAGGGTTACTGACGTTGCTTCGGAAGGACGCGTGCCACTTCCTTGAGAGCCTTCCTCTCATCCACTAGCTCTGTCTCCACATAAGATCACCCACTAACTTGCTACAATCCTTCCTGCTTCCTGTGATGCCAGCGCACCACAGTAAGCCCACCTGCTTGTCCATGCAAGCCCGGTGGCTTTTCACTGCCTTTCCAGCTGTCCTCAGAGGCCCCTGCACTTCCTTTTGCTTCCTTTGAATGCTTCCGTCTTTCTTTCTTTCTTTTTCTTTTTCTTTTTTTTTGGCGTTCTGTCTCTACTTTTGTACGTGGTTCTTTTCAGGTATTTTATTTTTCTCTCGAGGACAAACATCTACCCTCTTTTTTCATAAACACATTAAAAAAAAGCTTTAACACTCGTTTCTACTGTTTTGCGCTTCTATTGTAACTACATTCAGAATCACCTTTGTTGTTCTGGAATTGCCCCCTGAACCCCGCATCGGTCTTCCCTTTGCTCCTCTAGTGTACCAAGTGTTTCATGTCCTTTTAACATTCGTGCATTATAAGCATTAGGTAAATGATGGTGGCTTGGTAGGTTGTTCTTTCATGCTTATTATAAATTTCCCCAAGTATTTGAATGTATTGATGGTTATTTCTTTCATTCACTGAAGAATGGATTTGTTCCCACCCAAGAGGTGGAAAATGTATGCCCACCATATCCATAATATTTGTGTGCCTTCCACAGATGTTACTACAAATACTTGGCTTTCAATGAAAGTTTTGGAAATCAATTCTAAATGATAGGGTAGGGTTTAAAGAAGTTTCACAGTGAAGGCATTTAAAGTAAAAAATGTAAATGAATGTGTGAATATGCCTCAGAGTGAGTCATGTAACCTTTCTGAAATGAATGGCAAAAATAAGGATTAAAATAATTTCTCCAGCTCTTACTGGTAAATTACAGTGAAGTGAAAGCCTTCAGATGGGGCGGCGATGGGCAGAACGTCGTTAATTACAGTGGCTGCGTTTGCCTTTGTTCCCGAGCATTGTAATTAATGAAGATCTACAGCTCTGTGCTTTGTCTTGGGAAACACACACTGTTTTCATCGGGATCAAGATAGCTAAGCTATTCTTCACTTAGTTCTCACGAGTGACTCTTTGTAACGCAGGGGAGCCTATTGTGGAGGCAGCTACATGAAAATCACCACAAGATCTGAGCTTTGGTGGATCAGAGAGCAATTGGCTCTATTCATGAGTCCTAACCTTCTCTTGATACCCCACAAATGTAGGCTATAATGACATATGGGACATTGTTTAGACTAGCCCAGTAATGAGAGCATAATCATAGCCTTGAAAAACAGTTTCAAGCTCCCAAAAACGACTTTAGGGTACAAGTAAGGAAAACTTATAGCAATGGGCATAAATTAAAGTGTATACCCAGACCTAAGTCTTGGCATGGCCTCTGTGCTGATATAGGCTTTACAATTTTAGTTGAAGAATATAGCAAATGTTGCGGGGTGGGACGGAAGAGGAAAGTGGGTAACAAAAGGACCCTTAGACACATCAATGTCTTGTGTGCAGTGAAATGGAGAAACAACTCTAAAAGAGAGGTGAGGGCTAGATTGCTACTTCCTGTTGGATGCAGTATGCAATGTAAAGTAATACAAAAGGAAGACCATTTCTGGCATTTTCACCTGTGTCCAATCCTGTTTGCTAAAATTCTTTCTCAAAGGGCACTGGTTCTAAGAGAAGAGGCAATGACTGAACTCATCACACGACCCAGGGGGAAACGTGACAGTTATCTACTTCCTTGTGGCATCCGTGGACACCACGGTCTTTGCATGGCTGACATTTTTAAATACTCAGTGTGCACACAAGACTGAACATACAAATTGTGCTGTGTGATCTTTCTTTTCTGCTCTGCAGGGACCAACAGGGAATCCTGTGGAGAAATGGATGGGAGAAAACTCCTTTCCTATCTCTCTTCCAAATTTCTTGTTGGAGCCTGCATCCAGCCTGGTGGGTGTTGGGATTTCTGAGCAGTGGCCAGCACCTTTTTAGCAGGAGATAAGCTGAGGTAACTCAGTTTAGTTTAGAAGTGACACCTGGGTTCTACTTTGAGCCTTTGAGAATGCCCAGGGATGCAAATGATGAGCCAGTGGGGAGAAAGAGGCAGTGAAATGGGCAGCTCCTTCAGCACCAGGCGAAGCTGAGTCCTCTTTGCCTTTGGAAGGCAGAGCCAATTTTACTCTCTTGGAAAAATCCATAGAGAGTTGCAAGCAATGAGCGTCTGAGAGTTTCATTTCCTTTTTGAGTGTTGAAAAACTGGGCTGATTTTGATATTTTGAAAAGGAGTTTTAGAATTTTGTCATAAGTGCCACTTAGGGCTTTTTTTAAGAAGCACTTTCCTGTTTATAGAGAAAAGCACTCTGAACATCACAAGAAGGAGAAAATCTCTCAAATCTGGAAACAGTTAATTGACTTTCGATTGTCTTATCAGAATATGAGCTAGTATCATAGGACCCCAGCAGCTCTAGCCACTACAGATCTTTTACTCTAATTTATTGGTTACTTCACAGAATTGCCAAGCACATTACGGTCCTGTCTGTAGTGGGGAAACACTATCGTCCAACTCTTGAGCAGATGTGCTACAAGAGTCTTTTCATTTCCTTTCTTCAGCCCCAAGAATAATGGCACTGCAATATCATGTTGTGAAAAGAGCAATAATTTGATAAACATTGTCTTTCCATTAGATTAGAGCAATTAATCTGATTCTAATTTGGCTGAAACATTATCCTACCGGAGTCCCCAGAGCCCCGTGAATAATCTCTAAACACATTGGCAACGCAGTAGACAAACATTATCACTGTTCTTCCATATGGTCTCTTCCCATGGTGATGGAGGGTACCCTGCTGTTTCAATCAAATAAATGTCAATTATCTGAGATAGATTTTTTGTTCTCGAGCCCGGGCTTGCAGTGCAGCCAGAGTGACTGCATAGGATGGTCTGCAGCTCTCTTCTGCAAATGTTGCTTGCATTTTGGAAGGGAGTCACACCTCACCACCTCACACAGCAAGCACTCCAGGGACTGTAAATAACATGGTTGGTTTCAGAAGCTCTCTGGTATGTGTGCTAGTGTGTGTGTGTGTGTGCTGAAAGACAGAGAAGGTAAATAGACAGATGATGGATAGATGAGATAGAGTCAGAGACAAAGACAGAGACAGAAACAGAGCAAAAAAGTGAGAGACAGAAAAAGACTCCATTTTCAAAATTTTTATTTTGATTATCCAGGCAGTAAGTACTAAAAATAAAATAAAATAAAACTGAGGAAGGATATTTTTTTTCACCTTCACAGTCTGCAATAGCTGTTACCTTGACCTTGTGGTCTCATGGGCACTTCTGAATTTGCAGCATTTTTAATTTATTTTTAGTTCCCGGGGACAAGTTGGACGTGCATCTTAGAAGCAAAGACCTGCACCTGCTTGCTGGCTTTGCTCAGAGGCCTTTCCCTGGGCCTTGAGGGAGGGAGCCTCAGATGTTTCCTATTGGCCCTGTGCAGGTCTGGGGTGGTTAGTAACAGCTCTGGACTCCAGAGGAAAGTGGAGGAAGGAGAAACAGGGCACATTTTCTTCATTGCTGGGGAAGGAACCTGCTAGGTGCCAGAGAAAACACAGAGTGTATATATTTTTTAATTTTATCGAGAGACTGCTGGGTAGGAAGCCAGTGAAGGGGGCCGGAGGAAATGCTGCGGGGCTGGGAAGGCTGCAGGATCTGCATTCCTTAGCTGTGCTCTCTGTCTTTAGAGTGTCAATTATAGGGTGCTGGCTCTGTTATCAGACAGGCCCTTGTCTCAAAAGCTTGTAAATTTGCCCAGAGCCCCAAGGGCCTCTGATGACTATATGTCTAGACTAAAACTACTGGGTCACCCTCCTTGCTGCTGCTACTGTGACAAGCTGGCTCTGAAAGGAAGATAGTCCACAGGGATCTGGACTAATTCACTGTGGCAATCTAGCAAATGTTGTCAGAAAGGATTTCAGCTTCCATATTGGCTCTGATCCCGCATCAAGGAGGGAAGCCATTGAATGCTCAGGGCAAAAACCTACCGTGGTATCAAACTCTTTCTGCTTCTGACAGGACTTAATTGGAGACTGTCAGCCACTGACTTCAGATGTCAAGCCTTGGGTCACCTCCTGCACTTAGACGGCAGGAAGTTCCTGGCTCCAGAGGTGGGCTCTGTGTACCTGACCTGCCAGCAGGGAAGGTGGAGAAGAGGTATTTTGGATCGTCCACTGAAGAGAGTGAACAAATATTATGTCAGGTGGACATGCTATGAGGTGCATGAAGATAAGATGGAGGTGAATTACACTGAGGTAACAGGAAATTAAATATCCAGTTTTGGAGGGAGGTGGCTTTGGTTAAATGTAAACACAACTTAGTGTATGATGATGGGTAAATTACTTACACTATAGAATTCTAAGTTTATCTACAGGGTGAGGATTTATAATAGCTCTTATACCCATGGAGCAGAATGATGGCAGGAAGTATGTGCTCGGAAAACGTTTGCTTCTATTCTTAAAGAGTGAAGTAGTCAGCAGCCTTGCCTTTGAATTGGTTAGCTTCTGTTTGTTCTTGGCTAGGAGACTGTGTTTTACGTGATGCATGTACCAATGGTTGTTTTGAGGGTCAAGTGACAAGAAACTGTGATATTATAATGAGGGCACACTGAAGTGTTTGTGAATGTATTGCAGAAATAACTCTACATTCCTGTTGTGTATACCAGGCAGCGGCCTTCTTCAGTGTCCTACCTAGAAACCCCATTTCCAGTTAATTATCTCTTTTAAGACCCAATTTCCATGTAAAGAAGAGAGCGAATTTGTACCCTGAGGAGGATTTAGGGGAATTAGGCTGAAATGTCTTTCTTAGAACTCTAATTTTCTCTGATGTCTTCTTTTTAAACACTTATTTATTTATGGTGGTGGTGATGTACGCATGTGTATGTGTGTGCAAGTATGTGCGTGTTAATGTATATTGGTACATGTATACCATACAGAGGGCAAAGGAGAGCTTGTAAGGCTCTGTTCTCTCCTTCCACCATGCACAGTCTGAGGATCAAATTCGAGCCACTGGGCTTGGTGGCACTTGAGCCAGTTCTCTGGTCCTGATAATTTTTTTTTTTTGCCTACAATGACTTAGATGCCATATTAATTTTTCTACTACGCTCATGTTTTGTTTTGTTTTTCTTGCTAGTGAAATTACTGATTGAATTCTTTATACTCACTGATAATACTCACTGTAGAACGAATGAGCTGCACCCCTTCCCCCCCCCCCGCCCCAGATCAGAATCACCACACAGTACCGCTTTCCTTCTTAGATCAAGTCTCAGTCCAGTGAAGAACCTTTGGTTAGAGCTACAGTGAGACCTCTCCATCCTTTGGCCTTACCGCTGTATAAGTCTCACAAAGCTGATATGAGAAAGTTCCTCAGGCTTGGCAGGATAAAGAGAAGTGCTTGGCTTCATAGTTCTGGAGGCCAGAAGCTAGGGATGAAGGTATTGACAGAGTTTGCATTCTCCTTCAAGTCTGGGTAGAAGCTCTGTTTTAGTTTCTGTGTCTGTTTTCCCTTCCACCCTTCTATATTTGCCTTTGTCTACTTTCTCCTTATTTAATGTGAGCCACGGTAGACTGGGGCTATTCTATTCCAGTATAATTTCTCCTTAACTAACTACATCAACTAAAATCCCATATTCAAGTAAAGTCACATCCTGAGATCCTATGGATCAAAATTTGAACATATTTTTAAAAACATTAGACTATTTATGTGCATGAATGCTTTACCTGAATGTATGTACATGTGTTCCTGATTTCTGATGAAGGTAGAAGAGAGCCTTGGATCCCCTGGAACTGGAGCTATGGATGGTTCTGAGCCACAGTGTTGGTGCTGGGAATTGAACCTGGGTCCTCCGGAAAAACAACATGTGCTCTTAACCATTTAGCCATATCTCTAGTCTTTGACATATTAAGTGTTTAGGTGATACCTGGCCCATAAGTTTGACTCCTGGATTGTATTATAATAGGGATAATCTCAGCTCTATATGATTTGAACAGCAACAAGGTACAGGGAAAATACTGAATCATGTGTCCATGGGCTTAATAAGCATTCAAACAAATTGATCGAATGACCTTCCAGTGGTTCTCAACCTGTCATGACCCCTTTGGGGGTTGAACAACATATCAGATATTTACATTACAATTCATAACACTAGCAAAATTAACATTATGAAGTATCAATGAAATAATTTTATGGTTGGGGTCACTACAACATGAGGAACTAATTGTGTTAAAGGTCACAGTGTTGGGAGGGGTGAGAACCAATGCCTTAGACACTCTCTCATTGTCATTCTTTAAACCATGAGTAAAGAGGAGCTGTGTGATTGTTAGAAAGCAGACCACAGTGAGGTTTTGTTAGTGCTGGGGCCTTACACTGATTTAATCTGGACCAAGATAGGATCTTAAAAATCATGCTGGCATCTGAGATTAGATTTAGCTCCTATTTTTTTTTCAAGTTACTCAAGCACATATAGTGAGCTCTCATTTATCCTTAGCACAATGTTGGCAAGGTTATCATATACCATAGCCAAATACGGAAACCAAGAGAAGGCTTTCTCTCCCAGCCAACAGTCATGTGCCAGGCACTTAGTGAACTTACCTCGTTTAGTGACTATATGAACCTTCTGAGCCATTCAGAAGGTTTTGTTTCCAGGCAGCAGTTTTGGAGGTCACAGGGCTCATCCAGAGTCACACAGATGGTAGGGAATCCAGGATTTGTCCCTGGATCTCTTTGATGCTAAAGTTTTGCCTCATATTTCCATGCATCAGGATCTCTTTCAAGGCCTTTTCTTCAAAAGGAAGAACAGGGGTTGTGAGAGAGTTTGCATTGGGCTGCTTCTGCATGAGAGTTCCCATTGAGGGAAAATCAGCTGGCAGGTCTGGGACAGGCTCTGTGGGGTGAGGGCCTTGAGGGAGAAGCTACATTCCTGTCTGGGCCTCAGCTTTCCTCCCCCCTTTCAAGATCTCACTTTTATTGTTTTGTCAAGGCAAACAGGCTTTGAAGGATAGAATTTCTCTAACAAAATACAAAAGGGAATGATTTATAAACCACAGCACCAATTTACCATGGGAAATAGAACAGATTTTTAAATCAGGAGCCTTTCTTTAACCAGGCATTCCCTTGTTGTGGGGTCAGTCACTCAGAAGAACAAATAATAATTCAGAAGGTTGCTTGGTGAGCATAGAATTTACAACAAAGAGATTAGGTGTTGCCCAAGGGAAGTCTCCTCAGGCTAATATACGGTGGACTTAATCCTTCTCTGCCCTACAGTTATTTCTGCCTAAATTACTGGAATCCATCTTCCAGAATCACAATGTAATTTTCCTTGGTCACTGCTATACTCAGCCACACCGACAGGCTGACCTACCAATTCTCTTTGGGCAATATTTCTCTTTTGGAAGTATCTATTATCTAGCATCCCTTGTGACATTGCTTCATGTGGTAACATCCTAAATTATTGTTTATCTTTATTAGTTCACCCTGCAGGTTGCCTGCTCCTTAATGAGGCTCAGACTTTACCTTCTCTCCCACACAGAGGCCTAAGTCTCGCTCATCAGAGGAGCAGAAGGTTTGGAGCATTGGGATCAGCTGGAAGAATGGACTCTAATCTAAAAGTTCTCAGCAAAGTATCATTCACAAGCCAGTGCCAGTCTTTGAATTAGGGAACTGGGCCTGAGATGTTATGCGAACTCTGTCACTAGAGAGATTAGTCCGGAAATATGTTCAATTACAACTTGGATAAATGAGATCTACAGGTAAATTTAGGAGAGGGACACTACTTTCTGAAAGATTCTCTGTCTCTCTGTCTCTCTCCCTGTGTGTGTTTGTGTGTGTGTATATGTGAAGGCCAGTGGTTCATGTTGGTATCTTCCTCAAATTCTTTACATCTTATTTTTTTTTAAGCAGGGTCTCTCACCAATTCAGCTAGCCTGGCTGCCCCATGAGCCAAGTCCTCCCCTCTCTGCTTCTTCAGGACAGCAATTAGAGGTGCACACGACTATGCTTTTCACATGAGTGCTATGCATTGAACTCAGGGACTCACACTTTTGCAGCAAGCAGTGTACCAATTGAGCCATGCACTGAGCCTCCAAACATCTGCTTTTCAGAGGGAGCCATGGAAAGAGTAGAGACGCAAAACCAGAATGTTTGTATCAACCATTCTCCCAGTGTGAGGTTACATCCCATGACCAAGGTAAGAATCAGAAGAGTTGCAGGAAAAGGGGACTGGGACATTCACTGCACTAAGACCAAAACCTACTCTACCTTTAGGCTTTAACTTGTGTGGCCTAATTAAATTTGTTCTTCTAGTACAAGTAGCTGAAAGGATACAAACCAAATGGTAACTTCTCAAATCAACTTTGTATTTACAAACTACCAGAAAAATTTTTAGGTAGCCATATATGTTCACTATATGCATTTTGATACTCATTTTAGTGAGTGAAACTTTTCTTTTTATTTATTCTTCTCTCATGCAATACATCCTGACCACAGTTTCTGTTCCTTCTACTCATCTCAATTCCCTGGTCCTCTCTCCTCTCCCCCTTATTCACTACTCCTCTGTTTCCTTAAAAAAAAAAGAGCAAGTTACTCAGGGATATCAACCGAACATGGCAAAAGAAGATACAATAAGACTAGACACAAACTCTCACATAAAGTTTGGATGAGGCAATCCAATAGGAGGAAAAGGGTCCCAAGAGCAGAAAAAATAGGCAGAGACACCGTCACAGTGAGTGAGATAAAAAAAAAGCCATTAGATAAAGGGGCCCAGTTTATGTTTCATTCCATCATTATAGTTTCCATTAATGTAGTCTTTGCTCCCAGAAATGTCAGTGTGGACAGTGCACTGAGCTTAAGGCTGGCCTGCATGCATATCTATATATCAGTGAAATTCATGATTCTCCAGACCCATCAGTTCACAAGCTCCAGAAGATGACCCTAGACCTCAGTCTGACATTAATAGCACCTTCAGTCCAACTAGACGCTCATACTATCAAACTACTGGTT
This sequence comes from Pachyuromys duprasi, assembly GCA_028658305.1. Classification (NCBI taxonomy): domain Eukaryota; kingdom Metazoa; phylum Chordata; class Mammalia; order Rodentia; family Muridae; genus Pachyuromys; species Pachyuromys duprasi. Next base: position 60,163,308 of record CM053764.1, read on the forward strand.
TGTAATGAAGTAAAGAGGTCATGTCAGAATGCATTAACATTTTGCATCTTTCACAGAAACAATTAGGAAAAAGGCTCTAGTAAGCAGGGTCCTTTGTGTCCTAACTAAGTTAAGCTTCTTGTGTTGCTGACTTAGAGTACTGCGGATGGAACCTGGGGCCCGTGGCAAACACTCCTCTCCACACTACATTTCATTTTGCTATAGTTATTCCATTGGGCATGTGATCTTTATGCTTTATCTTGGCATCTTAAAAATTAATGTTTTAAGATGGGACACAAAGCAATGGGATTCATTATGTTATTTTCATAATACTTTCTTCTTCTTCATCTTCTCTGCTTTTCTTTGTAGACCTCAGTTTGGGTAGCAATGAACACATTTCAAGAAAACTCATTCACTCATTGATTGAATATTAGCTGAGTTAATGTGTAGAAGTAAACCAGGAATGATTTTGTAAGTTATTAAGACATCTATTTCAGTCTTCATCTAATAAGATCTCAAACTTTTCTCTAAATTCCCAGTGCTATCAAAACTTTTAAAGGAGAGATCACATATTATAATTTAGTGGCGTATCTGAAAGCTCAAGAAAAAGAAGAAATTACACCCAAAAAGAGTGGTTGGCAAGAAACTGTCAAAATCATGGTTAGATTAATATACTGCATAAAATAGAAAGAAAGATATAGGAAGGCAGGAGATCAATAAAATTAAGATTGGTTCTTTGAGAAATTGAAGAGACTGAAAACATTTAACCAAAATAATGAGAACACAGAGAAGATTCAAATTTTAAAAATTAGAGATAAAAGGGCAGAGAATTACAACAGATACCAAGGAAATTCAAAGAATCATAAAGACAGACTTAAAAAATCAGTACTCTATCAAACTGGAAAACCTAAAATAAAAGTAAAAAAAGGTGAATATCTGGATATATATTAACTACTGAAGTTAAATCCAGACCAAATAAGCAATTTAAACAGCCCTATAACTCCAATGAAATACAAGCAGTAATTAACTGTCTGCCAACCAGACATGCCCAGAGTCAGATGAATTCAGTGCAGAATTCTACCAGACCTTCAAAGAATTAGCACCAAATCTCCTCAAATTATTCCACAAAATAGAAACTAGAGGAAATTTCATTTTTTAATATATAAGGTTATTATTACCTTGGTATCAAAAACCACACAAACACTGAACAAAAAACAAAATTATACAATACTTTTTATAAACATATATGTCAATATTACTAATAAAATACTTGCAAACTGAATCCAAAAACATATCATAAAGATTTTCCACCATAGTCAAGTTGTCTTCTTCCCAGCGATACAGGAGTGGTCCAACACTAATAAATCAGTTAAGTGTAATTCACCACATAGAGAGACCGACGGGCAAAAACTGCATGATCATCTCGTTAGATGCAGAAAAAGCATTTGATGAAATCCGGCACCCTTTTATGATAAAAGTCCTAGAAAAATTAAGGATATAGGAGACATACCTCAACATAATAAAGAAAATTTACAGCAATCCCACAAACAGTATCAGCCTAAATAGAGGATAACTCAAGCAATTCCACAAAAATCTATTCTGTCCACACTTGTTCAGTATAGCACTTCGATTCACATCTAGAGCAATAAGACATGTGAATGCTATCATGGGGGCTACAAATAGGAAAGGAAAGAATCAAAGTATATTTGTTTGAAGACTGAATGATTTTGTACATAAAATACCCTAAAGATCCCACCAGGTGTCTTTTACAGCTGATAAACTTTACTTTCAGCAAAGTAGCAGGATACAAAATTAACTCACAAAAATTAGTAGCCCTCCTGATAAACATATGGAGAAAAAAAATCAGTTTAATAGTGCCTTTCATAATATTTTTTAAAAAAAACATCAAATATCTTGGGATAACTCTAAAAAGCAAGTGAGAGACTTGCATAACAAAAATTTTAGCACCAGAGGCAATGTCCATAATTCAGTAGGATTAATATAGTGAAAATGGACATCCTAACAAAAACAATTAATAGACTCAATGCAATTGCTATCACAATTCCAACAAAAAATTACAGAAAATGAAAAAAACCCCAGGATTAGCTAAAACAATCTTTAATAATATAAGACCTACTAGAGTCATCACTATTTCACATTTAAACTAAAAACACTGAACATCAAGAGAACAAATAACCCAATTAAAAACGAGGCATAGAACTAAACAGTTCTCAAAAGAGGAAACACAAATGCCTAAGAAATTCTTAAAGAAATGTTCAACATCCTTAGCCATCAGAGAAATGCATATTAAAACTGCTTTGAGATTTCATCTTACCCCAGTTAAAATGGCCAAGATCAATAAAACAATAACAGCGCATCCTGGTGAGGATGTGGGGTAAAGGGAACCCTCCTCCACTGCTGGTGGGAATGCAGACTTGTACAGCCACTAAGGAAATCAGTGCAGAGGTTTCTGAGAAGGCTGGAAATTGATCTTCTCAAGTGTCAGTTATATCACTCTTGTGAATATGCCCAAAGGACTCTACATTCTACTACAGAGATACTTGATTATTCCTATTCATAATAGTTAGAAACTGGAAATCACCTACATGTCCATCAACTGATAAATGAATAATGAAGACTGTGATACCTTTACACAATAAAATGTTATTCATCTGTTAAGAAAAATAAAATTATGAAGCTCATAGATAAATGGGTGTAGCTAAAAATGTCATCCAGAGTGCGGTAACCCAGATCCAAAAAAACCCATATATTGTTATGTTTTTTCTTATATGTGGATATAAGCTTTCAATCCATCAATATACAGGTCGTAATCCAAATAACTATAGAGATACAAAGTAAGAAACCAAGGAGGAACAGAGGACCTCCCAAGGAAAGGAAATTAAATATATTGTTGGGAACAGACAAAGGGGAAACTAGACTATGAAGAGCAAACAGGGAGTGATGTGGAAGAGAAGAGTGTAGGCGGGAATACAGAGAGGAAAAACTAACTGGAAAGGTTATTTGAGAAACCGTACAGAAACGTCCTGCTGTAGAAACATCCTAAAATAGATTCATATATGAAAATATACATATTCAAATGCACACATGCTTTTGAAGAATTGAAACTTTGTTTTGTCACTTTACATAAACATCACTAAAATCATTGTGTTGTTTTGTTTCTGGCAGTATTGCTAGCCACACTTCTCACAGCGGCATTTTATTCATCATTATGCAGGTTAAGCATATTTCATTTTTTCCCCAAGTGGAAATAAAATCTTTGGCATTTAAGTTACTTGGTACTGTTTCAGTGTTACCTAATCTTTATTTATGAAAAAGGCTAAGACAATTTTAGACCAACAAGAATACTGGGAAGAGACTGTCCCTACAAGTGCTTTAAATGCTACAACAGTTAAAAAATACTGTTTATTTTTATGTTGCTGATTAATTCTGTTCTTTGTCAATCTATTAAAACAACAGTGTATTATTAAATTATTTAATATTATTAAAATACTTAACATCTTATATGCATATTCTGATTAGACTTCCTGTATTCTATCACCTCCCTCCCACCTCCTTTGCTTCTCCCATCACTTAACAGTCTCTTTCCCAGATTCCTGACTTTGGTTTGGGTTGGGTTTAGTTTTTCCAGAGCCATCTTTGGGTTGGATTAGCCACTGGAGCCTGGTGGGGTTACTGGTGGCCACACAGCTGAAGGCAATAACAGTTCCTCTCCCTGAATCTATCAGTACCAAGTAGTTCAGCAGTCAGAGGTCTCCAGAGCCCCATGTCCATTTATGGCTGACTGTTGACAGGGTTGTTCTTATCGATTCAGTGCGGAATCTGCAGTTACAGTTTGTGATCACAGAGCCTTGGTTGTTTTCAGATTATAGCATTTCATGGCCCTTCTCTCCATTTTCTGGCTCTTGCTTTCTTTCTATTCCCGCTTCTGAAAGTCTCCCTGAACCCTAGACGGTATAAATAAGCATCTTGTGTAGGGCTCACCACTCAGTCCTCACCTATTCTCAACACCTTGCGTAGCCATGGGTCTTCACGTATTCACTACCACCACTCAGAAGAGAGCTTCTCTGATTAAGGCTGAGAGTAATATTTGTCTATGGCTATAAATAAATATTTAGAAGGCAGTTTGATGCTAAAACCTACAGCATTTTCTTTATCTTTAACTTCAAATTTTTTGACCCATTTTGAAGTGATTTTTGGGCAGAGTGAGAAATATGAATCAAGTTTCATTTTTAGTTGCATGTGGTAAACCAGATATTTTGCCTCTTTTCCAATGTATGTTTTTGACACTTTTTTGGAAAGTCAGTAGACCATAACTGTGTGAGCTTATTGCTGTCATCTTTCCTTCCATTGGACTACCTATTCATGTTCAATTATGCTGTTTTGGAGTCTATTTTATCATCTAGACCCCTCTGGATCTTTCTGTTGGAGGTTGCTTTGACCATTATGGGGCTTTTGTGCTTCTATGTAAGCATTAGAAGTTTTTCCCTAGTTATGGAGAATTACATTGGAATTTTGATGGGAAAATGCTTGCAATATAGAGATAGGCAATGACTTTTAGAAAAAGAATCCAAACCTTAGAAAACGATAGCAAGAATTGGCAAATGGTATTGCTTGAATTGAAAGGCATTTATCTGATGATCAAAGGAAACAATGAACAGACTAAAGAGGCAGCTACAAGAGAGAAATTCCTTTCCAGCTATATATCTGTCAGGAGATTATTAACTTCAACAAACAACTCAAAAATATTAAATACCAAAACATTCCAAGTCCTCCAACCCTGCAAAATGATAAGGTAAGTGGAGAGTTCTTCAAGATGATGTACAAATAAATGTATGAAAAATGTTCAATATCTTAGCCATCAGGGAAATGCAAATCAGAAGTGAATGGAGATTCTGTCTTACCTCAGGCAGAATGGCTATAATGAAAAGAGCAACATGAACAGCAACTATCACCTATGGCTGCTGAGGGGAATGGAATTCTCATACAAGGCTGGTAAGAATGTAATATAGTTCAGCCACTATGGAAACCAGTATGGAAGTTCCTAAAAAAGCTAAAAGCAAAACTACTGGATGATTAAATGGATAGCTCCTGGTATATACCCAAAGGAATGAAGGCCAGCATGAGACGCAGGAATATCCACTTGTGGTACTGTTTATAATAGCCAAGAAAAGAACCAGTCTAGAGTCCCACCAACATAGATATTGATAATGAAAATGTGATATATATATATATATATATATATATATGCACAATAGAATCTTATTTAGCCATGAGAAGAAATGAAATCATGTTATTTTCAGGAAAATGAATGGTATTGGAGACGACCATATTAAGAGAACCAAGCCAGATTTTTTTTCCCTATCATGTGTAGATAATGTGTGTTTGGGAGTGTCTGTGTGTGAGTGTGCATATGTGTGCATGTAATAAAAAAATACAGGGGAAAAGACAGAGAATCAGTGGAAAGTTCCAGAGAGCTCAATGGGAAGTGAGCATAGTCAAAGTACATGATCTACTTGAATGGAAATGTCTTTATGGATCCCATCACGATGCATAATATAGTGAGTATTCACTAATAAAAACCTACAGTAATCAAAATGTTTTATGATATAGAAACTGAATATGTAGGCCAAACATTTGTTTTACGGTCACTAAGTATTTGATTACTTAACTGATTACTTCTAGGGAATTCAAATTTGTCAAGAAAAGGCAGATTACTTTTAAGTGACACTGGAAAATTGTTTAGTCTGCAATAGAATCCCATGTGTATTAAAAAGCTAGGAGATGAATATTTGCATAATATTAGGATGGGAAAGATTTTTGAATTAAGATACTAGAGAAATAAAGATAAAGATTGATGATACATATAAACATTTTTCAGAATTTGAATTTTATACATACTTCAACACCTTAAAGAAAAAGACAAAGGATGTCTTGGCCATTAGGATGGATGCTATATTTTTTAAAAGGCCAAAAAAAAAAAAAAAAGCATTGCTGAGGATGGAAGTTCTGTTTGTGGAAATGTAGAATGGCATCATCACTGTAGACAACAGTTCCTCTTATTCTGGGTGTATATGAAGAAGGACTTAAAACAGAGACTTGAAGTGACATCTGTAAACTATATTTTTAGTAACATTTTGTATGACAGCTATGGGTTGAGCAACCCAAATGTCCATCAACAATGAACAGATAAACTAGGTGTGGTATGTAAGTGCCATAAACAGTAAAAGAAACTCTGACACACGATACATCATGAAAAAATACTGGTGAAATAAGCCAGTTGTAAAAGAATAAATTCCCCTCATAAGAGGTATGTAGTATTCTAAAATTAATGGACAAAACAGAATGGTGATCGCTGGGGGCTGAGATGAAAGGGAAATGGGCAGTGATTCTCAATAAACATGAGTCAACTTAGCAAGGTGAAAAGAGATTTTTGGGGAGATACCTGCTCTACAATGTGAGTGTATTAAATACTGTTAGCCTGTTTAACTGTATATTTAAGGATGGTGGGAGGGTTAGTTTTAATTGTCAAGTTGATGTAATCTAGAATCCTCAACGAAGGATTGTCTGGTGTGGCCTGGCCTGCCAGAGATTATCTTAATCAATTGAGGTAGGAAGGCCTGTCCACTGTGGGTGGCTCTGTTCCCCAGAAAGGAGATTGTGACTTGCATAAGAATAGAGGAATCCAGATGGACACATATACTCTCTACCCTACTCTTGAGTGTGGATGTGAGGTGACCAGTTACTTTAAGTTCCTGGCACTTTGACTTCCTCATAATGAGGATTTGCAATCTGGAACAGAGATTTAATAAGCCCTTTCAACCTTACATTGCATTTGTCAGTATATTTCATCACACTAACAGAAAGGGAACTAACAATTAAGATGGTAATTGTTGTGTCTTGCGTTTTGTACTAATCAGAAAATAATACAAAAGAAGAATAGGGGTGCTCACAGTCAAGAGCACCATCCAGAGCCAGATTCAGTGGAGTTATTGCTACACCTCTGCTGCTATTGGCTGAAGGAACCATGGCAAACTTGTTTAGGTATCTGTGCCAAATCATTTTCATCTCAGGCCTTCTTTGGACTCAGTGAGATAATTTCTTTGAAGTAGCTTTGACAGTGCATGGAATTAAGTAACTGTACAATGAATGTTGCTACTTATATCACAAGGCCAAGGTTGGGAAGATATAGATTTACAGGCTTCATATATAAAGAGTTCCAAGAACCAATGTAAAAAGACACACACACACAAACTCTTTGGGTTTATAGATAATAGATATCCCCCTCTCTACATAGTCCAGGCTGGCTCAAACTGCATGCAGTTTCCAGGATGGTCTAAAATTGTTATCCTCCTGCCTTGGCATTCTTAATGCTCAGGTTACCAGTATATACCACTCTATATGGCTTAAAAATCTTGTCCTTATTCTTTGGCTATCATATTTTTATATCCTGGTTGCTGGAATGGAAATCAGGGCCTTGCGCATGTTAGGATAGTGCTCTACCCCTGCGCTACTCAACCAGCCAAGCTAAAGATTTCTAATTTCAGGAAGTGAGACTGGTGGGAGATAGCTTAAACAACTGAAGAGTTTTTGAAAGGTAAATTAAAGTAGCAAGTCCTTAGGGAGACTAATGACTGAGAGGTTGTAGGCCCACAGTGGCTCTGGGAAAGCCTGCAGTAGCCTCTTCATGTCAATCTCCCTTATTAATGCGACTGTCTTCTCTTGCTTAATATCTGCCTCACTTCTTCACATCTAATAAATCACTGCCTTCCTTCTTAACTTGTTTTATCTATGTTGTAGCTTTTTCTCACTCTTGATTTGTGCTTCCATGTAATAGCAGTGTGCTCATCATGGCAGTTTGCTGCAGGGCCTAATGAATCTCACTCAGAGAATCTTTCAGATGTGGAAGATATATTTACCCAAATCAGATTATCAGAGGTAGACGCTAATGGGAACTTTTCTATTTCTTGGCAAGAATTGCATTTGACTTTGTTTTTAGCAGAGCTTTCGGTGTCTGCCATCTCTATGCTCATGGGTTATGTGGTTTTTGTCTGTCATGTGACCATCTGCTGCATGCTGTTAGCTGTGAGCTGGGTGTGGTATCTGTGGCTCCTTCTTCAGAGTGTCTGTACTTTTAGAATATGCATTTTATTAATCAGCACTGCAGTCGCCAGCTTGTTGCATTTTTCCCGTTAAAGTCTGTCAACACTTTTATGTCTGCTTTGCGTAGTTCATTCCTAATTCTTTATATCACTTTGTTCATAAGCTGCTAATCAGTTATTGAGCTTCAGTCTGCAAAATAGAGTAAAATAAAGGTCTAGTGAGACGCTAAGATCACCACTGCGGAAAATCACACAGCCAAGCTTGACCGACAGAAGGTGGGCAAGCTCCGTGGTGAGGTGACCTGGTGTTTTGTTTTGCTTTTCTGTTTTTAATGAAATGCACATTCTAAGCTTGGAGGCTTTGGGGATACTTACATTTGTGTCTGACGTCTGAGAAGGTGAGATGGCAGAGTCCAGCTGTCAGGGAGAGGAGGGCTCTTGCTCATCAGAGCAGCTGCACCTTTAGTCACAGTCTGTCATATTGCTCATATTGCTCCACTAGCTGCATCATGCCTGCCCTCCCAATGCCTTCACCTGTAAAGTTTCTTTCTCAGTAAAAAATATAAACCACATTTACTTGTTATCTTTTCGCTACGGGGGGGGGGGAGCTGTCTTTAGGAAAAAACAATTAAAAGTCATATAACACTACAGTGTCAAAGATGATCTTTTTATGCAAATCCATACTACCAGTTTTTAGCCATCTGCTTTTAATTGAGCTTGCAGGCTATTAGCCTCATTGTCTCAGAGAAGACCGAATGGTTAGGTACCTGCCAGAGAGCTCCAAAAAACAGGGATCAACACAATGTAAGCCAAGAGAAATTACTCAGATGAAGTATTGTATTTCTGCTTTTGCATGGAAGATGTAAAACTGAAAAGCAGCTGCTGGCGGCTTCAGAGACAGTGAACGATGAACCCACAGGTGTTCATGAAGGAAGACATGGTGCTTTTATATCACCAGGTTATTTCTGTTGCTTCTTTTTTCTTGTGAATTGAAGTTTGAAGAAAGACCATACAAAGATGGATAAAGCATCCTTCATGTCACTTTTTTCGGGTAAAACCATGACTCCATGACTTGCCGAGGAGGATGCTAAGTTTCTGGACAGTCATTTGAAATGTGTACTTCCCTCTATTTCTTTCTATCTATCTATCTATCTATCTATCTATCTATCTATCTATCTATCTATCTATCTATCTATCTATCTCTATCTTCTATTGAAATGTTATAAAAATTTATTTGTATATCACAAATTAGTTTGTAATTGCTAGGAGAAATAAAGAGAATATTTATAATAAAAGCAGTTGCCTCTGAACTGATAGCATATGAGTAGTATATATAATATGTCTATGTAAGCAGAGATACATTTGGTTTCATAAATATATAACAATTGCATACATTTGAAATGTTAAATGGGAATGTCTCAAACATGTTCTGGACTTTGTGTGCTGGCCCATGGCAAGGCGCTGGGACAAGGCAGTCAACCAAGTACAGACTCAGCAAGGGGCTGAGTCAGCACTGGGTCCTGCTCGCACTGCCTGGCTTCTGCAGTCTGTAAAATGTACAGATGGGTTATTGGTCTGACTGCAGAGAAGCAACACCAATGACTCTCTGTCCAAGTGGAATTTGTTCTGCTGAGTTCTCTCTTCTCTTCCCATCACAAAAAAACATGAGAACCAGAGATCTAGAAGAACCTGGAAAGCGCAGGGCCTGCATTTTAGAAAGCAATAGGTGGAGGCTCGGAGAGATGGATAAGTTACCTGAGGCAGACCATCGAGTGTATGGTCAGCTAAGGATAAGAAGCCGCACCTCAATTTAATGCTCTGCTCAGAGCTATTCCTATGAAGTAGTTGTCTGAACAGAAATCATTTTTATAGTGCATTACTGAAACAACCCTTCCAAAATTTGTTACAATTTCTCAAGGCAGAAATAAGGGGCTTATTGCTTTATCTGTCTCTCCACTCCCCCTTGCCTCTTGCTCTGACTTGATGGTTTTCATACCTGGGTATAGCACTGTGAGAGAGCCTTCTTTCTGCATTCTTTTGTGAACTGATGAGAGAGCCCACACAGCTGTTGTCACTGGCCGGGAGCACTGGTTCCTGACCTTCCTGGTGCTATGAACTTTCAATACAGCGCCTCTTGCTGTGGTGCTCCCCAACCATAAAATTATTGTTTGGCTACTGTTGTGAATCATAATGTAAATATCTGATATGCAGATGGTCTTAGGTGACCCCTGTGAAAGGTTCACTTGACCCCTCCAAAGCAGTTACAACCCACAGGTTGAGAAAGATTGGGCTGGAGGCTTCCTTGTGTCAGATGAAAAGAAATGTAATTTTGTATTCATTAATGACCCAAAACTGTGACTAAAACATCTGGACTATGGTCCCACTTCTGCATTAATTAGTGCTGTGTTCTGGGTCTTAGTCTTCTCATCAGACCAAAAAGTTTCAGTTAAATAACCTCCAAGGTCCCCACAAGTTTAAATATTATACTAGTCTAGATCAAGAAAGTTATAAAAACTTTAGTTTATACTCATCACAAGGCTGTAACGGGTTGAATATTTTTAAATTCATATCTCCCTTGTCACAAATCACAAAATAAGTATTGGTTCCTTAATTTCACACTGGCCTTTGTATATTGTTTGAACAACAATAGTAAGGCGTGAGTGCCCTGAGTCCAGGGACATGGCTCAGTCAGTACATTAGCTGCTGTGCAAGTGTAAGGGTGTGAGTCTGGCTCCTCAGCAACCGTGTGAAATCCAGGCAAGGTGTCACATGTCTGTTATCCCAGATGTAGTAAGGCAGAGACAGACAGGTGTCTGGAGCTCAATGGGCCACAAGTCTTGCCCAGTCGGTGAACTCCAGGCTCAGTGAAAAGACTTAGCTCAAAGAATAATGTGGATGGAGTTGTGGAATTGGCCTAGTGGTGAAGAGCACTGAGTGCTTTTCTATAGGACCCAGCTTCAATTCCCAGCAAGTACATAATGGCTCAGAATTGTCTGTAATTCCAGTACCAGGGGATTTGACATTCTCTTCTCCTGAGGGCACTGTGTTCACAAGGTGAACAAACACACATGCAGGATGTGTGTGTGTGTGTGTGTGTGTGTGTGTGTGTGTATGTGTATGTAGAGTGGTCAAGGACAGCACTTCTGGTTTCCTATACACATGCACATGTGTTCATAAGCTACCTGAACCTGTATTCATTCTCTCTCCTCCCCACCTCCCATCTACCTTTATATATGCATCAATAGCCACACTGACCTCAGACTCTATCTATGCAGTGATGGACTGCCAGGCTGGTCTGCCTCTGCATGTGTCCTTTCCTCTGTTTCAAATCTTTTCTACAACACCTTGACATGGAGAGCTCCTAATCATTAAAGTTCAACCCAGGATCACCACTATAGAAACATCCTGGAGCCATCTCAGTTTTCAGTCAAATCAACGTATTGATCATGCAAAGCATCCTAAAGGCAGCTGAGGATAGGCACAGCTCTCACTAACATGTTAGTACTATGTTAACTACGTTGTCCCATTTTATTGACCTTAAATACTCAATTCACAAGGAATGTGGGCTTACTTTGGCTCATGGTGTCAGAAAGCTTAGTCCACTGTCACATGGTTCCATATTTCCAGGCCAATCGTGAGGTAGAATATAATGCTAGAGCCTGTTCACCTCATATCAGCTGGGAAGCAAAGTGATTGAAAGCAGAAAGAGGGGAGGGTATGATAAAGACACATTCCTAATGACCAGGCCCACTCCATCACTCCCCCATCCCACTATTGGCTTCACATTGTGAGTCTATCAAGTATGCATCCAATCTTTGGGTCAGAGCCCCAATGATCTAATAATGTCTGGAGATGCCAGCACTGACACACAGAGGTATGCATCACTAATCTTGCAGGCATTTCCCCAATCAAGGTGACAAATTAAGACTAAAAGCCACAGCAAGAAGGACTGATATGAAGTAAATAAAAAAACAAAATAATAATTATAAGAAAGCAAGGAGGCTCGGCATGGTGATGCACACATGAATTACAGCACCTGGGAGGCTCAGGTAGTAGGATCATGAGTTTAAGGCCTCTTGAGTTACAAATTGAGATGCTGTCCCAAAGGATAAATAAATGAGTAAACAAATAAAGTAAATAAGATAGAGTAACAATGCAAAATGATTTGAGAGGAAATCCCTGAATGCTCATGGAAATCCAAGTGAGCAGAACTCAGTCAGAATAGAAGATCTCTCCCTATGCTCCCACAGTCCTTTGTTGCATACCCTTACCATTAGACTAACTACATTGTATCCAAAATAGTATTGGAATTGTCGATCTACATATCTATCTGTTCCTGTGATTTGTGTGGTCTAACCTTAGGAAGGAGCCACATTTGATAATGTAAATAATTACAATAAAATTAACATTTGGTTTGAGGCCTCTGGCTTCTGCTACACTATCAATAATGGATCTTCACAGGAGGAGGATATCACTTGGATATCCTGTTGTTGCCCTGTGTCATGGAGATCCTGCAGCTTTGGAGGTTCAGGACTGGCTTCTCCACCCACTTGAGCAGTTCATAGAAGGGTTAGTTGGGGTGGGCCAACTCAGAGCTCTAGATCTGGGCCTGGGCAGAAGCTGAGTTGGTCAGCTCACCAACTCTCCTGTGCCAGCAACACCAGGGCCAGCTCTCCTGTTTTGCAAGGGCCAGGGCCAGCTCCTCTGCTCTTACCACCTCCTGGGGCCAACTTTCCTTCCTGCCTCAGGAGGCGGAAAGGGTAGGCTTCAAACCAGACAGATGACTCATTGCAATGCACATTTGCAAGTAAAGCAATTTGGAAAAAGGGTATACTGTGGGACACACTGTGACACACTGCAGCTTCTATGGCAAGTTTTTTTGTTGTTACTTATTTATATTTTACTTTTGTTTTTGTTTTCTATTGCAGGGAGGCTGCAAGTTTGGAGAGTGGGTATGAAGGGACAGGGAGATGAATGAGATTGGGGTACATGGTGTGGAATTCATAAAGAATGAATACAAAATTAAAAAAATTAACATTTGATTATTCTTTCACAATATTTATACACTATGGGTTTAGAAGCTGAATGTTGTAAGTGGCTGCCATATTGAGTAGCAGGGGTAACAGCACCTGCACCATTGCAGAACACTGCGACAGTGTTGCTCTGTGTGGGAATGCTCATTCTTTTTTTCTATCCATAAGGTAGTTGATTTTTACTATGCAACAGTTATGAGAACAATCCTGCTTTTGGTTTCAAGAACAACCAGGATAGCATGTGTGAGAAGACAGAAATTGTAGAGGGAGGGCAGAGCCTTTGGCTTTTACTTGGAATGGCTAGGAAAAGTTGGGTTATGGTGAGCAGAGGAGCACGGAGAAGCATGTTTTAAATGTTAGTGTGGTATTATGTTGAGAAGAGACTAAGGGAGCTAAGGGGCAAGCCTGGGCTCGCAGCAAATGAAAACCATGGCTTGAATGTGACAGGAAGTCTATGTATTTTGAATGTAGTGTGAGGGAAAGAAGGGTCAGGAATGAGCCCAAGGATTCTCACCTGTGTTAGATGAAAGAATGGACTTTGCATCTGATGAGGTGAGGAGGACATTGGGTACCGCAGATTGATGGGATACTCGGTGCTGGTGCTTGGTCTGACCATGTCCTGCTTCTCTGCTTGTTGAGAAGTCAGTGGCTGGCTGTGTGCAGGGGACCAGCCTGGTGTGTTGTCAGGGAGACTTTGGGAAAGGACAATGCATCATTATCAAAATAACAGTTCTGGGGTTCGGGCAATAACTCAGTGTAACCACTGAGCTTCCTGTTCTCATAGAGGCCCTGGGTTCGGCTTTCAGCACCCACAAGGGGGCTCACAACCATCTGTAGTGCCAGTTGCAGGGGATCTGCAAACCTCTTCTGGCCTCCTAGGGTACCAGGAACACACACGGTATACCTAGCCAAGCTCTCATAGACATAAAGACAGACAAGTCCAAGAACTAACAGTTCTGACTTTGAAGATGCAAGATCAGTCCTGGTAAGCAATTTGTACATAGGCAAGAGGAAAATAAATCAAGGAAGAGGTCTGAGAATCCAAGTGGGCAAAGAATGTATATGAACAAATAAGATCAATCAGCTCACGCAAAATCATTTAAAAGAAAGATTGGAAGAAAAAAAAACCCAAATTTCTCTCTAGCAGATGAAGGTGAAGGGCACACGAGTGTCCTCGGGTTGCTGTTTCAGCAACACAGTTGAGTGGCTTGCAACAGTACAAATTTATGCTTGTCCTCTGTAGGTTAGAATCTGACAAGTCTCTCTGGGCTAAAATCCATGTGTGGGCTGGCCCACATTTTTGGAAGGTGTAGGTAGAATCCCTTTTCTGTCTCAGAATCACTCAGTCTAACTCTCCAGGAGATCTTCTTTGTTCTGAATTACATCTCAGTTATGCCAGGCCCAAACGGATAATCTAGGATAATGTCCCCATCTCAAGGTAGTTAGTTGATTAGCAGTGTTAATTCCGAGTTCATTTCTCTTTGCCAGGCAGTGTAACATGTACAAAAGTTTCAGGGATTAGTTGTAGATAGCTGTGGGGAATGTCTTGAGTATTTCATTCATTTTGTGCCAAAGGATCAATATACAATAGTAAAAGTGATGGAGAGGATGTCTAGAGTATACACGAATCCCAACTGGACATCCTTTCAATCACTTTTATTATTGTTTATTGATCATCTGGAGCTACAAGTAGAAAGAAGGCTGAAAATGCTAAGCAGGAGAGGAAGTTACAAGATTCTCACATTTATACAAAATTGTGCACATATTCTGCTTTTAATTAACCTTCAGAATATTTATGGTTTGTGTCCAAACAAACCCAGATTTGGAATATTGTGCTGGAGGCTGTGAGTGTGTGTGTGGCTGTGTGATTGTTTCATATAAATTTTATTGGTTATAAATCTTATATAAAAGTCACATAAAATGACTACTAGAATTTGTTCTTTACTATTTTCAAGATTTATCTTCTGGTTTTTATGAATATCTTATATTTACAACTGCCACATTTGTTGAAGCTGCAGTCTGTAGAATGCAAATGCCCTGTGGGTCAAAGGCTATAACATTTGAAGTGGAGACCAAGTGGAAATGAAGCAAATTTGCTTCATCCAGGGTGTGCTGAGTCGTGGTCTATAATTTTTCTTCCAGCTGGCCTCACCATCTTTCTCATGGCCATCTTTTCAAGCCCCATTGGACAGCTTCCTGACTGGCCTCACTGGGCATATTAGAGAGGAGGCAGGAAAGCCTAGTGGCAAAAGAATGATTTTTGAGATCAGAGTATTGGAGTCTATTTTTATTTTGATCACTTACCAGAAAGAGTCTGTTAGCAAGTTATTCATCCATGTAAACTCCCATTCTCTGTAAAATCAGGAAAATGCTGATTTCATAGAGCTGTTAGAAAGTTTATGTTGAAGTAAGAAGTAGATAGACTCCCGTTCAAGAAAGGCCAATGGCTGGAACAGCTGGTAAGTGGCAGACATAAGCTCTGAAAGGCTGACAGGAGTTAGACCATGAAGGTCTGTGACAGCCTTGGCAAAGAGTTTGGACAAGAGGCAAAAAGAACGTTGTTGAATTTTGAATTCCAGGCCGTGGGTATGAACAGTGATCTGGGTTTTATAAAGGACTAATGTGTTTAAGGTTTAATTTTGTTTGTTTGTTTGCTTGCTTGGTTGGCTTTGGATATGGGGGAAAGGAAGGGGAGGAGAGTGAGCAAAAGGCACAGTTTACTTTGTATTTCAGACTTGGGAGCTGGAGAGTGGCCATAAGTCTTTGGTGAGATTCAAAGCACAGAGCAAGTGGGCTCAGTGTGACGGGTGAAGATGTTGCTCTGAACAGGACTTTAGGTTCACAGGAGCTACTCAACTGCAGATGCACATAGAAGGATGGCCAGGTAGATCTGTGTCTTAGCGGAGTTCTGGCTAAAGGCGTTGGTTTGAGAGTTACTGGGAGGTATGGTTGGTTGACAGAGGAAGCACAGATTCAGTTATGACATTTTCTATCTCTTTAGCTCTCCTTTTCATTTCTCTGCTAAAATGTGCAGAAAGTGGCTTTAGGAAACCAACCAAAGAGGCTAGGGTGCTGTCTGAGGTTTTGCATGGAATATAAAATATAAACCATTTTGTGTGTGTGTATGTAAAGTAAAGCCACACTCTTGTTCTATGCACAGATTTGAGGTCCATATTCATTCTACCTATAAGTGTGTGGGAATCATATACCAATAGAAGTTTAGAGATGATCAAAGAGCCTCTCAAGATCCAGCAGAAACAAGTTTAAAAACAGAAGAGATACTTAATTCCAATAAAAGTTCCTAAGAAAAATGAATCCTTCATGGCAGATGAATTTAAAATAAAGAACGATAGATAACAAGAGATGATATCCCCCACAAGAGTAGATGTTCTGCCGCAAGAGACAGTCAGCTGATCCAGGAAGTTAATGATTTGGGGTGCAACTTTACCCCTCTCTGCCTTAGTCTGTGTTCGCAGAACTGGGCCTTTTGGCAGCTGATGCAATTTTAAGCTTTGCCCATAGAGGGTGCTAGAGGAGCCTTTCTGTACGTAGTGGATACACCTATTCCGCTTCCAATACTCATTGTGTTTTGCTTTCTCCAGAACTGTGACAAGAACAAGGACTGGCTATTGTCACCCATAAGCCCTGCAACATATGGCACTCTGGCTTTCTGTCTTCAGCTAGGTCTTCTGTCTAAAATATTTCGCAACGGCAGCAGTTGGGGGGTCAAGTGTTTAAACATACAAGTCCTGGACACATTACACATTCAAGCCACAACAGTGTCCCACACGTGTAATAGCACCTGGGTGGTAATGGCTGCATGTATGGATGGTCAGGTCTGCTTAGTGCAGCTCTTCCTCAAAAAAATTATATTATGCATCTAATGACTAACATAAGCGATCTGTTTTATACAGCTTCTTTTCGGCCATAGTTTTGTGACACCGTTAATATGACCTATTGAGTCAGCTGTAACTCCAGAGGTGATCGTGTTTTCTCCACCCTGCCTCTCCTCCACAGTCAACTGTGACCGCAAACCACACGCCAAAGAAACCTGGAGGTTGTTCTTGCCAAGAATTTGGTCACAGCAACGAAAACCAAAATGAACCATATAGCACCATGCCAGCCTTCGATGCGCACTCTCAAAGCTAAGAACATTTTAAACATGGCTATTAGCATTTCTAATCATTATTGTTTTGTCACAGGCAGGCCAATTTAACGTGAAAGAACATAGAAATTGGAAAATATACAAACATTATAACTCACACAGATTATATTATTGCACTCGAAGCTCAAGAGAATACTTAAAAAACTAGTAGAAATTACCAGACAGTTTATCAAGGCTGTTATCTGTAAAAGTGGGTATTTGCTCTTGTATTTAACACATTAAATTGGTTTGAAATGTACCTAAAATACCCTGTTCTTCAAAGCCACAAAGCTACCAAAGTATTTGAGCTTAAATTATCATAATATATGAGTTTTGAGAGAAATGATGAAATTTAGTATATTTAAAGGCTTTAGTAAATGGGAAATTACATCATATAGTTGGCTGCCATGATGGAAACCTTCATTGTCAACTGACTGCATGGAGAATCACATATGAGGTGGGCTGCCATGTGTGTCTGTGAGAGCCTGTCCAGAGAGGTTCTGTTAAGGTTGGAAGGTTACGCTGAATGTAGACAGCACCATCCTACGGGCTTTGGACAGATATTTATTTATTTATTTTAAAAGAACGACCCAGGTGCCAGCATTCATCTCTGTGTTTCTACTGCAGATGCAGAGTGACCAGCAGCTTCACATACCTGCTCCCATGGTGGAAGCTGCTCTGGCAAACATGCCCCTCCCACCACGGTGGACTCAAACTGTGAGCCAAAAGAAACCCCAACCTTTTAACGTTGACTTTGCCAGGTATTTGCTCACAGTGTTGCAAACACTAATTAGTGCAGGCAGGTAGACTCAGTATTGGAAAAAAAATTGCTTTTCTCAAAATAGTCATCAAATCAAAGTGAGCTCAATGCAAATATCAGGTTTTCTCAGATTTTGACAAGCAGTTTTCAAAATTACACAAATGAATCACATGCAAAGACTAGTATAAGGAAAAACATTAAGAACAATAAACGTAGTCAATTATCAAAGCTTATTATAGTCCTAGTAATTAACTTCTGTTGGCAAAGCAATGCAGGTTGCCGTTTTATTGAAGCAAAAGGTAAGGAACGGTTTGTTTTCATTAAATTTTATGTAACAGGGCTGTGTGTGGGCTTTGAAAAGTGTCTGATTTCCTTCATTTACTAACCTGCAGAGGTTAGTTACCCAAGACCTTCAAGGTGTAAACATTTCCTAAAGTTTTATTGGTTTATTGACTAATTGATTTCTAGTGGACTTAAGGATGTGTTAGTTTTCTTTGGTGTTGGGCAGAAAGCAAAGGCCTTGTCTATGCTGAATAGAGCCACTGCTGGCTGTATTTCCAGCCTAACAGTGTTTTTTTTTTGTTTGTTTGTTTTTTTGTTTTTTCTTTAGTGTGACAAAAATACTTGTAATAATCAACCTTATGGTGGAAAAGCTTTGTCTTAGTTACTTTTCTGTTCCTGTGACAAACCACTATGACCAACGCATTTAACTGGGCTTACATTTGCAGATGATTAAAGTCCATGCTGGCAGAGTGAAGGAATATGTGAAAGCTTACATGTTGATCTACAACCACAAAGTGGGGAGAGGGGACAAGGAGATACATACTGGAAATTGTGTGAGACTTTTGAAACCTCAAAGTTTACATCCCAATGACAACCACACTTCCTCCAACAAGGACATACCTTTGAATTCTTCCCAAATAGTTCCCCTCTCTAAACTAAGCATTCAAATAGATGAGTCCATAGGGCCATTCCAACACATTCCACAACCTGGCCCTCATAGGCTCATTCCCATATTATAATGCCAAATGTGCTTAGCACAACTTAAAAAGTCCCCACAAAATTTCTGCAGTCTCAATACAGCTTAAAACTTCAAATAAAGCAAATTATACCCTTCCAACATATGATGGCATAGAAATACTCATTACCTTTCCAAAAGAGAGGAATGGGGGACAGAGTGTCAATATTTGCCCAAAGCAAGACTAAAACATGGCAGGGAAAACTCCAAACCCCATAGCTTTATGTCCTCTGTCAGAAGGCATAGATGACTCCACTCCTCTGGCTTTGATGACTGAAATACACCCTCTTCTCTTGGGCTGGTTCCATTCCTGCACAAAGTTTTCCCTGGCAGTTGTCTCATGGCTTTGGCATGCCTAACATCTTGGAGTATCCAACACAATCCAGATTTCACCCTCAGATTGTCCTAATTACTTTTCAATTGCTGTGCTGGGATACGATGACCAAGATACCTTACAAAATAAAGCATTTCTTTTGGGACTCATGGTTCTAGAATGTTACAGTCCTTGACCATCATGATTGAGAGTATGGCAGCAAGTGAGCAAGCATGATACAAGAGTTGTAGCTGTTAGCTTACACCCTGATCCACAAGCGTGAGGCAAAAAGAGTTAACTGGGAGTATCCTGGGATTTTGGAACTTCAGGACCAGTGACATACACCTTCTCCAACAAGGTCACATCGCTAATGCTTCCTAAACAGCTCCATTAACTGGGAACCAAGTATTCAAATATATGAGCCTATGGAAGGCATTGTTATTCACACCACCACACAAAGCTTCAAGTTATAGCCTCTCCAGCAGAGGTTCCTCTGCGGCATGCTTAGCCTTAGCAGTTCTGCTCAACTGTGGAGGAATATTCCACGACCCTTTGCTCCTGTGTCTTTTATGACCCTAAAACCAGAACCATGTGGACTGCCAAATCTGACTGCCTGCTTGGGATGGAGTCTGGCCCATTGTTTCACATTTGCAATATCTTTCCTTTGCTGTTACTGTCAAGGACCCAAATTTTTCTCAGTGCTTTCCTTTTTCACAAGTTGTAAATGGGTGGAGTCTTGGCCTGAGTACACCCCTTACTTTATATCATTCGGCCTTGGCTGTGAAACTAAATTTCCTGCTGTTTCTTTTCTCTTCAAAACACACATTTTGTAGTTCTTTTTGCCTCACCTCCTCTTTTCCTTTGTAGTGATTACTTATGAATGAGTATATACCCTGTGTAGATATTAGACATATAATATAGAATAAACCTACTAAAATCTGTACCTAAAGAAACTAGTCAAGAAGGAGAACTCTGGCTAAAATGCTCAATCCCCGTTCAGAAAGGCAAAGAGGATGGACATCAGAAAGAGGAGAAAACAGGGAACAGGACAGGAGGCTGTCACAGAGGGCCTCTGAAAGGTTCTACCCAGTAAGGTATCAAAGCAGATGCTGAGACTTATGGCCAACCTTTGGGCAGAATGTAGGGAACCTTATGAAAGAAGTGGGAAATAGTAAGATCCGGAGAGGACAGGAGCTCCACAAGGAGAGCAACAGAACTAAAAAATCTGGGCACAGGGGTCTTTTCTGAAACTGAAACTCCAACCAAGGATCATTCATGAAGATAACCTAGAACCCCTGCAGAGATGTAGCCCATGGCAGCTCAGTGTCCAAGTGGATTCCATAGTAATGGGAACAGGGACTGCCTCTGACATGAACTGATTGGCCTGCTCTTGGATCAACTCCCCCTGAGGGGGAAGGGAAGCAGCCTTACCAGGCCACAGAGGAAGACAATGCAGCCACTCCTGATGAGACCTGATAGACTAGGATCAGAAAGAAGGGGAGGAGGACCTCCCCTATCAGTGGACTTGGGGAGGAGCATGGGTAGAGAAGGGGGATGGTGGGTGGGATGGGGAGGAGAGGAGGGAGGGAGCTACAGGGGGGATACAAGGTGAATAAATTGTAATTAATAAAAATTAAAATTAAAAAAGAGTGACTATAATAACCATATGACTGAGTAAAATTAGACTGTCATATGGTCTAATAGACTAATAGACTATGGACTATGTCTATGGTCTAATAGACTGCCATTTACCCAGAATACCATTCTGTCTGTTTGCTTTATTCTTTGGCTGAGGGATATTTTGGTATTTTCTTTTGTTTTCAATGGATGCTGCATATTGCTATCAGCAAGCTTATAGACTAAGCTTTTGTTTGGGAAAATGATATGACTTTTCAATTGCGTGAGATTCGGTGCCACTAATATACTTTAAAATAACATTTTAAAATTGCCTTTTCTCCCTACTTAGACATTTAGTTGCTTTTCCAACATGCAATTTTTATGGATGAGATTTCCATTTAACATCACAATTTAGGTTAAATTACTTTCTTAAAGTCACATTGCCCCACAGTCTACTTAGTTTTCTAATTCCCGTATGCTCCACGGATGCTGGAGAGACTTTGTCTATCAGTGGGACTGGAGAGGCAACCTTCATTCACAACAGTACAGTCTGCTGAAGTAGTAAGTAGTACCCATTCATCATTAGTGATGAAATGGAATATTCTCTTGCTGCATTTTTAAGATGGGATATAATTAGACAGCAAGCATGGAAAAGTCAGAAATAGTGGAAGTGAACGATTGTCATTAGTCCCAGTAAGAGCTCGCATGCAGTCTGCCTACCCTGGCTCTGGCTGGCTCACACAGAGCCCCAGGCCATCTCATTCTCTCTTTGAATTATAGGGTGCTGTGTGAGTTTGCAGGCAGTGTGGTAAGAAAGCGTGAAGCAAGGGTTTCAATTCTATATTGGTTTTCGAGCTGAAGGAGAAAGGGAAATTTTTGCTTGATGTTTCAATTCCCCTCAGCCTCCTGCAGACACACCTTTCCAGATCTGAGGACTTGATGAATGGCTCTTCATGCTGTCAAGAGAGGCTTTTGCCTCCTTTCTTTCTTTCTTTTTTTTTTGGCTTAAATTAGAATTTTAAAAATAATAACAAAATACATATATGGACATTCATTCGACTCTCATTGTTGCAAAACTGCTATTGGAATCAATATCGTGTGTAATTCCTGGCAGAAATAAGAGGAGGAGAGTGTGAGAGAGTAGTATGTGAATATGTGTGTGTGTGTGTGAAAGAGAGGGGGTTATTTATGGTGTTTGTGTGAGTACACTTAGTGGTGGTGTGGTATGTGGGGTATATTTGTGTATATGTGGTATACATGTGAGTGTGTGTGCATGTGGTGTACAAGTGATTGTCTACATGTGAGTGTCTGTGTGTGTTTTGTGTACACTTATAAGAATGGTTGGTGAAAGGGCTGGCTAATTAGAGAAACCTTAAATAAGATTTAAAAAATATTGTGTGGTTTTTGTTTGTTTATTTTGGCAGAAAATGTTATCTTAGCTGTAAAGATCAGATCAGATTGATCTTGGCTGTCCACTTGAACAAGGCCACACTGCCCATCTTCAACAGCTCTACTGCTCATGTGCTTGCCCAGTTTCTACCTTAATGGAGGAGGGCATGTGTGGGATTATACTCAGCTTTTCTTACTCAGGTTGTGCAGAATCAGCGATGCTTCACAGCCCAGCTCTTCCCTCTGCTTCGCAGCTTCCCGCTCGGCTCTCTTCTAGTCTATTAGGTCACAGCCTGCAGAGGCTTCCACAAAACTCTAATGGGGCAGCACCATTTGCAGTGTTTTAATGAATATCGGGTGAGCTGATGGTTTCACTGAAGTGGCCTGACTTGCACCAGGAGGAACGCTCCCCTTTGAGTGACGGTCTTTTGATTTAAGGGAGTGCTAACCTCTTGTCTTTACTGCAAGTCACATGTGGGCTGTGGAAGGGAGCGGAGGACGACTGTCAGTTCCTATGACTGGGAGGAAATGCTAAACTCTCTGGGTCTGCTCCCTCATGTTCAAAATTAGAAGGGGTTGGTTTCATCATCTTATGATTTATGTATGTTGAGAAGCCTGTGAGACCTAGACAAGAAACACTAATGGCATGATTCTGTATGTTTGCTGCTGGCTAACTGTTTGAGGTCACATCTCTTAGATGGGAAACACTTCTAGGGAGAAGAGTAACTTGCTGAAGCTCGGACTTTTTTGTTTGTTAAGAGTTCTAGTATACCAGCTAAGCGAAGAAGGCTTCAGCGTATATGCCAGTAACTTTCAAGTGACCTCTTTCTCTTTGTTAGCTGAGAGTGACTCTCTCTTGGGCTTGACCTCCAGAGCAGCTGTCAGGAAAGAGAATTGAAAATCTCTTCCTAGATCTTGAGCTTAAAGATACATACCCCTTACCCTGTTCTGGACCTCAGGGTAATGACTGGCTCAAACATTTTCTGTCTGACTGTAAGATCTCACTTCTAAAAGTATGTGCTGACAGCTGGTAATGCTTGCGTTGTTTCTTTGTAAACGATACTGTACTTTAAGCCCTCACCACACGAAAACATTTCAGAAATGTTTATTTATGTGCTGGACACAAAGTAGCCTAAAGTCTAGTCCCTAATATAATGATGTGTGACAGGCCACTGAGACTCACTGAGCACTACCTGCCTGCCACCTAGGGTGCTTTAACAGGCATTATCATCTATAGGCATTCTTGTAAACATTTCTATGAAGAAGGCGATTACAGTGTCCATTTTGCAGATAAGGTAACTGAGGCCAAGAGCAATGAAATGGTTTCTTCAACCCCAAAATAACTAGGCACTGTTAAAAGGAGAACTGAAATCACTCATTTTACCATCAAGCTTTGTTTTCACCAGTACTGTGTGCAGTTGTATCCAACGGAGTCATTTTTATTTTCCCGGGGTAGCAATTCCTACCTTCATCCACAGACATCCTTGTCTCTGCGACACTATGGTGAGAGAGAAAGCAGAGGGGCTTTCATCACATGGACACATTTTGAAGGGAAGATGTTCCAGCGTGGTTGTTCTGAATGTTGCCTTCCAATGCAGAGCCGCAGACATGAGCAGGGCATTCGCGAGCACTGACTTACAGGGGCAACTTGTTATTTCCTAAATTCAAGGAGATCTTCCAAAGTGTAACTCAACCACTTTCTTCCCATCGAAAATAAAAGTGCCTCTTAGCCCACATGCGAGCTGACTATTTCCCCAACTGGACCTTTAATCTGGAGGTGCTTGAGAAGTGAATGGAGACCAAAAGTGTTTTTGTAGACCACTTGCCCCTCCGGGAGACATTTGAGCACGTTATGAATAAGCATCATTTCAAAGAAATAATCAAACAAGTTGGGTTTTAAATATGTTAAAATATTGGATTGAATACCATGCTATTTTGTGCTATTCTATTTTTTTAGATACCCAAATGAATGATATTTTCCTGTGTTTAACCCATGCTGCTAAAACACTGTCGGCCTCTGTAATACAGAACTGGCAAATGTAACCAGAAAGAGCATTACCATGTAACACATTTGTATGTTGCAGAATGCGCACACAAAGGTACCTGTGTCCTTGCAGATAAGGATGTTTCCATTTAGATAAACTGAAAGAAAAACAACCCTGACAATGGATGTAGCCTTTAAAAAAAATAAATAATCTGATTTTCAAATAGCAGTCTAAAGCCGCTGTGGGAATAGCTGTCATTCTGTAAAGCAGAGGTGGCCTAGTTTGCTGTGCACCATCTTAAATGACAAGGGCCAAGCGTTTGTTTCAGATTCTCGGTTGTGTTCTGCCTTTTGGAGTCACGTAGAGTGCTGAGCTGAGTCTTTTGCAGGAAGATGTGGGGTAGCGCCGTTGTCTAGTTTACTGGAATTCTCCAGTGGGCCTGACAGGTGCTTGGAGGCATCTCTCAACTTCCTTTCGGTCTCCAGGTCTGGTCGGCATATATTTGCCCAACTTCCTGGGGCAGTGCATTGGTACATTGCCAGTCCCCCTGACTGCTGGCCTCGAGACACTGGCTAAGCGCCACCCCATCACCTCTGCTTCTCACCTCTTCTGGTACAATTCTTTCGTCTAGGCCTTCATTTGTGTTCACTAGGCCATGTGACAGAAGTCAAGGTGGTAAACTAATGGCTGAGATTGGGTGCGCAAACAATAGCATTTAAGCAGGGGCCTTCTGAAAGAGGGCTGCTCAACTGGAAAAGGTCCTCAGAGGGCATGAGCCAGAGAAGGCGGCAGGGCCAGGGCAGAGATAATTTTGTCAGCTGGGGTTTTGAAGCTCTTTGCCCAGCCTTTCTCTCAGTTGGGATTCCAACTGTTCATGGCAGGATCCCAGCAGCTTTCACAGGACCTTTGACAGGAGAGCTTTAACCCAAGAATACTTTCTCCTGTTCCTCGGCAGGCCCACATTGCCTTTCTCAGATGGGAATACTGTTCTCCAAACAGCTCGGGAGAAACCCATCAGCATTTGGATGACCTTCCCTCACATTGAGAAAGTGTGTCCCTGTGTTTTCAATTGTTAGTTCTGTGCCATCAGAGAACTAAATGCTGGCAGGATTTTGGAATCATCATTTCTAGGGCCCATAACCAGTTTTCTATAGGTACATGCCTGCCCTTCCTTATCTGCCCCAAAGAAGAAGGTTAGGTAGCACTCATCTCCTAAAGGCAACCTAAGGGGGATGGATCCGGCGTTGTCTTGCTGCTGATTGTTTAGACTGGGACATGGCTTTTGTGTAATAAAGAGCCGACAGCTGGACCTGGGGCAGGAAGTATGGAGCGGGGCTTCTGAGAAGACAGAGGGACGCAGAGAGATGCACGCAAACACGGGCGAATTGAAGGAGACACAGAAAGGAACAGAACCGAGGGGAACAGGAGCTAGCCATGCAGCAGGGACACAGTGCTGGGAAGCTGGCTTAAGTTAGAAGCTAGCTGAGAGTGTGCCCCTGTAAAAGGCCTACAGTTTAAAACTATATAGACTTCTTCTCACCTTTATTATTTGAACCTCTAGCGGGATCAGTGAAAGCCCCGCAAAAGCATGCAAAATGGACATTCACCAAAGGCCCCAAATCTGGGGCCTCAGCTTTGATCAGTTTCACTCTGTGGGCTGCATTCACAGAAGCACAGAGGATGGCGCCCAAGGACCTCTACACAAAGGCCCCACTGCTTACGTTCCAACCTGGACTCCTGAACAAGACGGGTTCAATTCAGCCAGTCAGGCTGGTATGTGAGGCTGCATTCTCCTGTGAGTAAGAACCCTGCAAGCGGCAAGCATTCTGAGGCTGGGCTCAAGCCCTAACCCCCAGTCATCCGCTTGCCCTCCAAAAGGACAAAGGAAAGGTTGCTGTGCCCGCGGAGGTGCCTGGAGTAATGGGAAAGCAGCCTTGGCTCTAGGCTCGTCCCCACTCTCAGTGTTAATATATTCAGTGTCCTCCCGGTTCTTTAGATAAAGACGACTAGGCTGACATCTGCTCCAAAGCTGCTTGGCTGAGTGGCGATTCTGATGACTTAATGCCTTTCCGTCAGCCACCGCTGTTCTTGGCTTTGCCTTTAAAGGAGCTGAATGGAATCTCTAAGCCTTCCTTACGACTGATTTTTCTTTTTTCTTTTTCTTTTTCCATTTTTTTTCCTGAAGAAATAATTCAGAACACGTCAAGGACAAGTGCTGTCATTTTAGAAACATCAACAAAAAATGTGATTATATTACAAAGCAACACCCCCCTCCTCAAATCTTTTAATTTCTTTGATTGTTGAAAGTAGCTGTGTGGAAACATGATGTGTGAGATACAGGACACTTTATAAATGATCACAAAGGACTGAGTGCTGGGACAGTGTCGTTTCTTGGTGGGATTGACAGGGACTCCAGAAAGTGAAAGGGGTCAGGAGAAGTTTATCAGAATTTGATAGCAGCCTCTGTGCAAACATCCGGATGAAATCACAGCCAATTACTATGTGTGGCTTATGTCTGCACCTCCTCACCCCCAGCCTCCAAATTCTGTGGAGATTTAAATCTTTCATCCAGAACAAAGATTTGTAGGGTAATGACCTGATTTAGCTGCAAAGAAGAAATAAATCTGGCAGCTGGGACCAGAAGACATATTAATCTCCAAAGTTCACCCTAGCCTTTGTTTCCCTCTTTCATTAAAAAAAAATTTTTTTTTATGCAGTAAGAGAAAAGAAAAAAGAGTGAGAGACTCTGTTTGTATTTCAACTCAAATTACATTGCTTGAGAGAAAAGGGCAGGGAAGAGGGTTTGGGGGTGTTAGAATTGAAAGATTTTTCATTGTGAGACAGAATAACTGAAAGGAAGGGGGGGGGGAGGGCTGAGCTGGCCACATCACAGTCTGCCTTGGTGCAGGATGGAGCAGGAAGAAGACAGACACACAGAGAGGACACTGAGCAGAGGGACGGGCACCTGGGGTACCCACGCTGGGGTCCCCACAGACGGCTTCGTAACTCAGCCAGACAATTCACAATGTGGTTTTGGACATTGAGTGGATAATTATTCTGCTTTTCAGTTTCAGGTTTGATCCCCCGCACATTCTGACCTCAGGTCAGCTGACTACACCTGACTGTGTAGTCCAGTGAAGGATGGAATCGGATCCAAACCCTCTGAAGCAGCCCTGACCTCTGGATATGTGACCTGTTCACTTAGGTGTCATTGTGTTTCCTTATGGACGGCAAGCTTTGGGCTCATCTCTTCACTTCTGCCTTTGTTCAGTGTGAAAACACGTTATAAAATATAATCATTGGAGTGTGGTTCAAACAGTTCCAACTGATTGCTGTTCTTTAAAAGAAAAATAATACGGTTAAAAAAACACCTCATCTTTGAAAGGGATGTAAGTACCGCCTGCTGCAAAGAATGTTGATTTAATGCTCACACATAATCTTGTAAAATTAGTCCTGAAACACACTAATTTTAAAGAATATCGCTACTATTAACATGGATCTCTGCTCAGCTGTGCGACAAACAGACTTGAGTCCCCCATGGGCAATCGAGAGGCCTGTGTGTCTTTGTCAGTCTGAAGTTGCCGGTTCCTGACACTTTGAGTGCTCTTGGCCATAGGATTGGATTCCTAAGCAAATTCTCTCAGCTCCCAAAGAACCAAGCGATAAAAAATCGCCTGTCTGTGTTTTTTTGTTACTTCCTTTGGATTTCACTGAGCCAAGAGTCAGCTCGACCATGAGCCAATGTGTTGAGGATTGTCAGAGAGCCTTATTAATGGACAAAGGCCTACTTTAAAGGTCATAAAGTATTTCTCTCACATGGGTGATGAATAGCAGTTTGGAATTTCCTTGGCTCTGTTATGCCCTGTGCTGTGATGGTACACTGTTTGTCAGAGACAACTTCTTTTGGCTCCTTGGATTAAAGGCAAAGAATGGAATTTGCTTCCATGTCAGGTCTTAGAGATGTTATGAGATTTTCTCTAGGAGGTTTACAAATTATCTTTAATATTAGAAGCTATAGTTATCTACGAGTTCTAACTGGTATTCAAGGGGAGCTGGGATTGAAAGTAGTGAAAGCACATTTTTTCTTTCTATATATTATGTTGTATATCGCTCTCTATATTAGTGGTAGTGCTGGGAGTGAACAGAGTGGCCTGTGAATGAGGAAAACACTCTCACTGAGCTCTAGCCCCAAGCCCAAAAAGGTTTTGTTGTTGTTGGGTCAGTTTTTTTTTTAACTGATAATTTCATCAAGGACTTGTGTGGCAAAAATAAGAAAGCACACTCATAGTGCTAATGTATGTCCATAGAAATATAGGCAACAATGAAAATGAACAGAATTAGGATTTTAGGATTACACTGGTAAGCTGTGAAAATAGAAAACAGAAAAATGAAGTCAAGTGAAGACTAATCATACTGCTACCTTTACATGGGAAACAATTTGTGCAAAGATCAGATAGAAACTAATGGCAGAGATGCGTTCCCAGCAGGAAGCTTGATTTGGGTCCCTATCTAATTCTGTCCTGTTCTGTTCTGTTGTTCTGCTGTTCCACTTCAGAACCTCCTGTCTGCCAGCCCCTTTCTGGTGGAGACAGTCAGCAGGCAGCCTATACTTTAAGGCCCTTCTGATCTTCTCACCTCCATATTTGGCAGAAGCAAAGGGAGTTTGAAGCTCTTGCAGTGAGAAGCCACATACCCACATACCGGAAACTAACAGCAGGCTGAGGCTACGGTCCACCATTATGAGACAGCCCAGGGCCTGTAGTGTGGAGCCAAACATGATGTATATCAGATGCTCACGGGGTTCTTACTGTCCTGAAGTTTAGAGCAAGGATATATTATAACACTAACATGGGAGCATGAAAATGTTAAGTGTTTAGTAAACATTTGGGTTCCTAAAGGAGCAAATGGAACCTAGTAGAATTTCCTATTTTTTTTTAATGATACTGGGTAAATTGATTGTCCTTTCCATGTGTTATGACCAATACATAATTTTTAGATATAGCCCCAAAGTAAATGCCAATGTGGCTCTGTGTAGTTTGAAATAGTTGGGACTAAACCTGTAGTAAACAAAGATCATTTTTGAAAGCAAAAATGATGTTTGTAGACATCTTAGTTGCTTCCTCGCTGTATGTACTTGCATCTTTACAAATTTCTCATGAAAATTGAAGGCCTGCACAGAAAATTGGAAAAACAACAACAAAGTAATCCTGTGTACTGAAGAGTGGGCAGGTGCTTGCACCCTGAATCTAAGTAGGAAAAGATGAGTTTTCTTAGGTGGTTAAATGCTGTCTAACTTAAGGCTCCTTTGCTGAAAGGAACCTCATTTGAAAAAAAAGGTTTGCAAATAACACAAAAAGAAATCAAAACAGCAAAAATGAACCAATTCCTCACTCTATTTCTTTTTACTCAGTTTTAATTATTTATTTTATTTTACTGAAATTTTAAATTTTATTCTCTCATACATTTCTCCCTGGTTGCAGTTTCTCCTCCCTCCTCTTGCCCCAGACCCACTCTCCTTCTCTGTTTCCCTTTGGGAAAGAGCAGGCCTCCCAAGAGAGTCAGCTGAACAAGGCACAACAGGTTACAAGAGTAGCCACACATCCCTTATCAAGGCCGGGCAAGGCAAGCCAGGAGGGAAAGGATCCCAAAAGCCTGCAGGAGAGTCAGACACCCCCACTTCCAGTGTGAGGAGTCACAGAAAAACAAAGGAGGACAGCACAGACCTGTACACGTCTCCATGACTGTCTCCTCAGTATTCGCACAGTGTATTTCAAAGATACTGCGCTATGTGATCCAACATTAAACAGCTCCTCACTGCCAGGTAAGCAATCTGTCAAACACACCTATAAATATGAAGCGTAACTGTGGCACCACACTTTGCGGAGCCCTTAGTTACTCTGGTGCAATCTGCACAAATGCAGTTTGTCAGATTAAGACCAAATACGCTGGTGACATGGGTCAAGGGATATGGGATATGCATTCAAACACAAGGATGCATGTTTGCTACTTCTGCAGAGGGAGAACACGTTTTCTTGGCTTCATTATGAACTTATCTTGACAAACTTACTAAAGCAGCATCAAATCTCAACTCAGTCAAAAACAGCCCTATACCGGGCTGTTTGATTTGCCCATAACCATGGCCCAGACTATAGGTCTACGAATGAATGTCTCTGTTTTGTTCTAAACCAGAAATATTTTGAAATTGTGTGTTGGATCAAAAGTGTAAGCCACACCCATCTTTTCTTGTCCAGTTGAAACTTTGCTAATGAATGTTCTTGAGGCAATGAGTGATCGATTTTTTTTTTTCTGGTCTATTGCCAAATGTATCTTCAAGGCTGTAGGCTGTAGGCTGTGAAAATCTCTAGGACACACGGGCAGAGTAGCAGAGCTGTTTGACTGGCCACATGTTGTCCTCAGTTCTTTATGAGTAGTCAACAAATACTAACTAATTAGGGATGTAGCTGAGGAGGCACAGCCAGTGGCTAAGTGGCATCTCAAGGTTTAAATGCATTAGAAGGGGATCTGGAATGGAAATTTAGCATGCTTAGCTTCTTCCTGATGTTTGCCACCATGTCACTCTATTTCCTTGATCACAGAAAGCCGGTGGTTCTTGACCTACCCCTAACCTACTGCTTCATCAGGCAAAATTTGGAAAGCTTCAGGCAATGACCTGCTTTTCAGTGGGAGAACTTATTTACTTCCAGCTGGAACACATCAAGAAAAGCCATTTCTCTGATAGCTTCATTCTTGCCAAAAGACTGGAAAATAACTTATTAGAGAGCCGACCATCCCAGGAGCCACGGCAACAGCTGCACTGAATAGACATCATGCAGAATGACTGGACACTGTGAAACTGGATTGACGGAAACTGATGCAGTCTTAATTCCAGGCCTCACTTTGATCTTTCTGACAAAGGTCGGCAGAGGCCAACCCGAATGTCTACATGATCAGGCTGAGTTAGCTTGTCTGCTCATGGGTAACTGTCTTTGTAGTCTTTGTGTATGTACTACTTGAGGCCATAGTTAAATTAATAATGGAGGCTTGTGGCTGAATGTTATTTTTAGAATCTCTTTATAGTTCACATTTTAAGATTCTTAATTAGGCCATGTAACCTATTGGAGAGATAAACCCAGTTAAAAATGTATATGTATATTTATGAAATGATGCTATTCTATAAAAAGTAAAGGATGCTGTATTCATAGAATGCAGTATTTATGCTATGTATTACTATCACACTATTGAATAGTTTGTAATGTAACAAAATGGGTGCCTTAGAAATTGCAATATTTGTTAAATGTATGAATTTAGTAGATATTGTTTGTGTATAGCAGGCTCTCCATAGCATTAATGGAAAATTTCCTTTGTACCAGAGATTTAAAAAAATGTACAAGGTTTTTTAACTGAAGAGAGGAAAATCCAGTTATGTTTCTGTTCTCTGAGAAATCTTGGGAACCTCCATTCAGATCCTCAGCGCTCACAGTAAGCATAAAAGCCAGACAAGACCACATGCACCCATATCCCCAGCATGATAGTGGGAGGGTAAAGACAGACCAGGAGATTGTTGAGGAGAGAGAGAGAGAGAGAGAGAGAGAGAGAGAGAGAGAGAGAGAGAGAGAGAGAGAGAGAGAGAGAGAGAGAGAGAGAGAGAAAGGACGCAGAGACTACCAGAGAAAGAGAAGAGAGCAATAGACAGTAAGAGCCACCACCCTCTTCTGGCTTGTGCACATAGGCGGCTTTCACACACACACACACACACACACACCAGTTAACGCACGAATTTAGAAGTTAAAAGTGAATGTTACATCCAAACTTGTAAGTGAACCTATTAGACAGTTTTAACTTTGACAGTTTAAAATAAGAAATCTGGCATAAAAGCACTAGTATTAAGTGTGTAAGATAATTGGGTACATTTCAATAAAAAAGAAATTTAAACTTCAAAATAATTTCTGGTACCCTAGTCAAGTAAAGTAAGTTTTGATTTTACTTATTATTGAAAGCTAAAAAACCTGGACTGTAATAATGTAATGCAATAAGTGAATGCTCTCATTTTCCTTAAGTCAAGCTACACACATTTTTTTTTTCTTATTGGGTACTATGCTATCCTGGAGAATGATCTCATATGTGAAGAGACCAAGTATGAGTGATGCTGAGATGGAACAGTGAGAGAATGACTCCCGAATCCTCTCATGTTCTCCTGAAGTGCCCAAAGAGGCGACACAGGGGCCTCCCTTACAGCAGAATACAAGTCTTTGTATGGAAGTACAAATATACTAAAGAAGGTTGAACTGTATGCTTTTTAATATTCGTTTGCCAGAAAGGTGGGTAGGAGGAAGAACAGGTAAAGAAATGATATGGACATGAGCCTATATGTAGTTTTATTCTTAAAAGTGTGTGGATACTGGGCTTGGGTGCTTACTTGTTACTTGTTTTTAATAAAACATGCAGTGTGTAATTCCAGCAGCATTTTAATAGAAAAGATAACTTCTACCTGTCTATAATCTATCTATTTATATCATCTATCTATCTGTCTGTCTATCTATCATCTATCTATATATGTATGTATCTACCTATCAATCATCATCTATATCATCATCATCTATCATCTGTTTATTTATCATCTATCTGTCTATCATTTATCATCTATCTATCATCTATTTGTCTATCTATCATTTATTTCTATCTATCCATTTATCATCTATCTAATTATCATCTACCTTTCTGTCTACATATCTATCTACCAATCTAGCTATTATGGGCATACTTTACAACTTAAAAGACTGACAGTAAGTGGCTAAACTAGTTTTTCAATACTCTGCACAACCCAGGGGATTGGAAGCAATGTGAAGCTGTGTTTGGCAACTCTAAATAATTATGTTTATTTTAGCAGTGATGACTAGAGCATGGACTGGAAATTGAAGCTTTCTTTTTAATGACTAAAAATTCTTTGGTGGTGTGATAGAATCATGTAAGGAAATTAAGCTGGTTGTAATTTTATTAACAATATCTTCACCGATAGCTGGGTCTGGAGTCGTGTTACATTGGAAACGGTTATAAAGTTACGTCTGACTTAGGAGAAGGCTTTGATTTGTAGGTGGTGTCACCCACAGGCGAGTACCGTGCTTAGTTTTGCTTGACCAGTATGTTGGTCTTTTTAATGTCCATTTACTGTGTCCTCTTAGGTCTTATATCACTTAGAAGATATACAGTGATATATTCTGATTCACAGGGTGCCCACTGTCCTGGTTCTCCAGGCGCTGAGGGGTTTCCAGGGCATGGGCATTTCAGTATTAAAATTAGTAGAATCCTGAACAACTGGTAATCACATTTTAAAAATTTAATTTTGAAATCATTATATTCTCTATATTTTATTAAATTTTTGAGACTTTAATACAATTTATTTTGATCATATTAATTTCCTACTCTTCCTCCAGCTCCTCCTAGATCCACCCTCCTCCTCCTCACCTGCTCCCAACTTCATGTCTTCTTCCTTGTGTTTTAGTAACTCAGAGAATCCAGTTTTGCTGCCCATTTGCCCATGAGGGTGGGGTCATTAATGGAGTGAGGTTAACCCATTAGGGACACATCCTTAAAGGAAACTGACTCTCTCTCCTCCAGAAAGCACTAACTACGCGTAGCTCCTCAGCTATAGGTTGGGGCTGGGAGCCCCTCCCCACTCCCTGCTACCTGCCAGGCGCCCAGCTTTTGTGAGCTGTCACCCACGCTTGGCTGGGCTTTGGTGGTGCAGCTATCTCTGAGTCATTTCTGTGCCTGTAAGTAACCCCTCATTTGTACTTTTGTAAGTAACTTCATCGGTTTGCTAAGTTACACTTCGGTAGCATCCATACTTCGGTTTGTCTTCAGACACAGTTAGATGTTTGTTCATGTCTCCCCAGGGATAGTGTTTCACAACAAACATGTAATTGTGGCATTTAAAAGAAGGGTGTGTGCAGAGATATTTTGAACAATGGCTCAAGTCTAAAATCCAAAGTTCAAACCTCTGACTTTTCTTCAGTTCATAAGCAGCTGAAAAGATTAATTCTAGGAGAAGGAAAATGAGACTGGGGAGGCTAGAGGGCGCCAGTGAGCCAGCTGCTCCTGATAGCGGGGTTGGGCAGAGCCGCTGAGCAGAGTTTCCTCAGTAGTGAATGCAGGCTAAAAGTGACCCACCATGCCCTTCTCCTCTGTACAGATGTGTTTGTCAGGGAACTGTTCATGTAATAAATGGCGATACACACACACACACACACACACACACACACACACACACGCACTCTCACACACACCACCAAGCAGGCTATCAAAGTTTGCTTAAAATTTAGACAGTGCCTGTGAGAATCAGTTATCTAAAGAAAAATGCCCATTGCCTCCTAATTTTTCTTGCTTTTCAGCATTGAGTTCCGTTCCCTGAGTTCAGGTCCACTCTCTGTAGATTTAAAACCAAGGTCTCAGTTAGGCCGATCTTGAGGCGTGTCACTGTGTCTTTGACCTCGTGTTCAAATTGACCCGCAATGCCCATGCCGCCCCTTCCCATCTCCTTTTCCTGTCAGAGCGCCAGGGCAGACCCACCTGAGCCGCTGCTGCCATAAGCCTTCTCTTCGGTTTTTGATTAAACTTTTCTTTGAAGTCTGTGCAACTGGATAGTAAATGACCTGTAAGAAATTAAAAGGAACTGTATTCCGTTATACTGTTGCCCTAAACGCTACCTTTTTAAACCAATTAAGGGGAAATTTACCTCCCACCAAAAGACTAAACTCCAAGTTTTCTCTGTGCTCCTGATAAATAGGTTAGCGCAATGTCTGTCCGATTAGTGCTTAATCTGACCTTGCCACATCACGTGCTTGACGTGTGCTGTGGGAGAGTGTCTGTGAGGCGGTCTCAATCGCCCCTCCCTCCAGACAGCTTGAGCCAATACACCCATATCACGTGCTGGCCTTTGTGCTTCGGGGAAAAACAAAGTCATAAGGAGTCACAGCACCACAGCCCCGCTGGCTTTGGGGCAGGAGGGGGGGGCAGTCAGATCTTCAAGGGGAAGCCAGCAGCACGCTCACATTCTCTGCGCACGTGCCACCAAGAGTACAGGTAACAGACAACCAAGCCAAATAAAGACACGCGCGCTTCCTTTCTGAACAGCACTCTGCGGCTCATGTTCTCACCTCTGAGGTTCCATTTGTGTCCTGCACAGTTGTGCTTCAGAAGGTCAAGCAGCTGTTGTTACTCCGCCCGTGTTTTCCCATCTTTTAGGACTCTGATGGCATAGCTGTACTCTGTGGTGATTGATGGCACTTCGTGCCCCACACCTGCGGGTGGCCCACCTGCGGGAGATTCCCGGATCAGGGGGACACACAGGCAGCTTGTCTCTCTACACTCTTGGGAGGGTTGAAAGACTCCCAACTTCCTTTATAAAGTGAAAGAACTGAGTTGATTTACAGGACAAATAAAATATCAGAGGAAGTAGGGATTGGCTGTTACTTATGGCTGCTAGAGATTTATGAGATTACATAGTAACTGAGCTTACTGCACTATAAGCTGTAGGCATTACGGTCCACAGAGTTCCATTCCTCATTAGAGCGAAGTAAGTCTGGAGAATGGAGAACGGCGAGCCCGGCTGAAAGCGTCTCTGCGTTTGGGTTCAGGTGCCACCCATCACCAGAGGAGCACCCTCCAGCTTTCAGAGCATCTTCCCAAGGCGGCGCTCCCTGGAGCGTTAAAGGAGTTGGATTGAAAATCCTGTTTGAAGAAACTGAGGCTGAGGACATTCTGTACTTCAAGGGGCATAAAGAAGCCAACGGCTGGGACAATAACACCTGGAAATTTGATTTCGAGTCTTTGAAAACTTCAGCGAATAAGAGGGAGAGAGGGGAAAGTCTTACTTCTTGCTTCATTGGCATGCCTCACTGCTCCCCATATTCAATTCCATTTCAAAAGCTTTTCAACCCCATGGCGGCGATGGATTCCATAGTCTTGAAGCAAGTTAAGAGACTGAAGGGTGCTTGTGGGTGCAGTGAGCTATTTTGAGTGTGGATTTTTTTAAATTGAGACTGTAGGAGCAATGCCTGCAAAGGCTCAATCATATTCATATTCTACAAGGCTAAGTGCACACGTAAATCCACAGGTGTGGGCTCAGGTACGCAGCCCACCCGCGTGCTATCACCACCTTGACTGACAACGCTTGTTCTGTCTACCGGCGGCATCAACCTCGCCCGGCTGATGATCAGAAAGGTGTGATGCAAGTTCATCTCAGACATGCCAAACCTCGGCATGTCTTTGAACACGGTCCTGGGATTTATATACATATTAAAGTTTCATGATCATTGTGCAGGCACGGAGGAGTGGGCTAGGTCTAAGTTCCGTGGGTAGGATTCCTCCTCAGGAAGAGAGTTTGCTATGGCCTGGAGACAGACACATGGAGCAGGCAGGTTGGTCTTGCTAGGGTGAATTTTAATTCAGTAGATTTTTTTTTTTAAGAAAAGATGAACAAATGTCCTTGTTGTGTACTTGAGCATGTTTTGGATATATGCCTAGGAGTGGTACAGCTGGATCTTGAGGAAACACTATTCCTAATTGTCTGAGAAAGTGCCAGATTGATTTCCAAAGTGGTTGTACAAGTTTACATACCCACCAGCAGTGGAGGAGGGTTCCCCTTTCTCCACATCCTCTCCAGCATGTATTGTCACTTGAGTTTTTGATCTTAGCCATTCTGATGGGTGTAAGGTGAAATTTCAGAGTGGTTTTGATTTGCATTTCCCTAATGACTAAGGATGCTGAGCATTTCTTTAAGCATTTCTCTGCCATTCGATATTCCTCTACAGAGAATTTTCTGTTTAGCTCTATACCCCAGCAGGGTATCAAAGCAGAGGCTGAGACTCAGAGCCAAACTTTAGGCAGAGTGCAGGGAATCTTATGAAAGAAGGGGGAGATAGTAAGACCTGGAGAGGACAGGAGCTCTAAATGGAGAGCAACAATACAAAAATATCTGGACACAGGCTTATACTCCAACCAAGGACCATTCATTGATATAACCTAGAACGCCTGCTCAGATGTAGCCCATGGCAGCTCAGTCTCCAAGTGGGTTTCCTAGTAAGGGGAACAGGGACTGTCTCTGACATGAACTCAGTGGCTGGCTTCTTTGACCTCCTTGCCCCGAGGGAGGAGCAGCCTTACCAGGCCACAGAAGAGGACATTGCAGCCAATCCTGATGAGACCTGATAAGCTAGGGTCAGATGGAAGGGAAGGAGGACCTTCCCTATCAGTGGACTTGGAGAGGGGTATGAGAGGAGATGAGGGAAGGGGGGTGGTATTGAGAGGGAATGAGGGAGGGGGTTACAGCTGAGATACAAAGCGAATAAAATGTAATTAATATAAAATAAAACTTTAATAAAAAAAGAAGAAAAGATAAATACTTGGTTTGGTCTTTAATACTTCCCCCCACCCCTGTGTTGGGGATGGAACCCAGAACTCACCATATGAAGCAAGTTCTATATCGTAGCCCAATCCTGGTGCTTTTAGTTCATTACCATTTTTGCTTTTATTGTCTTCATTTAATGTAGACATGGAGCTAATAGCAGTTTTCTTGTCCATGCTGCTATTGCATCTCATGACAATAAATGTTTTAAATGATCTTTGAGAAATATGAGTAAATACATTTTAATAAAAGACAGCAATAAGACCCCAATGTAGTCTAGCTCCTGACACTGTGCCCACTAAAATTATGAATACTAATTTATAAGGGAAGATTCGTTTCAGAATGTTTAGCACTTTTGGTTTTGGGCATACTTAATTGTCACCTCCTCCCACTCAGCATGGAATTACTCACATTTTAAATTATAAGGGAAGATTTAATCCTAATTGCACACTTGGCAATTCATTTTTTGTAATTGCATTGAATTTCAGGGAGAGAAAAGTGTGTGCTGGGTATGTTCTCATTTTGTACAATGTTTTCTAAGCTTCTTTGTCTCAAATGAAGAGCAGTTTGGTTGTGGATGACAGTAACTGGACAGACTTGGGTAACACATCTGTCTTTGGAGGAGGAAACATCAGGTTCCTTCAGAGTCTGGATTTTTTAATGAGACAGGTGCAGGATATTTACTTTCTTCTTTTACTCATAAACACGCTGTGTATCTTGAGCTAACGAGCACAGGATATGACATTCTGTTTTGTGCTTTCTGCCTTCCGAATAGCAGCCTTTCCTATATCAGGATGTTCAGAAGTTTTTGTAAGCGGTACTATGATTAACACTGGAATTATAGCAAAGGCCTGCAAAGGTGTGGGTTCAGTGATGTTTCAGGTGATGAATGGCATGGAAACAACTCTACATTCTGTTAGGAGCTACCTTCTCCAATAGAAGTGACAGGGGTGTTGGGGGTATGGAAGGAACAATGATTTCCCACTGGATGAAGACCTAGTTGGTCCCTGAGTCTTCCTAGAATAAGAAGACAAGCTTCATGAGGGGTAGAGATGGAAATGCAAGCTTGGCCACAGACAGATATCTTAGAAGTGACGTAATTCATGTAACAGATTCTTCACATGTGTATAAAAAGGAAGGACAGTGGTAGACAATGTAGGGAAAAGAGATGAAATTTAATCAAGAGAATTATTGCACATGATGAGTTTATTTTTTTCTGGTGACTCTGGCTACAGCTTGGCCATTCTTTTCCTTGGGTCTTTCTGGAAGAATGACAACACTGAATAATTGTATTTGCTGTGTTTCAGCTGCTGCCATTACTTTATCCTAGCACTGTACCCAGCACTTTGCATGCACACAGCCCTCTCAAGATACCCTAAGCATCTGTGTGGAGGTTCTAGGTCATCCCCATGCATGATCCTTGGTTGTATTATCAGTCTCAGAAAACACCCCTGGGTCTAGATTTTTTGGTTCTGTTGCTCTCCTTGTGGAGCTCCAGTCCCCTCTAGGTCTTTCTATCTCCCCCTTCTTTCATAAGATTCCCTGCACTCTGCCCAAAGTTTGGCTATGAATCTCAGCATCTGCTTTAATAGCTGCTGAGTGGAGTCTTTCAGAGGCCCTCTGTGGTAGGCTCCTGTCCTGTTTTGTGTTTTCTCCATCTTCTGAACTCTATCCCATTTGCCTTTCTGAATGAGGATTGATCATCTTACCCAGGGTCCTCCTCCTTGTTTAGCTTCTTTAGGTGTACAGATTTTAGTATGATTATCCTATATTGCATATCTAATATCTGCTTATAAGTGAGTATATACCATGTCTGTCTTTCTGCTTCTGGGATACCTCACTCAGGATAATCTTTTCTAGTTCCCACCATTTGCCTGAAAATTTCATGATTTCCTCAGTCTCCAAGTGGGTTCCCTAGTAAGGGGAACATGGAGTGTTTCTGACATAAACTCAGGGGCTGGTTCTTTAATCGCCTCTCTCTGAGAGGGGATCAGTCTTATCAGGCCACGGAGGAGGGCAATGCAGACAGTCCTGATGAGACCTGATAGGCTAGGGTCAGATGGAAGGGGAGGAGGACCTTCCCTATCAGTGGACTTGGAGAGGGGTATGGGAGGAGATGAGGGAAGGGGGGTGGCATTGAGAGGGAATGAGGGAGGGGGCTACAGCTGAGATACAAAGCGAATAAAATGTAATTAAAAGAAAATTTAAAAAAAGACTAGAAATAAATTTGAATGTAGAAAAAAAAAAAGATACCCTAAGCACCATGCCGAACACTTTGCACGCACAATTATTACCAGAACTTTCCATCATTGGTCTCATTACAGAACCATACCCATTCAGAGCTGAACAAACAAACTTAGAGACCTGTAACTTTTCTGAAGCAAACAGCTTATTAGTGGTAGAGCCAGAACCGAGCGCCTGGTTTGCTGGGGATCAGAGACCATACTCGCCCAGGCTAGTCCAGCAAGCTTAGACTAGACACTGAGTTCTCAGCACACACTCCACCCTGCCAAGCTGCTTCCCATGGTTCTCTCCACAAGGTAAGTGGTCTTTCCTTGTTCTCCAGGTTTCTTGGTGCTGTGGCTCTGCTTACATTCCCTTGTGGTCTCGGAACTGTCCATCTGCATATGCTACCAAGCTTAGCCCCTGTCCTGAGGACCCAATGTGTCTCTCCTTTATTCTTATGTGCTGGCCTCCCTTCATTTTTTTTCCACATCAAACTATGTGAAGCGAGATGCAAATGAATTTTGGCAAGTTAGAAGCAAATCAGACATATAATACCATGATTATTTCAGAAGCAGCCTCCTACATCTGCTTGATGAAGCCACTCTCTTTCCAATCAAGACCTTTAGCAAAACTCCTTCTGGAAATTCCCGAGGGCAGAAAAGCCAGGAATCAGTTGCACGAGCTGCCAGCTGTCCCAAGTGTCGGGCTGCACTGTACGTGTCAGTACACCTCAAACCCAGTGAAGGGCAGCTTCAAGGTTCAGGGTCACTGGGAATTTTTGGAGGAGTGCGTTGTATGCTGTCACTCAATGGCTATTTCAGGACCAAGACGATCTATCTATCTATCTATCTATCTATCTATCTATCTATCTATCTATCTATCTATCTATCTATCTTAGACAAACGAATGGGCTGAGAATGATAGCAATTGAGACTGGAGAAAATTAGGTGAATGAGAAAAAATGTGATACAGGGTACAGAAAACACTCAGGAATTCTGTCTCAATGGAAGCCATTTACAGTAACAAATTCAAAGGTTTAGAAAAATGAGTTGTTAAACTAAGGCTTTCTCTTAGTGTGTACAACTGACACCGAGAGTCTTTTGGAAATAATATAGGAGTTATAAATGACTGAAGAGTAACTAAGGCTTACAGTGAGTGACTGTGAAATCCCAAATTGGATGAATTTCTGATTTATCTCCTTAAAATGTTATGCCCAGATAGGTTCCCCGTGAGCCACAGCAAGAAGAGTACCAGCTAGATATTCTCAGATTTCCACTATGGTCGTGCTTGCAGCTCTGTTATTACCCTGCGGTAAAAGTTTGGCCCCTTCACAGGATCACCTAACAGCTGCATAGCCACAAAGATGTTCGTGGCTGCTCGGCACTCTGTCTCCAGAGGCCCTCCCTGCCCCGCCCACAAAGTCCAGAGCCTTGGCTTCTCCCTTCTTCCAGCTGTTAGAGACCAAGAAGGTCTTGGCCAGTGAAATATCCTAAACGGTGTGTGGGGGGGGGGTATAGAGGAGCAACCAATTTCAAGAAAGTTAGCATTGAATTTTGATGAATTTACTTTTGAAAAATCATTTATGGAAACTTTAAAAACAAACACCTATTTGTGAGGAGTGAAGAATGGAACCTTCGTACTGCTTTGTGAGCGTGAGTGTCAGGTGAAATGGTTGCTATAGACACTCTACTCTTCCAACCCATTTTTCTAATTCCCTTCCCTCTGTCCCGCTGCCCTAGTTTTCCAGAATCCTTGTGGTGGATTCAGGAGAACGTTGCCAGACATATGCGTTGGTATCTGCTGGCTGCATTATGATTATGATTAGATCAATTATAACCAGTGAGATAATTTAACTTACAGAAACCTTGATGAATATGTAACATTCTATATCATGAGGGAAATTTAAACTAAGGGAGAGCTGGGAACGGTGCTTGTACATATGAATGAATCTGAAAATGTGATGGTGAGGACAAATGCTTGTTTAAGTTAGTCTTGAATCAAATTTCCATCCCTAATTTCCTCTTTGGGTTAGGAGTATCTGAAAATAATCTGAGAGAAGGACGCTGGAAATAGTGCTTCAGAAATGCTAATATTCTGAGAACCATTTTTTTTACAAGAGATACAATCCAGAGACAACAGACTGTAGAGGAATTTTGGGAAGTGTGTGGCTGCCTTAGCCCAAGATTCCTAAAGAGCAGAGATAAGGCAGATCTCTAATGCAGTGGTTTTCAACCTGGGGTCATGACACCTTGGGGGGGGGGTCACATATCAGGTGTCCTGCATATCAGATATTTACATTGTGATTCATAACAGGAGCAAAATTACAGTAGCAAAGAGGTTGGGGGAGATCATCAGAACATGAAGAACTGTATTAAAGGGTTGTAGGTTGAGAACCACTGCTGTAGAGTAAAAAGCACGAGAGTCTAATGCTTTTGTGAGGAAAAATTGTAATAGTACAGAGCTGTTGAAGGGAAGGGGAAGGAAGTAAGGGAGGAGGCTTCCAGAGGACAGCTGGGTCACCGAAAGGGCCTTGCTTGGGAAGTCCGTTTGCTTGGGACAATCCTGCCAATCCTATGTGTGTTTACCCTCCTTCCTGCCTGCTGCTCATATTTATTCCAGAGTATACCAGCTTGCCTGAATTGTTGCGCGGGAGGCTGAGGTAGACCATGACATGCTTTTGCAAACAAGAGTCCGAGGCTCAGGCTCTAGGAGGAAGGGAGCTTGTGTATGGCTAAGTGTGTCTGAGGGACAGTTGGTGACCTCAGATGGCGGCTGTTGATGCTAACCACCCCAGGGTAGAAACAGTATTGAAAGTGAGAGAAGAGGAAAAGCACAGAAACAACATTTAAGTTACCCAGACACAGAACAGGAAGAGATGTGAAAACAAATTGGGTGGGTAGCCATGGGCAGATCTTCAGGTAAGGCTGGGTGCTGGGTGCCCAGAGAGAGAGGAGAGGAACATGTAGGGACACAAAGATGTGGCTGCTCTGTAGATTCAGCAGTCAGAGGCACTATGTGCCTTGGCTTGACAATAAGGCCATTCTGGATGGGATTAGTGCATTTTAGTTATGCAGTCTTGGGCAGTTAATGTACAGTCCATGACCTCTTAGTTTAAAAACAAGCTTTGCCTTGGCAAATTGCCATAAGGGTTTTGCTTGTCAGTGTCCGGTCATTTCAGAGACTGAAACCTTCCTTGAAACAGTCAAGACACCCATGTTGCTTGGGAGATGGTATAGTGTAAGAGTTAGAATCAGAAAGGATTGGATTTGGATCCTGGACCTGTTACTCCCTTGCAATGCCTTTGCATAAACCAGTCTGAGGGGTTGCAGCTTTAGGGTGGGTTGCCATATTGTAAGAAGACATTTGCTTGCTGTTATTACCTGAGATTGCGTACTGTTCATCTCACGGATACCTACAAAGGATGGTTTGTGCCTTGCCTGGTAAACAGTTAAAGATATATTAATATTTATATACTTTCAGGAAAGAGAGTGAGGTGGTAAGAAGCAGTGGGCTGGTAAGCCCTGGGAAATTACTTTTAAAGCTGTTTCAAGTTTCAGTGTTACATAAAATAAGAAATTCTAATGAGTTAAGTGGTTTCTTTTTCGGAGATTGCGAGCTGTTCTCCTGACTTACGAAGTTAAGTGGAAAGGAGACAGTTGTATGAATGTGAACACTAGTTTGAAGAATTTCCTCTTTTGTGCACTCGCTTTATTACTGTTCTCTATTAACAAGCATAAGTGCACTGACCATAAGTGACCACTCTCTTAATCATA
This sequence comes from Pachyuromys duprasi, assembly GCA_028658305.1. NCBI lineage: Eukaryota > Metazoa > Chordata > Mammalia > Rodentia > Muridae > Pachyuromys > Pachyuromys duprasi. Next base: position 60,207,067 of record CM053764.1, read on the forward strand.
GCGTCCTGGCCTTTATAGTCATCTCTATGATACACATATGGTAAGTTTTTTTAAGCCGTTTTTACTATAAATTAACATTAAAAAAATCACACGGTGACTATTCTAAACCAGAGTGGGAAGGCCAATCTCTGCACTCTGCACCAAGAACACAGTAGAGTCAGCCACCGACGGCGCCATTTGAAGCAGAGATGTGGGGTACTCCACTAATTTGCTCTGATGTCCACAGTTATTCTTGAGATGAGTTATTATTTTTCATTTAAATAAGATTTGTGCCTTTATGAAGAGGGGGCTGCTGAGCAATTCTTCCTTGATGTTGCTTCTGACTGCAAAGCAGAAATCCTTTGAAAGTGAAGAATGGGGACAGAAGAGCTTCAGCAGATTGGTGTGTTTGCAGCTGAGGCATTAGCTCTCACTTAAATCAATAAAGCTTCAGTTCTTTAAATGAAGTTGAAAATAATCAGGGTTGCAAATGTGTGCTCCATGGATTAGTATAGTTCAATGAGTTCAAACTGGCTCCCGGGTTTACCAGCTGTGGAAATGGGCTAGTTAGCAAGTTTTTATGACTAATAAGAGAAAGTAGAACGAACAACAATTACCTTATATGTTTGTCCTACTTTCTTTTCTATTGATGTGACAAGACTCCCTGAATGAAAGGAATTTAGCGGAGAAAGGGTTTATTTGGCTCACAGTTCCAGGTTACAATTCATTAATGCCGGGAAGTCATGAAAAGAGGGGCTTGGGACAGCCGATCACATCCCATCCACAGCCAAGCCCAGAGAGGCCAGCTGTTTCTGTGCAGCGTGCTTTCTTTCCTCTTCGCTGATCAGGCCCCAGCTGTGAAACCTGCAACCCACATTTAAGAAGAGCGTTCATCAGCTCGGTTAACAATCAAGACACTCCCCTGCAAACATGTCTACAGGTCAAGCTGATCTAGACAATTCCTCATTAAGACTCTCTTAAAAGTCAACCTAGGCTCCATCAAGTTGACAGTTAATACCAACTAGCATACTGTTATCCCGAGGTTTTAGATTATTGAATGAACATGTATCGGAAAATAAGAATTTAGAGAAAATAAGCCCCCTGTTTTGTTCTTGCCTGTAAAGGATATTGTTATCATACAAAACACATCATGTAAGAGAGGCTCCTGTCCTCTGTGTGTTTATTTGCTGACACAACTGTGTATATTTTATCAAGCATAGAGTTCAGTATTAATTGCATTTTGATTGAAGGATCATGGAATGATCTAGGTAATCCCTCACCCTGACACTCTCATTTATTATCTTAAATATTGCCTGGGGACTTACATCTGCTGTAAATTTCTAGGAAAAATGTAACACTAAGAGAAATTTTATTCAAACTGTTGAGCACAGAGTACAGCCAGGGAAATTAATGTAAAAAAATTATGCAACTGGGATTTTCTTTTTTGTTGATTAGCAATTTGTACTTTGCAGTGAGTTAAAGAGAAAGTGATCTAGTTTTAAGGCCTCCACTCTGGGGATTTGGTAGCAGAGAACAATTCTTGGCTCCATTATGTTGCTGACCTTCTGAAATTAAGAAATAAAGAAGGTATGGGATTTGAAATACATAGCAGATATTGCATTACAATTACCTGATAAATAACTATGAAAAGTTTATTAACTCATTAAAAATGACCCTCTCTTGCATGTGTACCACACTAGTGATGAAAATGAATAAAATCAGAGTCTGGTTTTCCTCCCTTGAATAGATTTCTCCTCACCCTGCATGAGAAAATGAGCAGTTATTTCTGCTGCTGTCTTTGCACACTGTTGTCATGTTATATTTTTCAGGCATTTGAAATTCTAATCTCAAGTTTTATATATCACAACTATAATTAAAGAAAAGCAAAACTGTCTACTGTCTCTTACCTATACTCTTGAAAATGGATGCATTCAGTACAGGAAAAATACACTTCACATTCCTCAGCAACTTACCTGTGCACACAATTTCTGATGGAAGGGGATACATCCAGTCATTGACTTGCTGAAGAGGAGAAATTAAATTACTGGTTATTAACTGGAGCAGCATGAGACCATTCCTGTGCACCACTCTTCACTGTGAGAGCCATTAGCAGAACTGCTCAGCCTTTCTTCAAAGTGGTCCCAGACCTCCACATAATGACCTTTCCTGCCCTGACCAGCTGACTACAGGATGGACTTCTTTCATTCCCCAGAAATAACTCTACAGTCAGTAATCTCTTTCTTGTCTTAGGATGGGAAATTTTGGAAAATCTGTAATCATGATGTGATTTTGTGTGTGTGTGTGTAAGAGAGGGAGGAAGGACTGAAGGAGCTGGAGGGGTCAAAGACACCACAAGAAGACCTACAGAGCAAACTCACCTGAACTCATGGGGGCTCACAGAGACTGAACAACTAACCAAAGAGCAAGCATGGGCTGGACCTAGACCCTCTACATATATGTATCAGGTGTGCAGCTTGGTCAACATATGTGTCCCCTAACAATGGGTGTAGGTTCTGTTTCTTACTCTGTTGCCTGTCTCTGGATCTCTTTCCTCTAGCTGGGCTGCCTTGTCATTACCAGTAGGAGAGGATATGCTTAGTCCTATTATGACTTGATGTGCCACAGTGGATTGGTACCACTTGGGGACCTCCCCTTCTTTGAGAGGAAAGAGAGGGAGGATTGGGGAGAAGCGTGTGCAAGAGTGGTACAGGGCGGAGAGGAGGGAGGGCACTGGGACCAGGCTGTAAAGTGATAAAATATATACATAAAATTTAAAAAGGAAACAGCATTTTTATTGCCTGAAAATACAAGTGGAAGTGTGCGCGTGTGCGCGACACACACACTCAGAGCTTCAACCTAATAAAAACCTAAACTGTTTTTCACATCGATATATTCCTTTCTTGAAAATTCAGAGTAAGGGTTTGTGACCAAATTATTGTTGGTGTTCTACCATCAAGCTGGCCAGTATTTCCAAGGGAAGTTTTGGAGCTGTGATGAAGTCCTGGGAAGAGTTTTTGACTGTGATTTTTAGACTGTTATCCCCAGAAAACATTGCTCTTGGATAAACAGTGTGCATGGAAAGTTTGGGTGGGTTCCATAGCCACACTAATTGGGAACTCCTGGACACTACCCAGCAAGGCCTGAGGGGGTCTTTTAATAACAAAATCCACGGCATCCAAAACTCAAATGAAAATGCAGGTCACTGTCATCTTTAGCTTATTCTTTGAGCCAGCCCTGAATGTTCAGAATATGGGGAGAGAGAAAGGAGACATGAATCTCTATTGTTGAGACGGTGGCAGGCAACCAAAACTGTTAGCACATTTCTGTGGCAATTGTTACCATTCTAAATATGCCATGTATACATTTTTGACATAACCTTATGTTTTCAACCACAAATATGTATGTTGAAAGATAGTATAAGAACATATAGTAACTTTCCTAAGAATATTAAACTAGATGTCTCTGTATCAGTTGGTATTTTACTGGTTCCCTGTGTGAATTGTTTTGAACTTAGAGATATTAAAAACCCAAACACCAGAAAGTAATTCTTGAAGTCCCATGCACAAAAGGCAGATTTTGAAAATCTGTGATCCTGTGGAAGGACCCTGAGGTCCTTAGCCTGTGTCCTAGATCAATGACAGGGTGACAATGACAAGCCAAGCAAGCAGCAAGCAATGACAACTTAAGCCCAGGGCTCAGGTCCAATGTTGGTGCTTCTGTGACTGGCCAGTCAGTGTGTGGCCGCTTTGCTGGTCTCCATTGAGGGTGTTGACTTAGGTACCTCACAGCTAAGACATAAGTCCTAGGATACTCCAAGCCAAATATGTTATTTGAAGGTAAAGCTGTCTTCCATAATGTTTATGAACCAAGATTCAATTCTTGGCTGTAATGCAAATATGAGGTCAACGCCCTAGGTGCACAGCAGTGATTGAAATGTACACCTAGTTAATCTTCACTCTGAGACGAGAATTACTATTTTCACTATTTCAATCTGAAAACTAGAACTAAAGATTTCACAGCCAGTGAAAGAAATACTACTGATTATGACACCATGACTTCTGAAATTATACTAACCTAGTGTAGTTAGTGTAGAGGATGTCTCCCAAATTGTTGAGATAAATTAGTTAACACATGTGAAGTGCTAAATAAACTCAGACTCAAATAACCATTGAAAATAATAGATGAGCTGTCAAGAGGAAGGGTGCGATCAACTAACAAATATGTTGAATAAGCCCTACAGGTTACTTCAACATCAAAAGAGCATGGTGGGGAGACAGTGCCAGCCATTTTCTGAGAGTAAATGAAGAACACAGCACGGTTTTAGTTTAGGCTTGATGCAAAGGTGGTAAAATCCCTTAAAAATGGTCACCAGCCATGGGCAGTGTGTAAAGAAGCAAAGCTGACCTGCTTCTGTTTCAGGCATGGGCTCCCTCTCATGGCGTAAGCCTCCAGTTGGATCAGGAATTGACTGGGCACTCCAGCAAGATCTCTGCCACCATTACCCCAGCACATCTTGCAAACAAGACAGATTGTAGGTTGAACGTTTTGTGCCTGGGTTGTTGATGCTTCAGTTCCACTGCTAGTGTCTTGTCTACTTGTAGAAGATGGACAGTTTGAGCTCTATATTCCCCCATTACTAGGACACTATGATACCTAGGATAGAACCAAACTTCTGGCAAAAAAATAAAAAAGCCAATGAGTGATTCCTATTGATGTTCTGCTATACTCAGTGCCTAGCCAGTTGACATCAGAGAGGTATTATCCAGCAATGGATTGGAGCAGGTGCAGAGATCCATGGCCAACAGAACCCCACAGGAGAGGGGGAGGGAGGATTGGAGGAACCAGAGGAATGGAGGACACCATGAGAATTCAGCCGACAGAAATCACATAGCAGTGCTCACAGACACTGAAGAGACAAACATGTCCCCTGTAGGCATCTGACCCAGGTCTTCTGCATATATATTATTGTCGTTTAGCTTAGTGTTATTGTGTGACTCATGACAGTAAAAGTAGGAGTATGCCTTTCTCTTTTGCCTGTGATTGGAACTCTTTTCTTCCTACAGAGGATATGAGGGTTTGTGTCTAGTCTTATTGTAACTTGTTAGGCCATGTTCAGTGGATAACCCTTGGAAGCCTGCTCTTTTATTTGAAGAGAAAGGAGGAGGAATGGAATTGGGGGAGGGACTGGGAGGAGTAGGAGGAGGGAAAACTGTGGTAGGGGAAAAAGAAAAGGAAGCAAAATTGAGGTCTAAGTAGTAAAGCATGAGTGGATATTTATTTTTCGCTTTGAAGAATCAGTGAGTGCAATTCGAAGTTGGTCTCTAAAAGGTAATGGGATGAAAGCATTTGCCCCTTTGGCTGTAAGCAGACCAGGGAGTGTGCATATTCAGGTAGGAGTCAGTTTGTTCCAGTGGAGTGGCAGAAAAACTAGTAGAAAGGCAACAATGCATTTGAGAGAAGGCAGGAGGTAGAATATTACAGGTTGGAAGCAGAGTGAATAGGATGATAGGAGACCATTATGGCTGGTGAGAGTCTGTACAGGCTTGTAGTAGGAAATAGGACAGAAAGGTAGTACTGCAATATTATCAAGAACCTTGATTTTAAGGCTGACACAAGTTTTGTGATTTTGATTTAGTTGGCTACTGAAAGACTTGGAGTACTTTTAAACAAAGTGGTTGATATCACCAAAGCAATTCTGTAGACTCTTGATTTAGCAGCACTTTGTAGGGTAGATTGGCCTGGGATAAAGCGGGGCTCAGTGAGGAGGGTTTTACAATAGCTTTGTGTAAACCAAAAAGGACTGCAAACAGGTTGGTGGCAATTGGGGCTTGAAATTTAGAGTAAGGGTACAAGAGAGATTACAAAAACCAGAGACAAAGCTGGGGAACTGCTGGGACAGGTGACAGAAGTGAGGGAGATGGGAATGGTTATAGCATGTCTGTATGATTCAAAATTATAAGGAGGAAATAAGGGAAAAACAAAGACGGTTGTGGAAAAATGGAGATCTGCTTTTATCTATGTTTAATCTGAAATGTGAAGAAAACAAGAAAAAAAGACACAGCTGAGAGTTCACTGGAAGCCATGTCTTTTGCTGGTGCCGGTGCGGGCACTACTCTGCTCTACTGGCACTATTTGAGAACAAAGGAGTCAATAATCCCTCTTCTGTGTGCATGTACCCAACACATGTGAGAGTACCAACCTATCTATGCTTTCCTCTTCATGGCAGAGATATTTGTCATAATCAAGACCCAGAAGCAACTGAAATGTTGGCCGATGGTCAGATAAACTTAGGCACACAGTTCTCAACTCTAAAACTGAATTAGAGTTAGCTATTTTCCATATTGACAATGAGCCTGGAGGATATCATGCTAAGTGAAACAAGCCAGATACAGACAGATAGGTACTGAACACTCTCACATATGTGTGGAATATACACAAAAATAAAATATACTAAGACGGAGAACTGAACTCTGCTTGCCAGGGGAAAGAGCCCGGGGACAAAGTTGGGAGGTATATGGCAGAGGGCACAAAGTAGCAGATATGTAAGAAGAACAAGGCGAGAGTTCTAAGGAACAATGTGGCAACTACAGGTAATAAATTTGTGATGTGCATCCTTCCCTTCCCCTCCCCTTTCCTCTAATCTCTTTCCTTTTTCCTTTTCCTTTTTTCTATATCCCAGGTAGGCCTGGAATAATTCATAGCCAAGGCTCTTTTTAAATTTGTGTCCTTCTTTCCTCTACCTCCTGAATTCTAGGATTACAGGCATGAAATAGCAAATATAGCTTGCTAAATGAATAGATTTGGATAGCTTTTATCTCTCTCTCACACACACAGAGTCTATTAAAATACAGGGTGCAAGTGTTTTTGAATGTGTCTTTCAAGGAGGAAAATATCCTCCTTAAGAGCATTATGGGTCAGGGTACCTGAGATTTTGGTTTTCCAAGATTTTGTTACTATTCTGTCATCTGGTAATTGTACTCCACTTTTTCTTGCAGAAGCAATTCCTTCTCTACCTTACCATAGCATGGGTGGTGGCCTGAGAAGTCTAGCTGGATGCAGAGCAAGTTTGGTCATTTTCCTGTTTGTAGAGGTAGTCTAGGGATGGGTGGATGATCCAAGTCGGGGCAAGAAAGCTAACCCTAAATTCTGACCACTTAATTGAATAGTCGAAACTCATTAGGTTTTTTTCCCCCAACTGTATTTGAATTTGGAAGATGTAAACCTGGCTGTGTTGAGTACCCCTTTGGTAAACCACCGAAGGGTACACATGGCTTTAAGCTAACAAGTCCTTCCACTTCAGTGATATGAACCAAAACAGAAATGTTTTCAACTGATACTCAAGGAGTTATAGAATTTGGGGTTAAAATGGATGTCCCCAAAGTGTAGAACCAAGAAGCTGATTTAATTTAAGTGGAGGACAGTAAAAAATATTTTTTTCAACTAAAAAACAATTAAATATTATCCTAGGCTGTGTACATGGAAGAATGTGTCATAGAGGAGTGAAACAGATACTTAACATGTCATATTTAGAGTATAGATGCTTGGGCTCTGTACTTACTGAGTCTGGGTCACTAAAGTAGAAAGAGACTATGTAGAAAAATGGAAAGCTTTTTAGATTCAGTGGGTGACATGTTGTAACTTCCAGATGTCCTACAGAAAGGAGCTAGCCTGGGTAGAAGAAAACATTCCTTTGCCCAGACACCTTTAATACCACAATCCAGAATCCAACACAATTAAGTTTGATTTTGCAAACTTGGAAAAGCCCAATTTTCTGTCTCAAGTTAAGGAAATTCCTAGAGTTAAAGTGGTCTGCCCAGGCAGAGCCAGTGGGGCATAGCACAATCTAAGACTCACCCACATGAAAGGCTGTGTCTAAGTCTTCTCAGAAAACTTCCATCATGCTTTTCTTCCACAGAGCTGGGAGATGGCTTAGGGCATAGGACAAGCAGTGACTGGCTAGCTGATGTTCTCAGGCAGAAGCCAAAAAGGGTGTACTTAGAATGAGCCTGCAAAGAGATACTTGTCATGCCAGAGAAATTATTAGGCAGAGGAAACCCAATTCTAGACAAGCAGCTCAACACTGGTTACCTTAGACCCCCAAATCTCCATCAGCAGGTATACTTAAAGTAAATATTATGAAACTGTATCGATTCACTCACATCAAATATTTATCTAGTAGGTGCTAAAAGCCATCCAGACCCTGTGCTACATTTGGTCACAGAGATAAAATTCAACAAAGGGAGCCAGCCACTGTACAAGAAACTCAATGAAGAAATAGAGTGAGATTATATTAAGAAGGGAGGGATGGAGGGAGGAAAAGATAGATAGATAGATAGAGAGACAGAGAGAGACAGAGACAAAGACAGAGAGAGAACAAACTGCAATAGAGATCTACTGAGGAGTAGTGGTAATATGAAAACTCAGTAACCTTTTTTTCTTCTATAAAGTATTAGCAGGCCATTTTGTCCCTCTACTAAAAAGCACTGAAGTGCTAAATTAGCCTTCGCTTTGACACTCTACTTATCTTCCTGAGAGGTCCAAATCTTTAATATTCCTCAATTATATTTCCCATGCACAGGTAGTGGAGGATGGACTTAATCATGAGTATATTTGAGCAGACGTTTGTGGAAGACCTTCGTTGTCAGGCAGAGACAGCAACCTCAAATGCACACTGGATGGCATATTCCCAACCACCTAATGAATCTACACCCTCCCAATTGGGATCTCTGGTGCATTTACTCATCTTCAACCAGTGTAATTAAAGATGAAAAGTGTAACACTGATGTATCCTTCTCTGGGGAGGGAGTTGTTTTAATTGTAGACCCATCAGTGGAAAATGAACTATGTGGAGAAAGATCAGGCTTAATTACACACCTGTTGGTAGTATTAAGCAAGGCTGTTGCCTTCTGCTGTAATAACGGAAGACCATCTAGGAAAACTCCGTGATTTGGCAAAGCTCAAAATGTCACCTCATCAGAGCTTGCAGTTTGTGCCTTTTTCAATCATCTAGTCACCAAATTGTAGGTGAAAGGGTGGCAAAGTTATTCAGTAATTCACATAATTTATAGATAAGAGAACCAAAGTCTGTAGACTTAAATAATTGGTCCAAATTATACAAATAATTTGAGGGGCATTTATTAATTATCTTTGCAGACTGCCCTTGTTATCTGAATACTTTCTGCCTAGATTTAAAAGAATATAGATTGTAGAGGCCATTAAGATCTCAGGTAAAGTTTAGATCTTAGAAAGAGAAAAATTTCTTTTTAAGGCTGCATTTCTACAAATATGAGGCAGAGACAGAGAGAAGTGTCAATAACCCTTCAAGTCAACACCTACCTACTGAAGTTGTAAGCTACTGTTATAGCTGCAGTATATAATCTATTATAAGAAGGATAGAGAACTGTCTATATATATCCACAATGTATATGTTATAGCTCTATGTAGTATATGAAGAGTAGAGTTCTCTATGTTTACATAATATGACCAAATGTCCCCTCAGACTTAGCATCGAATTCTGACTTGACTTCTGTTATAGGGACTGTTTTGAAATACATGTTCTGCAAAGTCTATGTCTTCTATCGTGCTCATTCTATACTATACATATTTTCTTTTCTTGAGATCCTTCTGGAATCTTAGTGTTCCTAAAGAAATTTCTTCCCAAATGCAAAATATATCTAGCTCCAAAAGACAATGAGCAACTGCACTCTAAGAGGAATGGCAACAGAAGAGCATGCTTACACACACAGGTGGGTCTGCATGAGAGTCGTGTCTGCATCCATGCAAATCTGACTCTGTCTTCATGTGTATTGAGAGGCAGTTTCATTGACTTTTGCAACAACCCTTTTCAGAAGCCTCTGCTGTGCCAGGAGCTCTGGTGGTTCCAGATGTGAAGACATAAACTAACAGGGTTATTTTTGTGGGAGAGCTAGAGCATCTTTGTCACACTGCTGGCATTTTAGACCCAACAATGTGGAGGGACTGCCCTGGACACTGTAGAATACTTAGCAGGATTTCTGGCTTCTCACTAGATGCCAGCAGCAACCCCTTGTTGTGATGATCAGAAAGGTCTCCAGATGTTGCCAAATATCCCCTGAATAGTAAAACCATCCTTAGCTGAGGACCATTGACTTACACAATAAACACAATTAAATAATTACAATGATGTCTAATTTATTTTTGCTGCATTTTATGGTTGGTTACTTTAGAACATGGTAAAGAGAAGAAACGTTGTCTTTTGGAAACAAGCTTGTGTTATACAAGACTAATCTCCAAATCAAATGGCTGCTATCTTCAGGAGTTCAGCTATGCCTTCTTGTAAAAGGCAGCCCCAACTTAGACTGCAGACTTCTGTTCACTCATGGAAGGGAGGGACTGGAGGCTCACTGAAGCCTCACCCTCACTAGCCATGCTCCACAAATGGCTGTAGGCCGTTCTGATCTAATTGCATATGGACTCACTGTAAAGCCATCATTCATGCCAGGTATGGCTGCTTTAAAGACACTCACACTTATCACCCATTGCTCAGTGAGTAAGCTAATAAACTCACTAGGTGTGCTGGGGAGTTTTACATCAGCTTGATAAAGTCGGCTGAGAGGAAGGAATCAAAGTAAGAAAAAATGCCTCTATAAGACCAGACTTACACAAGCCCATAGGGAATTTTCTCAATTAGTGATTGACAGGGCAGGGCCCTTCCATGGTGGGTAGTGCCCCTGAGCTGGTGGTCCTGAATTCCATAAGAAAGCAGGCTGAGCTGGCCATGGGGAGCCAGGCAGTGAGCAGCGACTCTCCACGGCCTCTGCAGCAGCTCCTGTCTCCAGGTTCTTGCCCTGTTTGAGTTCCTGTCCTGACTTCTTCATTTAATGATAAACAGTGATATAGAAGTATAAGACAAATAATCCCTTTCTTCCCCAACTTGTTTTTTGTTCATGGCATTTAACTGCAGTAATAAAAACCACAAGACACTGAATCTCCAGAGTGAACTTTGGTGGAATTATGCCTCAGTTCTTTTTTTAATTTAATTTTTACATGTAGATGATTTGAACCCAGAGTTCAAATCATATGTACCCATGCACCGATGTACGCAGGCACATGCACCCCCAAAACAAAGCCAATAAAAACAAAAACATGGAGTTGTTTTGTGTTGATCAACTACTCCTGGGCATGGGATCTGCCCTGAGGGTGTTAAGTACACCCGAGTGACTCTCATTGGAGAAAACTGAATTTTCTTTTGCAAGCAGGTACCAATTGCAGATAGCTTCTTGGTTAGGGATTGGATCCTGTGTGTGAGGACAAAGGAAATGATGAAGCACACAACAGATTTTATATGAAAGAGGCTTATAAGATGGAGATGAAGACAAAGAGAGAAAGAAAGAGGGGGTCATGATAGGGGGAAGGGAAGGGGTTCCCTGATAGAGAAAGGGGAGACAGCAAGAAGGCAAGAGATCCAAAGCAGCCTTAATCCTTTTAAGGAACAACTGAACCATACCTGCAAGGTGTGACTTTCTGGCAGAGGACACATGATGACATCATAGGTTGCTAGGCAACCCAAAAGCAGGGTGCCTAAATACTACCATTCTTCCCTTTTTCTATAATTAAAAAATGAGGAGCTTGGGCTGCTTCTCACATAAGGTAAGTTAAAGTACATAACTTTAGGTTCATTGGAAGCAGCTCTTAGTTGCCATGCAAGGGGGTGAGAGAGAGAGAGAGAGAAAGAGAGAGAGAGAGAGAGAGAGAGAGAGAGAAAGAGAGAGAGAGAAACTAATAGAAATGAAATGTCCAGATTGCATGGTCAAGAGAAGGAATGGTGCACTTCAGGCCCAGGACAAGCAGTTCCAGGTTCTCCCAGCATTCCTCAGTCCCTACCTGCTGCCTTGCATGTCTGGCAACTCTCTACTGGCAACCGTCTACCCTGAACTTTCCAGGGAAGGGGCTTCTCCTCCTGTTCTTGACCATGTAACTGCAGGAATTCTCTGGTGGAATTTTTGGTGTCACTTGTGTGTACTATGCTATCATCTGTAAATAAAGGTACGTTGACATCTTCCTATCTAATTTATATAGTCTTGATCTCCTTTAGTTGTCATGTTGCTCTAGCAAAGGCTTCAAGTACTGTATTAAGTAGGTATGCAGGGAGTGGACAGCCTTGTCTTGTTCGTAATTTTAGTAGAATTGCTTTGAGTTTCTCTCCATTTAATTTGATGTTGGCTATAGGCTTGCTGTAAACTGCCTTAATTATGTGTAGGTATGTTTCTTGTATCTCTACTCTCTCTGGGACATTTATCAAGAGGTATTGTGCTTTGTCAAAGGCCTTTTCTGCATCTAATGAGATGATGATGTGTTTTTTCTTTAGTTTGTTTATATTGTGGATTACTTTTTTTTTTTTAATTTTAGCAGACTGAAACATTCCTACATCTCTGGGATGAAGCCTACTTGATCATGTTGGATGATGATCTTTTTGATATGTTCTTTTGTTTTGCAAGTATTTTATTGAGTACTTTTGCATCTGTGCTCATAAAGAAAATTGGCTTGTCATTTTCTTCCTTTGTCATGTCTTTATATGATTTGGGTATTAGGGTAACTGTGGCCACATAAATTGAATTGGGCAATGTTTCTTCTGTTTCTATTTTGTGAAATAATTTGAAAAATATTGGCATTAACTATTCTTTGAAAGTCTGGTAGAATTCTGTGCTAAAACCATTTTGCCCTGTTTTTTGTTTGTTTGTTTTTGGTTGGGAGACTTTTAATGAGTGTTTTTCTATTTTACTAGGAGTTATAGTTCTATTCAAATTGCTTATCTCACCTTAGTTTACCTTTGGCAAATAGTAACTATTGAGAAAGTTTTTCTTTTAGATTTTTCACTTGATAATGTTTTATAAAGTATGTCCTTATGATTCTCTGGATTTCCTTTGGGTCGCTTATTATGTCCTTTCTTTCATTTCTGATTTTGTTAATTTGGATTAGAGTTTGTCTACCTTATTGATTTTCTCAAAGAACCAACTTTTTGTTTCATTGATTTTTTTGTGTGTTGTTTAAACTTGGCTTTATAATGGAGTATCTTATTTTCTCTATGGGAATTGAAAAAAAAATTCTGGGTATAATTCTGGCATCTGTAGTCTCTTAGAGTGTCTGTGACATCTGTCTGTGACATTTTGACTTTTAGACTCTTCCATTGAGAAGTCAAGTGTAATTCTTTGTTATTCGGTCTTTTCCCTTGTAGGTTTAAATATTTATTTGTTTGTATGTTTAATGTTTTGATTATTATGTGCTGAAGGTACTTTCTTTTTTGGTCCAATCTAATTGGTGTTCTCTATGCATCTTGTATCTTTATAGGCATCTTTTTCTTTAGGTTAGAACAATTTTCTTCTATGATTTTGTTAAAATATTTTCTGGGCCTTTCAGCTGGGATTCTCCTTTTATTTCCACTATTCTTAGGTTCAATCCTTTCATAGTTTTTCTGATTTCCTGAATGCTTTGTGTCAGGATATTTTTTTGGATTGTCACTTTCCATTTCTTCTAACATGTCTTCGGATGGCTGCTGTAGGTGTTCTGTTGCAAGAGTTGGGTCTGAGCCTGGGGTGTGGAATCTGAGGGAGAAAAAGAGAGTGTGGATCCACTGTTAGCCTACTTATTGCCCTGACTGGAGTGACCCTGGGGTTAGCAGCAGGTGTCTGCTGGGATTGGAGGCTGGGACAAAACAAGGAGGGAGAGGAGGAAAGGCTGTCATATGCAGAGCTTGGCATGACAATGAGGTGTTAGATCTGGGGGAACAAGGGAGAAGAGAGGATCTGGCACCGGAATTTTTTCTTAAATTTTTTTTTATTATTATCATTTGTTACAATTTATTCAATTCTGAATTTTTTCTTTTATATTTTTACTTTTTATTTGACTAAGATATTTGTTTTTCTTTCCTTGTTTTCTTTTCCAAGTCTTTTAATCTGCTAGTGAAGCTTACCTCCGGGCTTTTTTTTTACTTTCTGAGTTTTTTATTTTTTTATATTACTTACAGTTTATTAACAGTGTATCCCAGCTGTATCCTGCTCCCTCATTTCCTCCCAATCACCCTTCCTCATCTCCTCCCTGCCCCTTTCGAAGTCCACTGATAGGGGGGTCTTCCTCTCCTTTCATCTGACCCTGGTTCATCAGGTATCTTCAGGACTAGCTGCAAAGTACTCCTCAGTGGCATAGCAGGGTTGCTCCTCCCTAGGCGGTGGGGTTGGGGGAAGAGGTCAAAAACCATTCCATTGAGTTCATGTCAGAAATAGTCCCTGTTCCCCTTACTACGGTTCCCACTTGTATACTGAGCTACCACGGGCTACATCCCAGCAAGGGTTCTAGGTTATGTCCATACATGGTTGGAGAAACAGTCTCATAAAAGACCCCTGTGCCCAAATATATTTGGTCGTTGTGGAGCTCCTGTCCTCTCCAGGTCATATTAACTCCCCCTTCTTTCTTATGATTCCCTGCACTCTGATGAAGGTTTGGTTATGAGTCTTAGCATCTGCTTTGATACACAGCTAGGTAGAGTATATCAGAGGCCCTCTGTGGTAGAGCCTGTGCTGTTGGTGTTCTATTCAGGAAGTTGTCTCCTCTGTCAATGAGTTCTAGGCTCTTCCCCACTTTTTCTTCTAACCGGTTTAGTGTGTCTGGTTTTATGTTGAGGTCTTTGATCCACTTGGACTTTAGTTTTGTGCAGGGTGATAAATATGGATCTATTTTCATTTTTCTGCATATAGACATCCAGTTGGACCAGCACCATTTTTTGAAGATGCTGTCTTTTTTCCATTGAATGTGTTTGGCTTCTTTGTCAAAAATCAAGTTTCCCTAGGTGTGTGGCTTTATTTCTGGATCTTTTATTCAGTTCCATTGATCCACTATTCTGTTTCTGTGGCAATACCATGTGGTTTTTATTACTATTGCTCTGTAGTACAGCTTGAGGTTAGGGATGGAGATACCTCCAGATGATCTGTCGTTGTACAGGTTCGTTTTGGATATTCTGGGTTTTTTGTTTCTCCATCTGAAGTTGAGAATTTTTCTTTCAAGGTCTGTGAAGAATTGTGTTGGCATTTTGATGGGAATTGCATTGAATCTGTAGATTGCTTTTGGCAGGATGGACATTTTCACTATGTTAATCCTATCAATCCATGAGCATGGGAGGTCTTTCCATCATCTGAAATCTTCTTCAATTTCTTTCCTAAGAGATTTGAAGTTTTTTTCAAACAAGTCTTTCACTTGCTTGGTTAGAGTCACCCCAAGGTACTTTATGTAATTAGTGACTATTGTGAAGGGTGTTGTTTCCCTAATTTCTTTCTTGGTCCTTTTGTCTTTGGTGTACAAAAGGGCTTCTGATTTTTTTGAGTTAATTTTGTATCCAGCCACTTCGCTGAAGGTGTTTATCAATTGAAGGAGTTCTCTGGTTGAATTTTTGGGGTTACTCATGTATATTATCATATCGTCTGCAAATAGTGATACTTTGACCCCTTCCTTTCCAATTTGTAACCCTTTGATCTCCTTTAGTTGTCTTATTGCTTTAGCTAGGACTTAAAGTACTATGTTGAAGAGATATGGAGACAATGGGCAGCCTTGCCTTGTCCCTGATTTCAGTGGGATTGATTTTAGTTTCTCTCCATTGAGTTTGATGTTGGTTATAGGCTTGCTGTATATTGTCTTTACTATGTTTATGTATATGCCTTGTATCCCTAGTCTCTCCAAGACTTTAAACATGAATTGGTGTTGGATTTTGTCAAATGCTTTTTCGGCATCTAGGGAGATGATCATGTGGTTTTTCTCCTTCAGTTTGTTTACATGGTGGATCACATTGAT
>CM053764.1:60223361-60247267 GCA_028658305.1 Pachyuromys duprasi
GGCTGGGTTGGCATCTGTGTTTCCTTAAGACTGCATGACCTCTGCCCAGGCCCTTCTGTCTTTCATAGTTTCTGATGAGAATTCTGGTGTGATTCTGATTGGTCTACCTTTATATGTTACTTGACCTTTTTCCCTTGCTGCCTTTAATATTTTTTCTTTGTTTTGTAGGTTTAGTGTTTTGACTATGATGTGAAGATAGTCATTTCTTTTCTGGTCTAGTCTATTTGGTGTTCTGTAGGCTTCTTGTATGTTGATGGACATTTCTTTTTTTAAGTTGGGAAAATTTTCTTCTATGATTTTCTTAAAAATATTTTCCGTTCCTTGGAGCCTGGAGTCTTCTTTTTCATCTATTCCTATTATTCTTAGGTTTCGTCTTTTCATGGAATGCTTGATTTTTGGATATTTTGTGTTTGAGACTTTTCCGATTTTATTTTTTCTTTGTGTGAGGAATCAGTTTCAGCAAGTGTATCTTCAGCTATCGAGATTCTCTCTTCCATCTCTTGTATTCTATTGGTGATGCTTACCTTTGTGGTTCCCGATCTTTTCTCTAAGTTCTCCACTTCCAGGTTATTCTCTGTTTGTGTTTTCATTATAGATTCCAATTCTGTTTTCATGCTTTGTACCATTTCCTTCATCTGATTGAATGTGGCTGCTATTTTTGTTTCCTCTCTGTATGTCTTTAAATGTTCCTCTATGTGCACAGTTATATTCTTCTGAATTTCTTTGAGGGCCTTGTTCATTACCTCTTTTTGTTCCTCTAGTAACTGCATAAGCATAGCTTTAATATTATTTTCCTGTGTCTCCACTGAGTTAAAATCTCCATTGCTTTTGCGTGTTTCTGGTGGTGCCATGGTGTCCTGATTTTTGTTGGGTGAGTTTTTACGTCGACCTCTGGCCATTTGTTTATATATAATCAAGGAGCTGTTTGTTCCTTGAAGCTGAACTTCAGACTGGAACTGTCAGTCTCCAGTGTCTGGAGTATTCTTCAAGAAGATCAGGGAGTTCTAGTGGTTTGAGGGTGTGTGTTGTTGCCTCAGTTGTCCCTGTGGGAGGAAAGGCCACTGGCGCAGTTTTGTTGTTTGGGAGGGGGAGTAAGTGTGTGTGTGTGTGTGTGTGTGTGTGTGTGTGTGCGCGCGCGCACGCGCGCACACGCGCGCACACGCATGGATGCTGGGAAGATGTCTTAAAAGGGATTGCTAGGGGAGTACATAAGGTTGAGCTATGAGGTTTGGGAACAAGCCCAGGAGGAGGATGAGGGTGCTAGTGTGTTTAGCAAGCCCAGACTGCCCGCAAGCACCTGTGCAGGTTTCCTGAATTCCCAGTGTTCTTCACTCTGTGGGGGGTTCCACAGGCTGGACTCTGAGTTCTGTGTGTGGCGCTGCAGGTGGGACATGTACTCTGTTGTGAGCTTTGTGTGCCTGGCTCTGTGCTCTGTGCTAGAAGCTGTGAGCACTGCAGACTGGTCACCACTCTGTCTGGAGGCTTGGCACCTCACTCTGTGCCAGAGGCTGAGTGTCCCAGTTTGAGATGGCGGCTGGGGATGCTGCTCTGGTCTGGATTCTCTGATTTCTGACCTGAGCCTGCTGCTAAGGGCCCCCCTCTGATCTGGGGACTTGGTGCCTCCTTCTGAGCTAGGGGCTGTGCACCCCAGTCTGGGATGGTATCAGGGGACACCTTAGTGTGGACCAGATACTATATGTCCTGCTCCGGGGTGGTGGCTGGCGGCACTGCCATCTTGGGAGGCGGGTGTTCAGCTCAAGGCTAGCAGATGTGTACCCACCGTTTCTCCCAGGTCTGGACTGGTATCTGAGGTGCCACAGTCTGGACCAGAAACTATGTGTCCCGGTCTGAGATGATGGCTGGCTGGGTGGTGGGAGGCTGCATGGTTAGATCAGGGCTAGCACATGGGTGTTGCTGATGCACCCATCTGGAATGGTCTCTGGGGTGCCTCAGCCTGGCCCGGAGACTGTGTGTCCTGGTCTTGGCGGCTGGCGGCACCAAGGCAAGCTTCGAGTTCAGATCAGGGCTGTGCGCAGCTGGTCACCTGGAGTTTTTCCAGGGATTAACTGGGTATCCCTAGGACTTTCCCACTTGATTTCCTCACCGTAGGAATTCTGCTCACCTGGCAATCACAAACGCTGATGTTTTAGGTCCCAGATTTCAGTCTCCTGGTCGCTGTGCCGACACTGCTGTGCTACTCCTCAGACATAGTGTCTTCCCGGGGCCACCACTTTGGGTCCAAGAGCCCTCCTTATATTTTTTTTGATTAATTTTGGTTGAAAGCCTATTTTATTAGATATTAAGATAGTTACTCCAGCTTGTTTTCTGGATCCATTTGCTTGAAAAACATTTTCCAGCCCTTTATTCTGAGGTGGTGTTTATCTTTGTTGCATAGGTGTGTTTCTTGGATGCAACAGAATGTTGACTCTTGTTTCCCCAACCATTCTGTTAGTCTGTGTCTTTTTATTGGAGAGTTGAGTCCATTGATGTTGATAGATAATAGCGACCAATGAATGTTACTTTCTTTTGATGTGGGGTTTGTGGTGTTGCTGTTTTTCATTACTTGTATTCTTTTGGTTTTTGTTGTTGTTGTTGTTGTGTAGTTATCTATGTCCTATGTTTCCTTGGATGTAGCTGTTTTCCTTGGGTTGGAATTTCCCTTCTAGTCACTTCTGTAGGGCTGGGATACTACGTAGATATTATTTAAATTTGGTTTTGTCATAGAATATTTTGAATTCTCTGTCTATGTTGATTGAAAGTTTTGCTAGGTATACTGAGTTGGCATCTCTGGTCCCTTAAGGTCTGCATGACTTCTGCCCAGGCCCTTCTGGCTTTCATAGTTTCTGTTGAGAAATCTGGTGTGATTCTGATAGGTCTATTTTCAAATGTTACTTGGCCTTTTTGCCTTGCTGCCTTTAATATTCTTTTCTTTGTTCTGTAGGTTCAGAGTTTTTACTATGATGTGACGTGAAGAATTGTTTTTCTGGTCTAGTCTATTTGGTGTACTGTAGGCCTCTTTTATGTTTATGGACATATCTTTCTTTAAGTTGGGAAAATTTTCTTCTATGATTTTCTTGAAAATATTTTCTGGACCTTGGAGCCTGATGTCTTCTTTTTCATCTACACCTATTATTCTTAGATTTTGTCTTTTCATGGTGTCCTTGATTTCTTGGATGTTTGTGTTTGGAACTTTTCTGATTTTATTTTTTCTTTGAGAGACGTATCAATTTCTGCAAGTGTATCTTCGACACCTGAGATTCTCTCTTCCATGTCTTGTATTCTGTTGGTGATGCTTACCTTTGTAGTTCCAGATCTTTTCTCTGTGTTCTCCAGGTCCAGGTTTTTCTCTGTTTGTGTATTCTTTATTGATTCTAATTCTGTTTTCATGTCTTACACCATTTCCTTCATCTGTTTGAATGTGATGTCCTGCTTTTCAATGATGGCTTCTATTTTTTTGTTCGTTTCCTCTCTATATGTTGCTAATTGTGACTCTACTTGTTTGGCTCTATTTGCCTGTATTTCTTTGAGAGCTGTCTTCATTTCCTCATTGCCTCAATTTGTGTGGTTATTTCACTGAGAGCTTTGTTTATTTCTTCTTTGTTTGCCTCAATCTGTATCCTTCACTTCCACCAGGGAATGATTTTGGTGGCTGGTCTCTGGGAAGTGCTGCGGTGGAGGTTGGGAGGGAGTGGGGACTGAATCTCCTCTGCCCCAGATCCCGAGGCCGGGACCCAGGTGCTGTGGTCTGTGGTGGAACCCACAGGCCACCTCTCTGCCCTTCCCCTCTGCCAGGGAAGGCTTATGACTGCTGGTCCCGGGGTAGTACCAAAAAGGGTTGAGTTGAGTGTCCGCAGTCCCAGATCCTGGGCCCAGGTATCTCTGCCAGGAGCCTCTGGTGCTAGAACTTTTTGCGGTTGGAACCGGGGGAGTGCTAGGAAGGGTTGAGTGACCTGAGTCCCAGGTCCCGAGTCAGGGTCTCTTTGCCATGGGCCACCATTTGTGCTGGAGCCCAGGCGCTGTGGCCTGTCACAGAGTCTGTGGGCCGCCTTTCTGTCCTTCCCCTCTGCCAGGGCAAGCTTATGGCAGAGGTCTTAGGGGAGTGCCAGGAAGGGTTGGGTATTCTCAGTTCCAGATCCTGAGCTGGGGTTTCTCTGCCAGGGGCCGCCAGTGCTAGAGCTTGATGCTAGACCTTATTGCGGTTGGACCCAAGAGAGTGTCAGGAAGTGTTGAGTGACCTCAGTCCCAGATCCGAAGCTGGGGTTTGTTTGCTAGGAGCAGCTTGCTGCGCTGGAGCTTGGGAGAGGTGGTCCGGGGCAGAACCGGCAGTGCACCTCTCTATCTTCTGTTCTGCCAGGGCAGGCTTATGGTGGCGGTCTCAGGGGAGTGCCTGAAAGGGCTGGGTATTCTCAGTCCCAGATCCTGAGCTGGGGTTTTTGGTAAGAGCCGCTGCTGGTGGGGCATGGGTGATGTGGTCTGTGGCAATTCTGCTGGCAGCCTCCTCTGCCTCCTCCAAAGAGGGAATCGGGAGTTGGATATGGGGAAGTGCCCAGGGATCAAGTCCCCAGAGGAGTCTGCTGGTGACTTGATTCTAGATGGACTCAGTTCATGGTTAGTCGCTTTCTCCCTGGAAGCCTAGAAAACTCTGTTCTGGGTTCAGTAGCCCCTTCACTCACCAATTTTGGCATTTCAGGTCCTTTGCCCCTCAGATAAGGTGCACACTAGTTGCCGCCATCTTGGATCCCCTGACTTTCTGAGTTTTTAATTCCCAGTTATTTCTTTCTTCTTCTTCTTCTTCTTCTTCTTCTTCTTCTTCTTCTCCTTCTTCTTCTTCTTCTTCTTCTTCTTCTTCTCCTCCTCTTTGTTTATTTAGTGATTCTATTTCTTTGGAAATTTTTTCTTCCTTCCTTTTTTTTTTCAGTTCCTTGTTTTTATTAACTCATACACAATTACTTGTCTTCTGGTTTGTTGAAGCAGTAAGTCAGACAACACTTGCCACAGTAATGTCTGTCAAAGTGGCCAGTCGTGAAAACTCCAACACATTCATCAGAAGGACACTCTTGACAAAGCTGACTGATTTTGCCATTTTCATCCACCTTATAGTATTTCAGAACAGCCAACTTAACCTTCTTCCTCTTAGGCTTATTCTTCTTGGGAGTGGTCTAAGACTTCTCTTAGCACTACCACGAAGTGTCAACACAATGTGAAGGGTGGGCTCCTTTTGAATGTTGTAGTCAGACAAATTATGGCCATCTTCCCATTGCTTATCAGCAAAGATCAGTCTCTGCTGATCAGGAGGAATTCCTTCCTTATCCTGGATCTCGGCCTTTACATTTTCTGTAATGTCTGAGTGTTCAACCTCGAGTGTGAGGGTCTTCCCCGAAAGAGTCATCACAAGAATCTGCACATTAGCGGAGGCTCCACTTGCATTCACTAGGAGACAAGTTAGCCCCAATGACCCCGGTGACAGCAACCCCAATGCCACCAGTCAGGGCTGGGCCACAGAGCACACACTCAACACAGGTGGCAGATCCTTCTTTGGTAATTTCTAAATTTATATTTTGAATTATTGTCATCACTCTATTACCTGTGTTCACAATCTTCAATAATTCATTTTTCATGTTATCTTGATGGTCCTTGGACATATTCGTAGTTGCTATTATGACATCTTTGTGTTTGAAATTCTTGTGTTTAAGTGTGGTTTCTTTTCTTGGGGGCTTTTACAATAGGGTTGCTGGCTTCTGGAGAAGCCACATTGTCTTGATTGTTCATGTTTGCTCAAGTGAGAAGACATCAGCCTACCTAGAAGTGGTCTGGAGAGACGGAGATAGATGATGAGGAGGATAAAGGAAGCTTTTCTGATTCGCAGCCAACTGTGGTGGATGTGGAGTCCCTGACAGAGAGCTTTGCTCTGGGTCAGCAGCGAGTTTCGAAGGGATGGAAATGGACTGGAAGGAATGGGGAAGAACTAGGTAGTCCCAAGTCTGCACCAGGATATTGGGTCCCAAGAGCCCTGGGTGGGATTACTTATTGTGGTAAGTCTCTGCCACATTAGACTGTATATTTGAGATCTTTCAAAAAAATTTTTTTAGATCGTTCTAATTTTTAAATATAGAAGTTTGGTATGGCGACTATTTTCCTTCATCAGTTTCATGATAGCTAACTTTATCTTCTGGAAACCTTACACCATTTTATATTCATCTCTGGTTTTCATGAGTTTTATTATGACATATGGAGGAGTGATTATCTTGGAGATATGATTAATACTTTCATTTTGAAAATGTTTGAGCAAAATCTCTTTAAATATTGTCTCAGTTCCTTCTTTCCCCCTTTCTGTGACTGTATTTTTATACTTTATGTAAAATTTCACTCTATATCACATATAGTGTTTTCCTCTTTTTCTAGAGTCTGTCTTTTCATTCTCTTTTTGCACCAGCCTTTATATTTCTTCTGACCTGTCCCAGTCTTACACTTTTCTTGTGTGTAACTAATCTTATTTTGACTCCACTGATTGAATCCTTTTTACTGTCGTGTTTTTCAAAGTTGTCCATTGGTACTATTTTAAATAGCAAATCCATACATTATGTTATAATACAATATTTATACTTTATTCATTTTATTTTATGTGTATGGGTATTTATTTTGCCCACTTAAATGTCTGTGCATCACATGCATGCAATGCCTGTGGGTGCCAGAAGAGGACGCTAGATCCCCCAGAACCGGAGTTACAACACACAGTTGATAGTTACCATGTGGTGCTGGGAACTAAACTTGGCCCTCTTAACTGATGAAACATCTTTCCAGCCCCGTTAATGTTTGTTTTTGCTTTCTCTTTCCCAAATATGATGGCCAGAAATTAATCCTAGTCTGACCCCCATGAATAGTATCTGGGCATGCATTTGAGAAGACAGCTATCTTTTATCTTAGTTTTAATTTGAGATTATTTTATTAATGAAATTTTATATGCTCCAGAAGAATAAATTAGGATATGTAGAACAGTTGTCTGTTTATCATCTATTTCTCACACACCTGTTACACATACATATGTAATGTACATATAGTGAAGTCAGGAAGGGAAATAGTTGGTGAGGGAAGAAGGGCAGCAGGAGTCAGAGAAGAGAGGTTCATAGGGAGGATTCAGGAAACATACAATGATATACATGTTTAATGATGGTTTAATGAAGCCCACTGTTTTGAATACTACCTAAAACAGGTTAAAATTTCTTCTTTCATAACTCTAGAAAGCTTTAGCTTATATATAAAAAAGCACCATTCTTTGGCATGATTATAAATGATTGTTTGATATTTTAATAAGCAGCTCTATTTTGGTTTTCGAATATTCTCATCAAGTAGTGGTTGTTGCAGTTATAGTGTATTACAATACATTATAAGTAAAACACCTTGATTAAAAGTCCCTATTGCCTAAAACCATTCATCACTTCCCCAGGTACGTTCTCATAGTTTTTTCTTAGGCTCATATTGTTTTCAAATAATTTTACTTTGGAATGTTTAAAATGGATCGATGTTAAGTAGAAGAAGGTGTTTCATTGTAGGCCTGTGTTTACGTCGGCTGATGTGCTGAGTTCCTGAGCTCATAACAGATCACAGTGTTTTTCTCTTCATAATTGAAAGGCTACCCCTGCTCTACTTTGTGCTCCTGTTGGAGATGCAGGAAATGTGGGTCCTTTCAAGTGTAGCCAGACATTTTATCTCCTATGGGCATCTATTATCAACTGCATAAAGTTGATGCTCAGCTTGCTTCAGTGATTTCGAAAATGTATAGTCTGGCCAATCAATCTCAGTGGATTCAAACTTTTCCTTCTGTTAGGAACATCAATGGCCAATTTTGAAATTCAAAGCCAAGAGTTTTCTTATCTTTCTCCACCCTTTTGTGCCCTACACTCCATTAATGATCTCTAAGGCAGAGAATGACAGTGAAATGATGAGAATACCCAGCGAAAGGAACAAGAAAAAATACAGGGTCAACTCTCTATAAGTAAAACACATTTACACTTAATAATATTCCATGGAACTATCTATTTTTACTCTACTCTTCTGTTAATCATAGATTACACACAATCATGCTAAAGACTCAATCTTTCTAATCAATTTTTTAAGTCATTCTGTGGCCATTTCCCAGGCCAGTGGTAATGTTCTGTTGGTTCACTCTGTATCCCAAGCAAACTTTGGATATAGATGTGATATAGACGTGATGTACAATATTTGCTAGTCCTTGATCTGCTTCTTTAAAACTACATTTTTTATTAAATACTAAATAGATAGGTAATGGCATAAAAATTATGAGACTTAAAGAATAATACAATAAATTTTTATATCAGTGCTTTTAAATTTGTTTATTTATTGAATGAGCTGCTTCATGAAGGCATCTGCCATCTTTGTGCAAGGTTATGCTAATCTCTGTACCATTCCAATTTCAGGAGATGGCTTGCTGATGCCATCAAAGTCCTTTAAACTGTTTCAACCCATTTCCAGAGTGGCTTCTTCTGAATCTGCCATTTATTTCTCTTGTTTTAAATTGTAGTTTTCCATAAGAGTATATTACTAACCAATAACTTGGTCAATAATTATGCAATAAATTTAGTGTGCTGCATTTTTTTGAAAAATATATAAATGAAATAATATTTTATATGCTTTCTTATGACATGGCATATTCATTCAACATTTAAGTTTAGATTCTGTGTTGTTATATAGTCAGTTCTTTCATTTTTTACGTATTTATAGGATATCATATTCCAAGTTCTCTTGGTTGAACATATTCTAAAGAAGAAATTGTTGAGTTGGAAGTTATAGACAAACAAGACTGGTTGTTGTTTATTTTAATGTCTGTCAGCTGGTGAATATAAGTGTAGTTTCATTTGGGTTTGGTCTGTATTTCATTGAAAACTAATGAAATTGAGCTACTATTATTATCTTTTGAAGATGTGTATTACTTCACATTGTTTTAATCTTTGAAGGGTTTTATTTTTAGCAGTGGAAATAGAGGCAAGGGCTTTATACATGCCAGGCAAGTGTTCTATTATTGAGCTAGATAGCAGCATTTATTTTATATTTGAAATTAAAAAAATTTCATAAGAGTGTGCACATTCTTGTTCAATTTGCCATTTTGGTATTAACTTGTAGGAATTCTTAACTTGTAGGTATTAACTTGTAGGAATAAACTGTGATTTCTTATTGATTACAATGTGGTTTGCAAATATCTTTTCTCATATATATTTTATAAGAAGACAGTCTAGCAATTAGGCTGTTTTCAGAGTTGTGATACAGTGTTATCCTACTGATAATTTTGTAGAGTTGGAAAAAATACTTGTATTGAATAAGATAAATGTCAAGAGTCCAATTATCTGACCAGAAGGTATGAATAACTTCGTGGACTCTAAATAACATTGCTGAATTGTTGTCTAGGCATCCTGTTCCAATTTTCATGACAGAAATAATTAAAGACTATTGCAGCTTTACTCTAATCAACTTTAGTTTTGGTCACTAAATATTTTGCCTAGGCTAATGTGCATTATATTTTCCAACACTGATTTTTTGATTGCCCAATTTGCATTTCTTGATTATCAGCATGAATGAATATTTTTCACAGTGATTGTTTACTACTGGCATTTTTATTTATGTAAATTGTATATTTTTTAACCTCCAGGGCCTTTATTTTATATTATGCTAAAAATAGTAAATAGTAAAGGTCTAACAAACTAGAAGTAGAAAGTGATTTTTCTGCTTTCAAAATGATTGCAGATGATTTCCAAGCTCTGAGTGCCTTATATATTGGTATGCATAGTTACTTAATAATTTTAAATTATTAATTGTGATAAGTTCTGGCAATACAAGGTAGAGTTTGTCCTTTACTTAAAACAATTTTATGTTTTAGATTAATGTGAGAACTTTGAGAGGGGGGTGCTCCTGGGACACATAGGATGGCTAGTCAAATGGGGTTCCAGTCAAAAGGACATTCCGGAGTGATGATTTTGAGGTAGTTGAGGGAGAATAAGAGAGTCAAGCATCAGGGAGTGATGTGGCAGAACAAAGAGAGTGCCTGTGCAAGGGGGCAGAGATGTGAAAGGCGTGTCTCTCCAAAATCACTGACAAGCTGCCATTGCAGCAGTGGGCTGTAGACTTTCATGTCCACAGTAGGGGGTTAGAAGTAAATCAGAAAGTGCTGAAGACCCTCCACAGACTTTAAAAGAAATGTGCACAATCTCCTACAACAGCAAATGGAGATTGGAGAGTTTGCACTGGTGTGGAGAGTAGTGCAGAGACATGTAGAAGTAAACTACAGACAAGAGATAGGATGGCCAAGTGGAGTTAGAGAAGAGGTCCTGGGTTTGGAAGGACAGCAATAGTTGAAATAAATCTCGATGAGAGTTTTTGTACCAGGAGTGACAATTTGAGGACTCTGCCAGAGATGAGGACACAGGCTCTAGGTAGTGGGTGCTTGAGGGCACAAAGAGGAGCCTGGGTTGCCTTCCTTCCACCAGAAGCTGTATTCCTTCTTATAAGAAACCTATGCGGATCTACCCAACTTACTACTTTCCGAGCGACTTATTGAACAATGATATTTGAGGGGCCTCTTAGTGGGCCATTTCCTTCTGCCCTGGGAAGAAGTGAGACAGGTAGTAAGGCAAGCCTCAGGCTGCCCAGGAGCCCCAGACATCTGCATCCCCAGAGCATTCAAGCAGAGTTGGGGAGTGGATAGATGTGTATGCTGGGCCGCAGAGACCCTTTTTCTTAAGGGATAGTGCCTGGCTAGAAGACAACAAGAGGGGAGCCGTGTTTGTCTGGAGTGAAGGCTGTCTATATGCATGGTAGGACCTCCAGGCCAGCTGTTATCTGGTGATCAAGCCTGTGATGTGGAATCTGTGGACAGTTTCACTATTGTGCCCTAACTCAGTTCTGACAACCTTATAGCAATAAGAATGCTGAGAAGCCCTTCTATTTGGGAGATTGTCTTAATAAGGGTTTCTATTGCTGTGATAGAACACCAGAACCAAAGCAATTAGGAGAGAATGGGTTCATTTCACTTCTACTTCCATCATCTAAGGAAGTCAAGACAGGAACTTGAAGGCAAGAACTAATGCAGAGGCTATAGGGGTGTGATGCTCACTGGCTTGCTCAATCTGCCTTCCTAAAGGACACAGGACCACCAGACCAAGGATGCCACTGCCCCAACAGTAAACTAAGTTTTCTCACAGCATTTCATCAATAAAATAAATAAATAAATAAAAAATAAAAAAGTACCATAGACTTGCCTGCATGCCAATATGATGTGACTATTTTCTCAATTAAGGTTTTCCCTTTCTAAATGACTTTTGCTAGTGCCAAGTTGATGTAAAAGCAGCCAGCATCCGGATACTGTTTAGAGAAATACACTTTTGCTCAACTCTAGTTTCAGGTCAGGGTGTCTTAGGAAATCGCAGTGAGAGAAAGTCAGTATTTATGTAAAAAAGATTTCCTTCACACTGCATTGAAGCTCCCACATGTTCATGGATAAGTATGCTTTTTCATTCTCAGCATAACAATTTTATTTACAAAGGGTCATTGTTAAGTGTTTGATAATAATAAATATTTATTAAGAAACAATGATGTGGGAGTCCAAGATGGTGGCGAAAAACGAGCCCCACTCTATTTGAGGGGCACAGGATCTGAAACTCTGAAATTGGTGAGTGAAGGGGCAGCTGAAGCCAGAACATCCACATGGAGGTTTCCTGGGTGAGAGGGGACAACCTGTGAGCTGGGACCGTTTGGATCCAGGTCACCATGGCTGTCTCCGGGGACAGAGTGGAGAATATTCAACCCCCATGCACTTCCCTTTACCCCAAGCACAGGACTCCCTGCTTGGCAGAGGCAGCAGTGGTTTCCCCAAGCACAAGCTTCCATGCCTGGTGACACAGCAGAAGCAGTTCCCAGGTCTGCGGCTGCTGCAGGGGGCTGTATGGACTTCCCAGGTAGGCGGCTGCGGCTAGCCAAAGCAGGAGCCTACAAGCTCAGTGACTGAGAATGCAGAGGTGTCTACCCCAAGTACGGGTCTCCCTGCCCAGCGGGCAAACAGTGGATACCACAGAGCTGACAGATCTTCTACACTCTCATTTGCCCCTGTGGGCCCAAATCTAAGAGTAGAGAACAGAGGGAAACCCCATGATTTCCAATTAGGTCTGTGAGCGAACTGAGTGCACACAGAACCCCAAATCCAGGCCCCCTCTACGCAAGCAGCTAGACATCGGATCCCTCCCACGCCCGCTCCCACTGTGGCAACATAGGGATCCTTGGGACAGTGCTCAACGGTGAAGGCCCTGTCCTCTGGGTCTACCTGTGGAGTCCAGGAGAACAATTTCTGGAGCCCAGACACATATGAATACCAGGAAGACAGTACGGCATCGTAGGTCACTGAGGTATTCAGGGAAACTGCACATGCGCATTGTGCCCCCGAACAGTGCCAGCACGCCCTCCTGTGCTTAAGCTCCAACCTTCCAGGCATCTACATGCTCTAATACCCTGTCCCTCAAGGCGCACTTCCACACACACACACACCCATGCTTGTGCACATGTGCCTGCGACCTTCCTCCCTTAGCTACAGCTGAAACACCAACATCCACTCTCAAACCGGTAGTCCTCTCTTCCTGAAGAACACTCCAGACACCAGAGACAGATGGACCCAGTCTGAAGTACAGACTCCAGGAACAAACATAAATGGTTGCGGATAAGCAGATGGCTAGAGGTCGGCATAAGAACACATCCAACAAAAATCAGGAAATCATGGCTTCACCAGCAATCGGCAATTAATGGATATTTTAATTCATTGGAAACACAGGAAAATGATGTTAAAGCTATGATTATCAAATTATTAGAGGCACATAAAGAGGAAATAAGCAAAACCCTCAAAAAAAATAGCCACACAAAGACCCAACAAAAAAGAGAACTTCATACCTATCTCTCTCATGAACATTGATGCAAAAATACTCAATAAAATACTTGCAAACGGAATCTAAGAGAATATAAAAGATATCATCCACCTTGACCAAGTAGGCTTCATCCCAGGCATGCAAGGGTAGTTCAATATACGGAAATCCATCAATGTAATCCACCATATAAACAAACGGAAAGTGAAAAAACACATGATCATCTCCTTATTTGCCAAAAAGCACTTGACAAAATCCAATACCCATTCATGTTTAAAGTCTTGGAGAGATCAGGGATATAAGGCACACACCTAAACATATTAAAGACAGTATAAGCAAGCCTATAGCCAAGATCAAACTCAATGGAGAGAAACTCAAATCAGTCTCACTGAAATCAGGGACAATGTGAGGCTGACCACTCTCTCTGTATCGCTTCAACATGGTACTTGAAGTCCTAGCTAGAGCAATAAGACAACTAAAGGAGATCAAGGGGATACAAATTAGAAAGGAAGAAGTGAAAGTATCACTATTTGCAGATGATATGATAGTATATATGAGTGACCCCAAAAATTAAACCAGAAAACTCTTTCAGCTGATAAACACCTTCAGCAAATTGGCTGGATACAAAATTAACTCAAAAAAAATCAGTATCCTTTCTGTATAAAAAAGACAAAGGGCTGAGAAAGAAATTAAAGAAACTACACCCTTCACAATAGACACTAATAACATAAACTACTTTGGGGTGACTCTAACCAAGCAAGTGAAAGATCTCTTTAAATAAAACTTCTATTCTCTGAGGAAAGAAATTGAAGAAGATATCAGAAGATGGAAAGATCTCCCATGCTCATGGTTTGGTAGGATTAACATAGTGAAAATGTCCATCCTGCCAAAAGCAATCTACAGATTCAATGCAATTCCCATCAAAATATCAACACAATTCTTTACATAACTTGAAAGAACAATTCTCAATTTCATATGGAAAAAAAAGAAAATCCCAGAATTGTAATAACAATCGTGTACAACAGATCTTCTGAAGGTATCTCCATCCCTGATCTCAAGCTGCACTACAGAGCAATAGTAATAACAACTGCATCGTACTGGCATAGAAACAGAATGGTGGATCAATGGAACCAAATAGAAGACCCAGAAATAAGCCCACAGACATACAGATACTTGATTTTTTGACAAAGAAACCAAAACTATACAATGAGAAAAAGACAGCATCTTCAACAAATGGTACTGGTCTAACTGGATGTCTACATGTAGAAACATGCAAATATTTATCACCCTGCTCAAAAGTAAAGTCCACATCGATTAAAGACCTCAACATAAAACCAGACACACTAAATCTGTTAGAAGAAAAAGTGGGGAAGAACCTTGAACTCATTGGCACAGGAGACAACTTCCTGAACAGAACACCAACAGCACAGGCTCTAAGATCAACAATCAATAAATGGGATCTCATGAAATGGAAAAGTTTCTGTAAAGCAAAGGACACTGTCATCAGAACAAAAATTTCAGCCTACAGCCTAGGAAAAGATCTTCACCAACCCTATATCTGACAACGGGGCTAATATCCAGAATATACAAAGAGTTCAAGAAGTTAAAAACAACAAATCAAATAATCTAATTTTAAAAATGGGATACAGAGCTAAACAGAGAATTTTCTGTAGAGGAATATCAAATGACAGAGAAACACTTAAAGAAATACTCAACGTCAGTCATCAGGGAAATTCAAATCAAAACGACCCTGAGAGTTCACCTTACACCATCAGAATGGCTAAGATCAAAACCTCAAGTGACATCACATGCTGAAGAGGATGTGAAGAAAGGGGAACCCTCATCCATTGTTGGTGGGAATGTAAACTTGTACAACCACTTTGGAAATTAATCTGGTGCTTTCTCAGACAATTAGGAATAGTGCTACCTCAAATCTAGCTATACCACACCTAGGCATATATCCAAGAGATGCTCAAGTATACAATAAGGACATTTGCTCCACCTTGTTCAGAGCACCTTTATTTGTAATATCCAGAAGGTGGAAACAACCCAGATGCCCCTCAGTTGAAGAATGGATACAGAAAGTATGGTACATTTACACAATGGAATACTACTCAGCCATTAAAAACAAAGAAATCATGAAAATTTGCAGGCAAATGGTAGGAACTAGAAATGATCATCGTGAGTGAGGTATCCAAGAAGCAGAAAGACACATACAGTACATACTCACTTATAAGTGGATACTAGACATATAATATAGGATAAACCTACACAAATCTATACACTTAAGGAAGCTAAGCAAAAAGGAGGACCCTCAGTAAGATGATCAATCCTCATTCAGAGAGGCAAATGGAATAGACCTTGGAAGAGGGAGAAAACAGGAAAGAGGATAGGAGCCTACCACAGAGAGTCCCTGAATGACTCTACCCTGCAGGGTATCAAAGCAGATGCGGAGACTCATAGCCACACTTTGGGCAAAGTGCAGGAAATCTTACGAAAGAAGGGGCAGACGAAAGACTTAGAGGGGACAGGAGCTCCAGAAGGAGAGCAATAGAACCAAAAAATATTGGCACAGGGTTTTTTTCTGAGACTGATATTCCAGCTAAGTATCATACATGGAGATAACCTAGAATCCCTGCACAACTGTAGCCCATGACAGCTCATTCCCTGGTAATGAGAACAGGGACTGTTTGTGACATGAACTCAGTGGATGGCTCTTTGATTACCTTCCCCTGGTAAGGAGGAGCCTTACCAGGCCAAAGAAGACAATGTAGCCAGTTCTGATGAGACCTGATAGGCGAGGGTCAGAGGGGAGGAGGACCTTCCCTACGAGTGGACTTGGGGAGAGGCATGGAAGGAGATGAAGGGGGAAGGGTGGGATTGGGAGGGGACATGGGAGGGGGCTACAGCTGGGATACAACCTCAATAAATTCTAACTACTAAAAAAGTACATAAATTAAAAAAGAAAAAGAAAAAATGATGTGTATGGTTGAGGAGATGTAGACCATGCTAGAAAAATCTAGTCTTTCTGGGGTTTAGATTCTAGTAGATGATAGAAAAAAAAGTGAAAAAATGAGTATATGACTTGAAAAGTGACAAATGCTAGAGAAAAAAAATAAAGTAAAGCATGGTAATTGAAGTAAGGGCAGACTTTTCTGAGGTGTGAATTCCCCCTCCCCCACATTACCACTTAAGGTTTCTTTCAGTTACAGTGGGCACTGTGCTCTGAAAGGCATCTTGGCCTTCCTGACTGTCCTTGTTTTTTTTTTGTTTGTTTTGTTTTGTTTTTTTATTCTGTGCTAAACACTGTGACCAAAAGCATCTTTGGGAGGAAAGGCTTTATTTCACTTTATATCTCCCATGTCACATTCTGTAGCTGAGGGCAGTCAGGGAAGGAACTCAAGGCAGGAAGGCGGAGTCAGGGACTTAGCAGGAGACCATGGAGGAATGCTGCTCACTTGTTTGCTCACTGTGGCTTTCTCAGCCTGTTTTCCATTTTCTTTGTTATTATTTTTTATAAAATGATTAAAATATAATTTCATAGTTCCTGAATTTTTTCCCTCTCCCACCCCAACCCCAAACCTCTTAGAAACTCACAGGGTCTCCTTGTTCAGCCCAGTGGTGGGACTGCTCACAATGGGCTGAGCCTTTCCACATCAGTTATTAATCCAGAAAATTCCCACAAACTTGCCTACCATCAGTTCCCCCTTCCCAGATGACCCAGCTTTTGCCAAGTTGACAAAAAACAAAACAAAAGCAACCAACTAAGCAACCACCCAACCAAACAAACAAAAACCAAAAAGAAAAGCCAACAAATCCCAAACCAAAACAAACCAAACCAAAAAACTAAGCAGTACCCTGATCTTCTTCAAGCCTTCAGCTCCGAAGGCCCTATATGCTGTCATCACAGCGCCATTCGTGTCTGCAGTCCATAGTTCTTTGCATGGTCATCTGAATCACGTCCTCTGTCAATGACTGAGTTTGATCAGGACAATACCATGCAGTCTATGTAGGATCCAGGAACCAGTAATGAGGTTGCTGTTTGTAAATGCTCTGTAAATACTTTCCTGGTTCTGCAGTAGAGAAGAAATTGATGGGTTTTAAATACTAAGTCAGTGCTCTATGTATTTTTTCTGGTACGTGCCAAGATTAGGTATGCTGGACAAGGTGGATACACAACAAATGTATCCATGTATAGAACATGAACACACCTAATATATTAAATACATATAAATATTATATATTATATCATATAATGATATATATAACATATGGTCCCTGTTTGAAGTTGACCACTGAGTTATTCCTACCCAGGAATGGTGGTGGAAATGCAAGTCAAAGCAAAGAAGCCATTTCTGAAGAGTAATAGAAGGGGAACAAAATTGAAGACTGGAAGGCTGAGTTTTAAACAGAAGCCAGGCAGAAGCAGGCATTACTGATGGACTGTAGAACCATCAAGACAGAGCCACACAGCACTCTGACAGTGTTTGTGGACATGCAGGTACAGGAAGAAGCCATTTCAGAGCAAGCAGTTTGCTAAAGTGTAAATTCTCCAAGTGCCTTTGTGAGCAGTAACTGTCCTGTGAAAAACAGAGGGTGACTTATACGCTTTTTCTTTCTTTAACGAAAACCAAAACCAAACAATTAGAGAAAAAAAGAGAACTAGGGGAGCAGTAGGCTTGGATCAGAAAATCCAAGGAGTTTGGGGTGCTCTGCCATACGTGGGATGTCTGTATCACGCTCATCTCCTCAGGGATCTGTGGGGTGACAGAGGAGAAAAACTGGAGGCCCCAGAGGTGGTGGACAGCCTCACAGACACAGAATCTTCCAGGCAGATGAATTCTCAGAGACCAACAGCATGCACAAGACCTGCACAAGCTCCAGGCAGACAAAATCCCATCGTGGAAAGAGAAGGGGCCACAAAATTCCGCCGTTAGCCAAGAGGTTACTGGAAGCTGCCAGCTGCTGGGGCAGGAAGAGCAGTTTCCTTCAGCACCATCGACCACACTCTGGGGAAAGCCCACGGCCACACCAACTAAACTCTGTGGCTTCTTTGTTTAGTGAGTAGGCAGGTGATGGAGGATCTGGGAGGAATTCTACATTGGAAAGATGATCAAAACAGACTGAATAAAATTCTCAAAGACATTAAAACACCCAAACAAATTAATAAAAAAACACCTGAAATGAATTAATGAGACAAAAGAATGAGCAAACAAGGAAGCTTACTTCTTAGGGAGAAGATCAGCTGTGGCAAATTTGTCCTAATGAAACTCAGGTAAGCACGAGAGTGAGGGTTCTGCTGAGGACGTTCCTCATCACTGAGTAGCCTTCCATCTGTAGGAAAGATGGGGCAGAAGTAGGGAGTTATGGTGGCTTTCTCTTCTGATCCTGGGAGACAGTGATTAGAACACACAGCAAATATGCCCATGCTATGTCTGGACCCTTGCATGAGTGAGCTTTTGTCCACACAGAGCCTGTCTCTATTGCTCCTACCTGTTGTTCCCATTTCTATGGTCAAATAAAAAAGTAGTTACATTTGAGTGATAATTACTGACATGTGATCTGCTCAGCTGCTGTGATTCTGTGCTCAGCTGCCTTTTCTGGAAAGTGAGCCCTTTGGACCAGGTAGATTCTCTTCCAGTTGTGACATTTTGCATTCATATCACCCATCTAGAGACAGATCTCATTTTACAAGTAGAGGCAATTCTAAGATAGACAAAAATAAATGGGTTGGGTTGAGATTTTTGTAATTCTGACAAAGAAGAGGCTAGATCAGAGTGGGTCAGTTAGGGTAGAGTTGGCTAGGGAGAGTGAGCAAGTAAGTGTGGCAGCGCTGGGGGCCGTGGCTAAAGAAGAGTGGGGATTGTGCAAAGATGTGTTCAGGAAGTGGCAGAACCTCCTCTGCTCTCTGAGTCACTTCAGTCGGTCTTATGGCACCCTGAAATAGCTTCATTTGACCATAGAAATGGGAACAACAGGCAGGAGCAACACAGGCTCTGTGTGGACAAAAGCTCACTAATACAAGGGTCCAGACCTAGCCTGGGTATACTTGCTGCGTGTTCTAATCACTGTCTCCCAGGGTCAGAAGGAAGAAGCCACCAAAGCTCCTTACAGACCAGTAGTGCCCACAACCAGTACTGTGTGCCCTTCTGTTCTAGACATCGGAACAGTGGTTGGGATGTGAACTGATAGAGCAGATTTGAATATGTCTTGTTTGCTTTGCTACTTTCTAGTTATGGAACTTTGGGCAGACCCTGAACTGCTAAGCACCCACATTTCTTTATGGGGTTATTTTTGAAGATGGCATGGTGGTCTACTGCTGGAGCTGCAGGGACACTGAAGGGCTGAAGAGCGACTGTGTCCCGAGTAAGTATGTGCACACAGCTCACACTTGCACACA
This sequence comes from Pachyuromys duprasi, assembly GCA_028658305.1. Taxonomy (NCBI): domain Eukaryota; kingdom Metazoa; phylum Chordata; class Mammalia; order Rodentia; family Muridae; genus Pachyuromys; species Pachyuromys duprasi. The sequence goes on from CM053764.1 coordinate 60,242,676, forward strand.
CTCAGCTCACTGCCTGAGGAACATAGTCATCAGAGGTTCTTTTAGAAAACATCTGTTCAGGGTGTTACACCACAGTTTCACATCCTTCCTCCTCCCACCCATACCCCCAGAGATTCTGATCCATTTCTTACCTACCTACCTACCTTGCTACCTACCTACCTGTCTGTCTGTGTAAGTATGAGTGCTCTGTCTGCATGTACACCTGCATGCCGGAAGATGGCATCAGAATCCTTTCATAGATGGTCAGGAGCCACCATGTGGTTGGTAGGAATTGAACTCAAGACCTCTAGAAGAGCAGACAGTATTCGTAAGTGCTGAGCCGTCTCTCCAGCCCCTTGATGAGTTTCTTAAGTGTATCCTCCTACCTCCCTTGGTTGAAAACAGCTCATGACAAGATTCTGTTCTTTTTAGGAATGGGTCACATTGTTTTTCCAGGCTAGGAAAGCAAGATAGGTTGAAAGCCACTGCAGAGGAGAATAAGTAGCGGTGTCCTGGGAACATTCCCACCAGGCTGAGACTGCAGCTAAGCCTCAAGCCTTCATGGTGGGTGTGATGGCTAGTCTTGGTCGTCAACTTCAGTATTTCTGGAATTAACTAAAAACCCAAGTTGTTGAGCACAGCTATGAAAGATTTTTTAGTTAACTGGATTATTTGAGACAAGATGCCTTACCTTAAATCCATATCATTTGAAGTGGGAAGACCTACCCTGAATCTGGGCCACACTTTCTTGAGGGAGCTTATATAAAGGACAAGGAAGAAAGACGATCTTTGCTGTTTGCCTTTGCTCTCATGTTAGAGCCTACTTCTTTGGGATTTCAGCATGTACGGAAGACCAGCTAAGACATCCAGCCTTGTGGCCCAAACAACCACTGGATCCTTGGACTTTTCTTTGGGAGACAGGCATTGTTGGACCAGCTGTATGTAAGCTGCTTTAATATATATATATATATATATAATACATATTATATATGTAATATATATATATATAATGTGCGTGAATATATATATATATATATATATATTCATTCATTCTATCAGTTCTGTTCCTCTAAAGAACCCTGCCTAATACGGTGCTTTTGTACTATTTGGAAGCAGTGAGTTTGTGGCTAAGAGTCACTGTGGATGAAAGAGTGCTTAGATGTCTCAAGTCTTGACTGCCGAAAGCCGAGCTGGTTGTTTTAGTTGTAGAACTATGAAAAGGCTTGGCCTGGCCTCTGAATTCTTCCATCTTCAATTTCCTCTTCATTTTTCAGGCTTCTACACACAGATCTGAGACACTGGGCTTCATCATGATTTTGGTCAGATACAGTGACAGTTTGTAGTGATTACAGATTTATTTGTAAGAGCCAACCTACTGACCTTTTTATGAATAGTGGCTTTCAAAAGACTTGAGTCTCCAAGTCAAGTATGTGTGCTTGGCAGAGGCTCCGATTTGGAAATGATGTAGTGATCTGGCTACTCTGCTCTCATGTGTCTCCAGTTACTATGCTGCTTAATACAGTATAATTTATATACACTTAATCAAATTTATTATCTTTGACAAAAAGTCAAATTCTTAGAATATTAAGATTTTTTGTTTTGTTTTTCTTTTAAAGATGAGGAGTATAATTTCCCCAAACTTGTCTAAAAATGCTTAGTTCTGCATTTAGACTTACTTAAACATATGTAAATGTGACATTTTTGAGCAGTAATTAATAAAATAGTGGTAATGTTAATCTTGAATTTTTCTTTCTCCTGGCTTTCCAAGATTCTGTAATGTCATTTAAATGACTATTCCAGTTTTCAGGGATTTTGGCTATTGCTTTCTGGGACAATGAAGTATATTGAATGAAAACTATTTTGTTAGAAACTTTTAAAGTGTGTATGTATTCACTTCAAACAGCATTTACTTGCGCTGTGCTAAATATAATGTGCTAAATATAAGTATAATGCATTTGTCTAATCACTATGACAAGCAGTATTTTTGTAAATAAACTTTGATTATTACTTAGTTTATTCCCAAACATCTTCAGACATTTCTAGCGTTCTGGATGCATTTTTCCCTTGTAGTAGTTATTTATAGCTAGTAGGTTCTACTATTTAAACAGCCATTGAATAATGTATTTATAGTCTATCTATCTATCTATCTATCTATCTATCTATCTATCTATTTATCTATCTATCTATCTGTCTGTCTGTCTATCTATCATCTATTTATCTATCATCCATCTATCATCTGTGTATGTATGTGTGTATCTATCATGTAGCCATTATCTATCATCCATGTCTATCTGTCATGTATGTAACTATATATCTATCATCTAGCCATTATCTATCATTTATGTCTATCTGTCCTCTATCTATCTATCTATCTATCTATCTATCTATCTATCTATCTATCATCTATCTCTCTCTATATCTTTCTTTTTTAAATTTATTTTTTACATTAATTACAGTATATTTACTTTGTATCCCAGCTGTAGACCCCTCCCTCATTCTCTCCCAATCACACCCTCCCTCCCTCATCTATTCCTAAATCCCTCTCCAAGTCCACTGATAGGGGAGGTCCTCCTCCCCTTCCGTCTGACCCTAGCTTATCAGGTCTCATCAGGACTGGCTACATTGTCCTTCTCTGTGGCCTGGCAAGGCTGCTCTCCTCTAAGGGGAGGTGGTCAAAGAGCCAGCCACTGGGTTCATGTCAGAGACAGTCCCTGTTCCCATTACTGGGGAACTCACTTAAATACTGAGCTGCCATGGGCTACGTGTGAGCAGGGGTTCTAGGTAATATCCATGAATAGTCTTTGGTTGGAGTATCAGTCTCAGAAAAAAACCCTGTGCCCAGATATTTTGGTTCTGTTGTTCTCCTGTCCTCTCCAGGTCTTACTATCTCCCCCTTCTTTCATAAGACTCCTTGCACTCTGCCCAAAGTTGGGTTATGAGTCTCAGCATCTGCTTTGATATACTGCTGGGTAGAGTCTTTCAGAGGCCCTGTGTGGTAGGCTCCTGTCTTGTTTCCTGTTTTCTCCTTCTTCCAATGTCCATCCTGTTTGTCTTTTTGAGTGAGGATTAATTGTCTTCCTTCTTGCTTGCTTTCTTTAGGTGTAAAGATTTGTGTAGGTTTATCCTATATTATATGTCTAGTACCCACTTATAAGTGAGTATGTACTGTATGTGTCTTTCTGCTTCTTGGATACCTCACTCAGGATGATCATTTCTAGTTCCTACCATTTGCCTGCAAATTTCATGATTTCCTTGCTTTTAATTACTGAGTAGTATTCCATTGTGTAAATATACCACACTTTCTGTATCCATTCCTCCACTGAGGGACATCTGGGTTGTTTCTAGGTTCTGGGTATTATGAATAAAGCTGCTATGAACATGGTTGAACAAATGTCCTTGTTGTATACTTGAGCATCTTTTTGGATATATGCCTAGGAGTGGTATAGCTGGATCTTGAGGAAGCACTATTCCTAATTGTCTGAGAAAGCACCAGATTGATTTCCAAAGTGGCTGTATCTTTCTAATTCTAGATCCTGAAGAAGAGAGAAAGAAAGCATGCTCTTTGTTTTTCTGTATCTTACTTATTTTGCTTAATGTGAGATTCTTCCATCCACTTCCAGAGTGTTTTTTTTTTTAACATTTAAAAGCCCCACATAGGAAGATCCAAGATGGCTGCCACGAGACAACACTCTGTCTGAGTAGTAGGAGAGCAGAAACAACGCAGCGACCAGGAGACTGAACTCTGGGACCTAAAACGCCAGCATTGTGAGTGCCAGGTGAGCAGAACTCCTACAGTGAGAAAATCAAGTGGGAAAACCCTAGAGACACCCAGTTATTACCTGGAAAAATTTCCTGGTGACCAGCAGCGCACAGCTCTGATCTGAACGAGCAGCAGCGCTGGGCGCCCGCACCCACCATTATAGACTGGATCGCACAGTCTCGCGGGCAGTCTCAGGAGGAACCGGGTGCCATTTTCGCTGAACTGCACCCTGCAAGCTCACACTCCACCTGGGTTCTGCTTCAACCCGCGGGTGTGTGGCGGGCACGAACCGATCATTGGAACCACGCCAGACTGAGTGGATTGGGGGACTGTTTTGACCAGTCCGCACACTGCAGGGGCGCTTGCCGAATGCTTCCGCCAGCAAAAACTCAGTCAGTGTGTGAGTCCGCCTGCGGATCTGGGAAGAACCTGAGTTCTGTCTCAACCCACGGCTGAGAGGATCCTGGGACCATCTTGACCAGACCTCACACTGAGGGTGAAAGCTGCATGCATCCGCCAGCAAAAACCCCAGTTCAGGTGTCTGTCCACGGGCCAGACAGAGAAGGCCTCGGGCACCATTTCAGACAGCCCTGCATACAGCCGATGCACACCAACCCAAACCCACTGTGTGTGCCCCAAATATAATCTCAGACTGTGGTGCACAGCCCCTGGCACAGAAGGAGGCGCCAAATCTCCATTCCAGGGGAGAGCCCTTAGCAGCAAGCCCAGGGCGGAGTGCACAGCCCCCAGCTGACATCTCAAACCTGGACACTCAGACTCTAGCACAGAGTGAGGAGTAAAGACTCCAGACCAGAGGGGTGACCAGCCTGCAGTGCTCACAGCTTCTAGCACA
>CM053764.1:60247767-60297006 GCA_028658305.1 Pachyuromys duprasi
GCTGTATGCAGGGCTGTCTGAAATGGTGCCCGAGGCCTTCTCTGTCTGGCCCGTGGACAGACACCTGTACTGGGGTTTTTGCTGGCGGATGCGTGCAGCTTTCGCCCTCAGTGTGAGGTCTGGTCAAGATGGTCCCAGGATACTCTCAGCCATTGGTTGAGACAGAACTCGGGTTCTTCCCAGATCTGCTGGCGGACTCACACACTGACTGAGTTTTTGCTGGTGGAAGCGTTCGGCGAGCGCCCCCGCAGTGTGGGGACTGGTCAAAATGGTCCCTCAATCCACTCAGTCTGTGGTGGTTCCGGCGATAAGTTCGCGCCCGCTGCACACCCGTGGGTTGATGCAGAACTCAGGGTTCCTCCCAGATCCGCTGGCAGACTCACACACTGACCGAGTTTTTGCTGGTGGTAGCGTTAGGCTCGTGCCCCCCCAGTGTGCAGACTGGTCAAAATGGTCCCCCAAACCTCTCAGTCTGGTGTGGTTCTGATGATGGGTCCAAGCCCACAGCACACCCGCGGGTTGAAGCAGAACCCTGGTGCATTGCGAGCTCGCTGGGCGCAGTTCAGTGAAAATGGCACCCGGCTCCACCCCAGACTGCCTGTGAGACTGTGTGATCCAGTCTAGAATGGCGGGTGCAGGCACCCAGCGCGGCTGCTCGTTCAGATCAGAGCTGTGCGCCGCTGGTCACCGGGAAATTTCTCCAGGTAATAACTGGGTGTCCCTAGGGTTTTCCCACTTGATTTTCTCACTGTAGGAGTTCTGCTCACCTGGCACTCACAATGCTGGCGTTTTAGGTCCCAGAGTTCAGTCTCCTGGTCGCTGCGTTGTCTCTGCTCTCTTACTCCTCAGATACAGTGTTCTCTCATGGCAGCCATCTTGGATCACCCTCAGAGTCGTTTTGATTTTCGATTTACCTGTTCTTAATTCAGGTTTGGTAAATTGAATTGATCAAGAAAATTGTCCATTTCATTTAGCTTTTCAAATTTTGTGGCTTATAGGCTTTTGAAATAAGACCTAATGTTTGGATTTCCTTAGTGTCTTTGTTATGTCCCCCTTTTCATTTCTGATTTTGTTGATTTGCATAGTGTCTACCTGCCTTTTAGTTATTTTGGCTAAGGATTTGTGTATCTTGTTGATTTTCTCAAAGAACCAAGTCTTGGTTACATTGATTCTTTTAATTGTTTTCTTTGTTTTTAAGTCATTGATTTCAGCCCTGAGTTTGATTATTTCCAGCTGTCTACTCCTCTTTGGTGTTTCTGCTTCTTTTTTCTCTAGGGCTTTTAGATTAGCTATTAAGTTGCTTGAATGAGATGTTTGAATTTCTTCTTGAAGGCACTTAGTGCTCTGAAATTTCCTCTTAGCACTGCTTTCATCAGCCTTACCAGGCCACAGAGGAAGACAATGCAGCCACTCCTGATGAGACCTGAGAGACTAGGATCAGAAGGAAGAAGAGGAAGACCTCCCCTATCAGTGGACTGAGTGAGATGAGCATGGGTAGAGAAGAGGGAGCTATAGGTGGGCAACAAAGTGAATGAACTGTAATTAATAAAAATATAAATAAAAAAGAAAAAACAAAAAAAATCTGAAAAAAAAACCCTATCTGACCAAAGGTTTCACAAGCATTCCATGCATACTGAGCCAATACAGTAGGACAGCTTTTTATACAGCACCAACAGTACATTAGGGCAAAGGAGAAACCTAGGGATGGCTTACAGCATGGAGGGTGTGGTTGAGTCATCTACAAACATTCTGCCAGGGCATGTAAGGACTTAGGCATCATCTTCAGATGGAGTCCTGGAACCATTTCCCTGAAGAAGTTGAGAGACATAGCCATTTAAATATGTGCAATTCTTGTTTGTCAATTATGTCTCAGTAAAACTGGGGGGAAGTGTCCGCAGACCGATGAAAGGTTAGTAGAGTATATGCAAAAAAGAACTGACAAGCGGACTTTGCTTGCAACCACAGTTGTCATCCCTGCATGATTCCTTCAAAAGTGTTTTCATTAGTTATGGTCAACACTTTGACATCAACTTACATTTCTGAGATTCTACAAAACTTCAAAAAACCTGCCTATAAAAGACTCAGTGTGTTTACACTAAGGAGGCTTCTGAACTATCGTCTTGTAGATTCTGGGCTGTCCTCTGAACAAGGCCTGTGAACGGCAGCTTAAGTGCCTTTGAATTCTTCTATTTCCATGACTATAAAGGGCATCTATCTGCTCTTGTGGCAGATATATTATAACAAGATGTCCAGACGCTTTGGAGATAAAGTTTTCTATCAATTTTAGTGACGCACAGAACACAAATGCAACTGTACATAAAATTCTATCTTAATTTATATTTTCCCAGGCTTTGATTTTCCCCTTTTGATTTGAACTTAAGTAATCTTGAGAACTCTTCAAAGGTTTTCATAAAAGACATAAAAATATCCACATGAAGACATTTTAAAGAAATTTGAAATGAGTGCCAAATGGACAGGGAAAAGCTCAGGAGGCCTCAATCCTGCAGAAGAACTACAGTGAACTGAGGAAAGCTGGGAGCAGAAATGGTGCTCCCCAGGTAAGAGCACACCAACGAGTTTTCACATTCCAAATAGGTACCCTGAGAACATTCATATAAAGAACATTATAGTAGTAATGTATCTATATACACAAATATGTATGTGCATTCACAAGTAATTAATGAAAAAAGAGGCCATGAATTTGAATGATTGAGGGAGGGGGATAGGGGAAGGCTTGGAGGGAAGCAAGACAAGGGAGAAATGTAACTAAAATATAAGCTCAAAAAAGAGAAAGTATAAATATATTTTAGACTCTCCCCTTTCTTCTTCTCCTTCTTCTCCTCCCTCTCTGCCTTCCATACTTCTTTTCTTTTGTGATTTAATGTGGATTTGGTGACAAAGAGTTAGGTATTGAGTATTTTAAAGGCCTTTTAAAATGTTTTAATTTTTTTTTAAAACCACACTTTGATAGAGCAGTTTTGTGTTTGCATGTTGGATATGTGTTTTCTCCAAACAAAGGAAGCCATCAGTTCTGGAGAAGACAGGCCTAGTCCATTTTGACAGTGCCACCTCTTTAGGAGGTCCCACAGATTACCTGTCACTTCAGGCACCAGTCACAAGCGTGGGGTGTCTGTGACCTTTTCTTCAGGTTCAGTTCATTTTCCAGTGTGCCACACAGAGCACAGGAAAACACTAACGTTTACCAATTCAATATACAGAATGTAAGCCAACAACCAGATGAGGACACACTTAAGGCAGGTCTGGAAAGTCCCCCAGGACAGAAATCCCACCCCTGTGTGCCTGCCACCCAGCATGTGGATGTGCCTTCTCCACACCCCAGAGGCTGTCAGACTCAGGCTTCGAGGCCTCTTATCAAGGCTTCATTGCATTGGCTGCTGATGACCAATGTTATCTTTGTCCTCTCTCCTCTCACCAAATGTAGGTGCAGAGCCGAAAGTCCCCCATCCTCTAATAATGCTTTGGTCCTTCAGATGACCAGCATCAATACTGAAGCTAGTAGGTTCCCCCACAAACCACCAGTCACCTCATTCACATATATGACACTCATCACTTCAGAATTCCAGATCAAGAGCAAGTACATACTTCACAATGACCAAAAAATTCTTGAGTGTCAGGACAGTATAGAGTGGCACTTGTGAGAAAGGAAGAAGCTCTGATGAGAAATGTTTTGTGGTAGGGAAAATCTCAAGTTATTTCTGGGATCACAGTCCATTTTAATCACTGGGTTCTCTTTAGATTTGAGAGTTTCCACTTGCAGTCTGGTCCTCCTTGCTGATATAATCACACCTCAGAGCTAGTTTCTCTGATAGCTTTGATAGACTAGAAAGAAGAATTGTGAGTTTGTGTTCTGACCAGATCTATGGCAGCTGACGTTGCAGTCATATGAAGTCTGTTTAAGGACAACAAAAACCATTAAAAAATGACACCGACAGTTCTCACTTAAACCTTTGCAGCGATTCATCAGGCTTTGAGGTCTGGTGCTCCCCCAGCAGAAACCATGGTGTAGCCCACCCTGTGCCTCCCACTGGGACAGCGGCAGAGCTCAGGCAGCCTGCAGCCAGCCCTGTGTTCTTGTTTTGTTCACTCCAGGGACAATGGCAGAGCATGGAATGGCAGAGCACGAGTTCTGGGCTGTGGAAATTCAGCTCAAATTTGAATTCTGTGTCATTTTCGATAATTTTAAGGTACACCTTGTGCTAGTGTGTATTAATTGCACAAAGAAATTGATTTTATGTGGCTTTTCCACACACGCAGAAACATAGTCATCCCTACATTACCCTCACTTATCTCCCTCAATGGTTTCCATCTGCCTGTTGGCTGTTGTCAGCCTTCAGGTGACTGTATCAAATGTTTTTACTTCAAGTAATGGAATATGCTGTCTTATTTACTGTCCCCTCCTGCTTGGTGGAGGCAATGGGCCATAAAGTTTTGTAACATACTTTCAGTGTAAAAATGGGCATTTTAAATCTAGCTCATGTATGTTTTACCTTGAGAAAAATTCATATTTCTCTAATAAATAAATATTTGATGTGTATGCTTGTTTTACTCACCTCTGTGTATGTGTACCACATACACAACTGGTGTCTCTGGAGGTCAGAAGAGGGGGCTAGATCCCTAGAGTAAAAGAGGGTTTTAAGCTGCTATGTGTGTGCTGGGAACCAAACCCAGGTCCTCTGCAAGGACAAGCAGCCGCTAAGCCATCTCTCCAGCCCAACGTCTGCGCTAGTGCATGAGTTATTCTTAAAAACATTACACAGTGCTTGGCATAATGCCTTACACAAAATGTGCTTGAAGCAATCTCACTAAGTTTTGTAGTGTTTCAGACACTGACATATATTCTTGATCTGCCAGTATCAAGGGGACTAAACATAGAAGTTTCCTGTTGCACTCCATCCTTCTTTTTTTTTTTTTTTTTTTGAGGGCTGGTGTTTTGCCCTCAAATCCTAAGGGCATGCCCTTGATGATGACCTAACTTTCTATTACAAGATCCCACCTCCTGTAGATTCTGCCAGCTTTGCTGTCTTTGGACTTTGGCGACATTAAGATCCAAGGCTATTTTACCACAGAGAAATCCACCCACGAAGAGGAAAGTTTACTGTCTTTAACCCTTTAATCCTGCTACTCACTTCATATGTTCAATGTCAGACTTTTCCCAAAAGACAAAAAGTGTTGATTACATTAAAACAAAGTTGAGTAAGTTCTCCTACTCTGCATTGGTCAAGTCTCCCTGCAGTATTGAGCTTATTTTAGGGGACTTTGTTTTAGTTTATTGTTCTGGAGACCACTGAGAGAGACAGTATCAACAAGGAGACTGAAAATTATACCACAAAGACTGGGAAACATTGTCCTGCAAAGAAAGATAAGTTCTTTGGGCTTAATATTTCACATCAGTGTTGAAGACGTGTCTTCCAGGATGTGGAACAGGCTTGTCATTTAATGTCTTCAGTACTCATAACCACCAGCTTAGAATCTGCAATAAACATTTCTAGCAATCTCATCTCTTAGTGGAGCAAGCTACTTAAAACACTATCCATTACCTGAGATTCTAGTAGCAGCCATACACACATATATGGTAAAACTTATATGTATTATAATAATGTACTGCGGTTTTATTTGTTCAAGAAGTTTATAAGCTGTTCTGGTTTTGGCTTATCAACTCCATCCTAACTATAGTCCATTCTTGTTTTTACAGCTGTATAACATTTCAGTGTATGAATATATTGCAGATTATCTTCCATTCTCCTGTTTAAAAAACATTAATTTTGTTTAGAACATTTCACTGCTATAAATACACTATTTGTATCTGCTGATATTCATGTGGAAGAATTTCTCCAGGATTTAATTGTAAGAGGAAATGCTGAACCATTGAATGTGTGAATGCTTAACTTTGTAATGCCAAATTCTTTAAAAAAATTATTTGTACACAGTGTCCAAGTGGGTATCCTATTAAAGGGAACAGGGACTATTTCTGATATAAACTCAATGGCGGGCTTTTTGACCTCCCTCCCTCTCCCTCCCCCCGGGGGAGGAGCAGCCCTGCTATGCCACAGAGGAGGACTTTGCAGCCAGTCCTCAAGATACCTGATAAACCAGGGTCAGATGAAAGGGGAGGAGGTCCTCCCCCTATCAGTGGACTTGGAAAGGGGAAAGGAGGAAATGAGGGAGGGAGGGTGGGATTGGGAGGGAATGAGGGAGTGGGATACAGCAGGGATATAAAGTTAATAAACTCTAACTAATGTTTAAAAAAATTAAAAAAGAATAATTAAAAAATGAAAAAAATTATTTGTATTTTAGATTATAATGAAATTAGTTTTCCTTACAGCTAAGGTTGCTATAATATTTTTTTTCTTAAATTATATTGCCCAGTTCCCAAGAATATCTACTGACTTTCTCATTAGATGACTCTTAAAGATGCCTTTCAAATTCCCAATGACGAACAATTGGGTACCTCAGCAAAGTCATTTCCTTTGAGATATTTCAAGAGAGATCTGTCTTCACAGCCTCCCTGCTTTGCTGACTCATTGGACTCTCCTCATCTTTCTTGTTAAGCTCATTTTCCTTTTGCTAGAGGGTTTAAGGATGCAGACTCAGAAGCAAGGATACCAGAGTGTTTTCCAAGCTATTACCATCAGCTGAAAGGCCTCATTCACACCTAAGGAAAAGGTCTCGGGAACCCCCACCCCCAACATGCCCACCCCAGCTAATCTGTTATCTTCCTGTAGTAGTGTTTTATGACTGGAATGATTTCATTATGTTGAATTTCATAAATAACACATCATTAGTATGTTGCCTAGAGGGAGAAACCATATTATGATATAACTTTCTTTCCAAGTATTTGGTTCAAGTTGGATTTGCCAATGAATAAAAACAAAATAATGTGTGGGAATTGATTCCATATTTTCATAGTCTTGCTACTGGCTATAGAAGAACAGCTAGTACACACATAAAACTCCAACTAGTTTCTGATTTTGTTGCTATGAAATTAGCTGACTGTTCAGTACAAAGCCTAATGAGTCATGTTAAAACCCAATACTAACCTGGGCTACAGAGTAGAAATAAGTCTACAATGACAGACATATGCTAGCTTCTTGTTTTCTTAACCATCTCGGCACTCAGTCTTTCCTGGATTGGATTACATGAAGGAAACTGCTTTTCTTGAGGAATGCTTCTGTTAAAACAGACAAAACAAACAATCAAACAGGCCCTGGATCACAGGGTGTGAGCCAACACCCATGTGGATCACAGAAACACACTGCCACATCCTTCTGATATTCTGTACCTACTGATGCTTCAAGCAATGTTGACCTCTGAGTTTATCAACCAGCACCAGCTGTGGTAGCTACAAGCCCTTGGATAGTGTGCTAGATAATTATGCTTGCAAGCACTATTTTCTAAAGTACTTTGTAGAAATGGGCAAAGTCATAAATTGCTTGCCATTGCTAGGAAAAGCATGTGTCTGTGTAAATAAACAAGCATTTTCAGATAGCTGTTGTGATTACACCATTTTGTACAGAGTAGAACAAGGGGCATGTGAGGTCCTGTTTCCACAGCCCAAGGGACATAGGTGCAGGGAGGGTCATATCTGAGAGGAAAATACTTTTTTCCAGAGAAGCAGAATGAGGCTCATATGGATTTGAGGGACCCAGGAAAGGAGAAGTGATTAGAATTTCAGGCATTCTTGGGCTACTAGATCAACTCAAAATGCACAGGCGATTCAATTTTTGAGAACAACGCAGATGAAAAAAAATCTCCCTGCACGTTTACATTTAAATATCGCTGACTCCGAGTTCCCACAAAAAGATTCACATTGCCATGAATTGGAGATGGCAAGCTCTGCACTGTTGCCAAATCTACCCAACTGTTCATTCTTCAGTTTAGCTTATTGGAGTTTTCTGGATATTATATTCCTACTGTATAAGCGTATAGAATGAGAAACTCATGCTTCTGGGCTTACATGGTTTAAAAAGCTAAGGAAGTGAAACACTTTAGAAATATGGGCAATTCTTATAAATAACCATTTGAGAACGACACTTCACCAATTCTCTGCGATTGGAAATGGGCTGGACAGCACGTACTGGAAGAGGGAGGGAAGACGATCCCCACTTCTTCAAAGATGTATTACCTGGTATTTTCTGTTTTTATTAGAAAGGAAAAAAAATCCTGACTCCTCCTTCTTCATCTTGCATTTTCTTTCCTCCCTAACCTCCTGCTTCTCTTGCATGTTGGAATAATACCTGTTCTCATGACTGTGAGACCATTCTTGATTAACATGTTTAGAACAAAGAGAGTGGATGGCTGGTTTACAGTCTGAAGAAGTAATTTATAGTATTAGGAAGAGTCTAGGATCTTCACCATCTTCACATAATTAAAATTTCGGAGAGGAGCAAGGGGCTGGAGGCATGGCTCTGCAGCTGGCCGCACTGGCTTCTCTTCCACAGGGTTCGGCTCCTCACGGCCATCTGTAACTGCAGCTCCAGGGTATACAAAGCTCTCTTGCTCTCTACTCAGTTCTGTGTACACGAGGCTTTCACAGAACAAAGACATACATCCAGATGAAACATCACTACGCATAAAATAAAATAATTTTACAAAGAGAAGAAAAGAGCCACAAATCTGCTACAGTCTACACTCTGGAGTTCCCAGGAGGGGTCAGTGACTGCTGGACACAGCCGTGTGTGGGGTTCAGTTGACATGCACCCCATTTCTCAGACATCACCCCGAAACTCCCAGCAGCCTGGTCGCAGAAATCAAATATCAGTTCTTATAAATCAGGAGCCAGTACTGTTTTTCTGAGCAGTGCAGAACATTGCTAAAGTTCACAGGCTTTTCCTTCATTATATAACAATGACAACGACTCAATTTAGGCGTCTAATGACCCAAGCCAGTCATCCACAGCAGCAAAAATTTAATAGCAACTTTATCTGGAATGCTCTCAAGGAACACTTCCCAGGAAACCATTACAGCCCTTCAGTTTACAAAACAATTGGCTTTAATCTTTAATACTGTTAAGCAGTAGGGGGCAGATATGCACATTAGTATAGCTTTGTTTTTTATAAATAGCATTTAATCTACCATATTCAGCCCCTGTTGGGCTGAGTATCTTCTGTCAGACAGTTTTAGATTTGACTTAACGGTACAAGAGTTCCTTTTTTCTTGAAAGGCACGGCACCGTGCTTGCCTTCCCAGGATGCATAAGTTCATATAGCGATGAAGTTTGAAGGCAAAAAGCTCCTACGTGTTTCCGTAAGGAAACATGTGACTTACTGAAATAAATTTAAGTTACTATTAGAGTAAGCCACTATAAGGCAGTTTCCTGGGTTTGGCGGGGAAACGTCAGCTCCATTTCATTCACTCCTGTACTCTGTGCTGAGCAGGAAGCTCTGGGTGGTACCACCTCCTCATCTGCTCTGTGCTTTGACACATTTGAATCCTTTCCTCTCCCTTTGCATGAAGAGAAATCAGATGTAAATTTCAGGCATCTCTTTCTCAAGGAAGCAGATAGATGTTTTTACTTTCACAGTGTGCTTTCAGATGACACGGAAGAAGGACTTTAATAGGATTGCTAAAATTGAAGAGCTGGGTGAATTGAAAATGACTTGCAGGGTACTTGCACCAGAACCTAGTTCATGCCAGCTTATACTGCAAGGCACCATGTACATATTCTGGGCACCTCCCTCAACTGCTAGACTTACTCGATGATAAAAATTATAATTACTACTTTTTATGCTAGAATAGGCACAAATATGACATGAACATAGCCAACAATTTACTCTATTTTCAGGTGAGTGAAACAAAAGGGCTTTAGACGACTTCACTATAATTCATTGATTTGGAGGTGGGTCCTTAGGCTTCCAGTTAAGGACATTTGACTATTAGTTAAGAGTATCTTTTTAGGGATGTTGGATGTTGAGGACTGACATAGACAACGGATAGCAAGACCTGCTCTTTGCAGGAAGCATGTGGTCAATTTATAGATAAAACCACAAAAATACCCAAATATGACTAAACAGCTAGGTGTCACCCACTTTAATGTGATTTAACAGCTTTGGCATAAAACACTAGACCAGATGAAAAGGACAGACTAGCATCCCTGATCATCAGAGTATCTAAAATGACCAGAGTTTCAGATGGTCCCACCAATGACAAAAACGCAGTGGGGATGGGGGCGGGGCGTGTTATTGAAGACAAGAGTTGCCATGGTCATGGCGTCTCTTCACAGCAATAGAAATTGATTCCTAATAGACAGTTACCGATCTTTAGCCCTCTCCAACAAACCACTAATTTCCTCGTGCCCCTTTTAGTCAGTAAGCAGCCTGGTCACCTTGTATCACAGCTACCTCCCATGCATTTTACCAGTGTGAGGTCCCAATAAAGGAATTTCCTATGCTATGTTACTCAGTCTTACTTCCATGCATTGAGGGCTGAGCTCATCCAAGGTTTTCCTTAAGGCCCTAACATAAGGAGAAGGAATGTATCTCCTTCTCTAAACCCAGGAGTATACTTGGCAGAACCAGTAATAATAGCCTGAGGTCAGGGGCTGTGGTAGCTTTGGCTTTGAATCCTGAGAGAACCCAACTCTTTTTCACCCTAGAGGGCCTACGGTTATTGGTCTCAAGGCTGCTGTGTTCTTCAGACACTCTGCTCCTCCTGTGCAACATTGTTTGATTAGCTTCCAGCTGACTTTGTTCCACTGTGTAGCATTTTCTGCTGACCTGGTCCCATTTTCCTTTTCAGGAAAAACAGTATATAAGATGCTGTACTTCTTAATAAGTTTGCTTTGTACAAGACATAGCTGTACAAAACTTCCTGAGCCCAGTTTTTCTGTCTTTCTTGATTTTTCATCTTCTACCCACCTGCCACTTAGGACCCTGTCACTGCAAAATGACCTGTTGGTCTAGGTCACCAGTGTTTTCATATCACCAGTTTGCAATTTGGTATCAAAAGTACACCCTTTGTTTTAAAAGATTATATTAATACTACTTCTGCTACTAAAATAATAATTATTAAATAACATAAATATAATAACAACATTATTATTGTATACGAATGGTATATCTGTGTAAATGCTGCCATTGTGTGTATCAGAGCACGCAAGTATAGGACAACTTTGTGAAATATGTTCTCTTCTTCTACCTATATGTAGGTTCTGGAGTCAGAACTGAGGTCATTAGGTTTGTGTGGCAGTCACCTTTATCTGCTGAGCCATCATCTTATTGACTCCTAAAAGTACATTCTGGTGAAACTCATTCTTTAATTGCAAACAATATTGGAGAAACACAAGTGTTGAAATCTAAGCCTAGGTTTGAAATGTAATAAATTTATTTTAGATCATTTTAGGCTTTACATATCTGTAGAAATGGTTTCCCTCTTGGGTATTGGGGTAGTATTTCTTTTTGATAATTACTACCTATCAACTGTCAGTTAGAAAGACTCCCCCACTGTGGTCACACGTCAGGTGGCTCAACAACTTGAATGAACTGCTGCTGAACTAAATCATCTATACACACGTTGAAATAGAAGCAGCGTGTAGACATGTCCTCTATCATCTGACTTCAAATACAGACCTCTGTATCAATGACTATGCTTTCCACGGGATACCCTCCACTGTCCTGTTTCCATCAAACAAGGCCTTCATTAAGAACAATATGCTCAGCATGGTGACATATGCTGTGGCAGAGGCAAGGGAGATGCTGGACCCTGTGCTTGACTTCAAAAAGCTTCTAGTCTATTATGAAAGATGAAATCAAATTGCAGAAAACTTAAAACTGCACAGCACCATGAGATGTTTGAACAGATGTTCACAGAGGGTAAGACAAGGGGCCTTTTTTACGGCACAGGTTGACAAGAGCACTTAGCAAAGACCGTGCTAGGGGTTGAGGCAGGCTGTACTCACAAGGACAAGTCTCAACATGCTTTTCTCTGCAACCTGTTTCTTATTTATTGAACTGAAAGTAAATTGTTTTTATACAACATATTCTGATCATAGTCACCTTTCCACCCTTCTAAACCCATGCCTTCCCCCCCTTAAAACAAACTAAATCAAACAAAACCAACAAATAAACAATAATAAAACAAACTAACAATAACAAACAAAAGACAGAAAGAAAGAACACATAAAACGCACCCCCCCCCACACACACACCAAAAAACACAAAATTGGAAAGCATAAAATATGAGCAAAAGACAGTAAGGTAAAAAATGTCCAAATGCCTCGGAATCTCCAAATATCTATGAAAATACCTTTGAGATTGTTTTCTCTTGAGCAGCTCCTGCTGGGCAAGGCTGCTCTTAGGTGTGGTTTCTATCGCCAGTGAGACACCCTGGGAGAAACTAGCCTTTTCTTTGTGAGCAGTTGTCAATAGGAGGTAGCTTCTTCATTAGGAACGGGAGCGCATGTTGACTTCCCCACCTCACACGTCAGAACATGTCTGGTTTAGACCTGTGCAGCCCTTTGTGTGCTGCCACAGTCTGAGTTCACACTGTGCCCAGTCCTGTTGTATCTGGAACATTGTTACCTTGGTATCATCCATTCCCTTCTGCCCCTTAGCATCTTTCTACCTCCTCTTCCACAAAGTTCTCTGAGTCTTGAGGGGAGGGGTTAGATGAAGACATCCCATTTAGTATTGGGTGTTCCAAGGTCTCTTACTCTCTACTTGTTGTCTAGTTGTAGGTCATCGTGTTGGTTTACATCTCCTGCTGGAGGAAGCTGTTCTGATTATGGCTGAGTGAGACACCTATCTCTAAGTACAGAAGAATGTCCTTAAGCATCATTTTATTGCTGTGTTCCTTTAGCGGAACAATAGTATTTAGTTTTCCCCTGGGTCTATATCCTATTTAATCTCAAGTGCTTGGTCACCCCAGTAGTGTCAGGCATAGGTTCCATCTTATGCAGTAGGCTATAAGTCAAATCAGATATTGGTTAGTTACTCCCACAAGCTCGTGTCACCATTGCATGGGCATTTTTGCAGGCAGTTCACCATTCTAAATCAAAGGGTTTATAACTGGGTTGGTGTTTATCTACCTTCTAGTATCATGAACACTAGCCAACAGGGGTAAAGGTAAAGCTGGGCACCAGCTTGACTTCTCGTGTTCAATGAGACATGTAGGTGGCTTCGTCAGCCACAGGACCTTACCATCAGTTTGTGGAGAACAACCAGTGTAGTCTGTTTTCTAAGAGTTCCAGTAGACCCCCACCCACAGAGGGAGAACAGAAGATTCATGAGCATTGAAGTTGTCAAGGCCATAAGAGTATAAAAGAGGTGTTCTTACTGCATTTGATGCTACTTATTTCAAGACAAGAAAGACTTCTCCAAACATTTAGTTATGACTTTTCGTGGCAACCAGGTTGTTTATAAGTTTGACTTTGGGTGTACAGATGTGATCTTCAGCAAATCCTACTGGCGTGTGGCACTGCAACAGCTCTACATGACCGTTACATGCCAGATGAAAGGGTGAATCATGGAAATTAACGCTGTTCTTATCTGGGAGCTCAGAGACATACAAACAGCTATTTTTCCAAGAAAGTTTTGTACAATTCAAAGAGGAAAAAAGATAAGAAGAAAAGCTTAATCTTCAATTATTCCCATTCTTGGTCAGTGATTGTGAGAAATACACATGTAAAGTGCTGCTTTCTCTGAAGCCCTGTCCAGGAAGCACAACAATGGCCCAACAAGTACTGAACAGAGAACCTCATTTATTGGTCTCCCTAGAATTTCTCTTTCACCCCAATACTGAGCAGTTTCCTTTATTGTGTTAGATTTCATTTTAGATCATTCTTTTTCAGTTAGGAGTAGAATTAAAAAAGTAATAAATCTACTTTGAAATTTTCAGTGCCAAATTGGATAGCAAATGTCTAGAAAACGCATCTCATTCCTCTTTTGCTCTGAAGGTTCCTGTGCAGAAGGGTCTCATTCAGTGTTTCTCTCCTTCTGTTCCAGGGTTGTTAACCATCATGCTGCGACAGTTAGAGACAAACCAGCCTTGCTATGAAAAACGTTGATGGTTCAGCAGCTCTTTATTCTCCTCCCTGTAGTGATCATTGTGGTACAGAATGATTTTTGAGGTTATAGCATAAGAAAAATGTCCTAGGAATTCAAGCCTTATTGATCCTGCTGCCTTACCGTCTTATCACGGAGGCCGGAAGACGCCAACCTGAGCCACTTTTTCCAGCCCAGGAAAGACGCTGTGCATGAAACCTGGAAGCAGTGGCTCACATCAGAAAACCATTATTGGGGGAATTACAGATTCCTGCTCTTTGAAGATATTTATTTCTTCAAAGTTCTTCATTTGTGTTTAATCATTTCCTTTAGTTGATTTCAGGCACAAATATAAGAAAAACAGATTTTCTGTTATGATCACAGCTGGCCCAGTGGTTAGTATAAAGACCATATTCTAAGTTTTCCAAATTTCCTTGCAAATAATCTTATCTTGTTGCCTTCATTAGAATGCCTCTGTGTCTGATACTTGTCTAAATCTTATTTCATGAATATTATTTTAAAAATAAAATCTCAAAGAAAAAAAAGCTTAATGGAAATTCACCAAACTATTAACAATAGCAGTTTTCTTGAACAGTTAGATGGTAGGTGATTATATTTTATTTTATTTTTTTAATTCTTCATGTATGTTTCACATCTTTCTACTAAGTTACTAAATGCCATGTAGTATGACAACAAAACCAGAAGAATATATTAAAATTATAAATACTTACAAAGTAATGCCCTATTTATCACTGCACTTAACACTTGTATGACGTAAATATTTTGGGCTCTCCTTTCATAGCTACCTTTAAAAAACAGAGATGGGGCAAGGTAAATGTATGGTATTGCCTGCAGAAGCGCTTTGCTACAATTACATGATCACATAATGATGATTAAATATCTGGGTCTGCTTCCAATAAAGAAATGAGAAATAGCCTAATTACTGTAGTTTGCAAGTGAAAACCTATTCATTTATCATTTCATCGAATATTATGACCAGATTTTTATAAAAAGAGCTTTTCTCCCTCTCGATCTATAATTTTTCCCTTTTATAGACTGAGGCTGTGTTGAGCAGACGCAAGAGACTGCAGTGGCATTATTGATGACAGCCTGCCAGTCTACTCCAGGCTGTGGGGAGATCAACACGGTTGGGCTTCCATGCCTCAGGCCACAGAAGTGGCATCCGTGCATCTTTCTCTCTTTCATTTCTAGCATGGACATAAGTCTGTTTTCCTGTTAGTCTGATACAGGGAAGAATGGGAAGATGAGGCCAGTCAGCTGATCTGCCTTTCCAGCCTTCTTTGAAAACCTGGAAATGAGTTGATAGAAAGTAAACCTTTTTTTTTTTCTTTCAAATTTGGGAGAAACAATTGCATTGAATATATCTGTGGGCTGTTCCCTAAACTCTAAGCTCAGCTATTAAATGTACCAAGTATAGTTTGACATGATTGTGTGAGGTTTTCTTGTTTGTCTGCTTAGTCATAAGGCTAATGAGTAGTGATGACAAAAAAAGTTTCCAATAACACCAATACTGAATTATTCTGAATTTTTATATTAAAATTTTATTTTTTATTAATTACAATTTATTTACTTTGTATCCCATCTGTAGTCCCCTTCCTCATTCCCCCAACCCACTCACCCTCCTTCATCTCCTCCCATGCCCCTCTCCAACTCCACTGATAGGAGAGGTCTTCTTCCCCTTCCATCTGACTGTAGCTTATCAGGTCTCATCAGGACTGACTGCATTGTCCTCCTCTGTGGCCTGGTTCATACCAGCTTTATTCGTAATAGCCAGAACCTGGAAACAACACAGATGTCTCTCAATGGAGGAACAGATATAGAAATTGTGGAACATTTACACAATGTAATACTATTCAGCAATTAAAAACAAGGAAATCATGAAATTTGCAGATAAATAGTGGGATCTAGAAAGGATCATCCTGAGTGAGGTATCCCAGAAACAAAAAGACACACTTGATATATACTCACTTATAAGTAGATATTAGACGTATAGTATAGGATAAACTTGCTAAAATCTGTACACCTAAAGAAGGAGGATCCTGAGTAAGATGATTAATCCTCACTCAGAAAGACAAACGGGATGGACATTGGAAGAAGGAAAAAACAAGGAACAGGACAGGAGCCTTCCACAGAGGCCCTCTGAAAGACTCTACCCTGAAGGGTGTCAGAGCAGATGCTGAGACACATAGCCAAACCTTGGGTAGAGTGCAGGGAATCTTTTGAAAGAAGGGGGAGATAGAAAGCCTTGGAGGGGACAGGAGCTCCACAAGGAAAGCAACAGAACAAACAAATCTGGACACAGGCGAGTTTTCTGAGACTGATTCTCCAACCATGAACAATTCATGGAGATAACCTAGAACCCCTGCACAGCTGTAGCCCATGGCAGCTCAGAATTATTTTGAATTTAATGACACAGTTTATGGACTCTGGTGTCTTACTATCTCTTCCATTTCTTTCAGCTGAGTCAAGGTTATTTCATGAATTGTGACAAGGAGCTGTAACAAGTATAAAATCTTCCCCACTTGCTTAGCCAATACAGAGGGGAGGCTTTCTGCTTGTCTTTTGGACAAAAAGATAATATTAAAAAACAAAAAAAGAGAAAAGAAAAGAAAACATACTAGTAATGACTTTGAAGTAAATTTTTGAGATATGCAGTTTTCAAGTTGCAACCTCTTTTTTCAGCATTTCTCTTCAATCTTTCCCGTGTTTCTTACATGCACCATAAATATCTGCCATATGTATATTGTTCTCTAGAGAAACAGAACCAATAGTATTTTCACAGAAATTTCGCAGGAGAGACTGGAAGCTGTCTTGGTTGTTGTTCTATTGCTGTGAAGAGACACTTTGACCAAGGCAACAAAAGAAAGCATTTGATTTAGGGCTTGGCTACAGTTTCAAAGACTTATTCCATTATCATCATGGTGGGGAGCATGGTGGCCCACAGACAGACATGGTGCTGGAGAGGTAGAGAGGGGTGGGTCTGCCTGGCATGGGGTTTTGAAATCTCAAAGCTCAATGCCTGTGACACACTTCCTCCACAAGCCACTCCCCTTAATCCTTCTCAAACAGTGCGGCACGTGATGACTAAGCATTCAGATATATAAGCCTATGGGCGCCATTCCGATTCAAACTACCACAGCTAACCAACTAAAGCAGGAAGAGTGGGGCGGCAGCCTGGGAAGGAACGCCGCTGCGCCAGTGTGAATGCTGCTTGCTTACAGATGGTCTCTTTTTTGAGGGAAGTCAGTCAGGTCTTCTACGTGGGCACTCATCTGATTGGATAAGCCTACCTCTACTATGAAGGTCGGTTGGCTTTATTTGAAATCCATGTTTATTTGAAGTCCACTTCTACCAACATTCACTCTGGGGAGCCACTGAGTTCATTGGGTTTCCTGGACAAGGGTGAGGGGTTACTAACATATTAAGGTCACCTAAAATCTCAGAAATCTTCAATGTACTGCAACCCTCTTATCTATGGCTTATGTTCTGTGCTTTCAGTCACTCATTATTAACCGTGATCTCAGCATAATAAGTGGAAAGTTCTTGAAGCAAATATATTATGAGTTCTAAATTGCATAGTGTTCTGAGCCACATGTTGAAATCGGGCTTTCCCAGGCTCAGGAAACAAAGCCTCTCTTTATCCAGATTTTCTACGCTGTGTGATGGGCCTGCTTGTTAGCCACTCAGTCATCCTATAGGCAATCACAGTGACTGTAATGATGTCCCAACACTTATGTTCAAGAAAGTTTTAGATCATGTCACCTGCCTGTGTACGTGTATCTCACTATACAGATACTATGTCACAAGTGCAAGGATTGAAAGGCAGGGAGGGAGAAGAGACATGAGGGAGAGGAGATACTTATGTAACTCCTATAACAGACTATTATTTCATTTGCTCTGTTTTATTATTAATTATTATTGTTAATGTATTGTGGATAGCTACTTCACAAATTAACTTTTTTATTGGTATGCCTATTATAGGCATGATTTTTAGAAAGACTGGATATAGAGAGTCCAGTGTCATGATTTTAAGCACGTATTGTTGATGTTGTAATGCATTGCTAAAATTCCTGTGTGGGGCAGATGTGAGCATTTCTCTGTACTTCTTAATCCCAGAGAGCAACCAAAGTCCAATTCCACCAAAGTTCACTTTAGGGAACTGCTGAGTTAATTGGGCTTTCTGGACATGGGTGAGGGGTTACTAACAGCAGTGTGGGTCACCCCACAACAAATACACTGGGAAGTCTATACCAGGCATGGAGGGTGGTTTCTCCATAGCTACAGATGGAGCCTCCTCCCTTAAATCTCTCACAGTCTATATAATCTAGGCCCTGCCTGACACCTTGAGACCATTGTCAACCAAGACAGAAGTGCTCACAAATGGTTGGTGAGGGTTCAGCAGCCCTCCACTAGGAGGGATTGTCAACAGTCCATAGGCAAATTGTGATGAGTGCTTTCAAGTGGGCACAGCTGATCTCATGAAGATGGTGGCAGTGTCACCAGCGGACAGTACCTTACCACAGAGTATATCTCTCAGCTAAGGTTAAACTACTGCAAAAGCTGACCAATAGGTGAGCATCATGGCTCTCATGGTAAATAGGTAAAATTGATCATCACAGGGCATGTGATTGGGTAAGTGCCCATGCATTTTGACATCACCTCTCATCTGAAGAAAGTCATTGCTTTAACCCCTTCCCCTCTTCACTGGAAGCCATGTCCTTCTGGTATGTCATGTTATTTTGAATACTTTAACTGTTAGATTCATTGTGAATCTTTGAATGGTTTTCTCATTCCTCACTTTCTACTTCTCTGCTCGGTTTAAAATCCTTTTAACAGAAAACTAGCTTAAATAGAGCCACCTTTTGAAGGTCTCATCTCCTTTTGCTCCCATGGTACCTGGAAGAGTCTTTATTTCAGCATATGGGATATGCTATATGGATGCATTTGTCTCTTCCGTTAGATGAGATTGCTTCAGCTGCAGTGATGCTGTTGTCCAGGAAGACCTAGGTTCACCGTGACTGCTGGATGGATGCTTCTTGAACGAATTGTGGATCTGAAGGTTATATGTCCTTATTCTGATATGTATGGTTTGAGATAAAAGAGTTTTATAAAGATCATGAACATGGCTTCTATGTTCCCATGATAAAACTTGGCAGACAGAACACTTGGTGAAGCTGGGGTCACTTACAAAAGGAAGAAGGTAGAATAAGTAGGGTGTCTGTTCATAAATACTTCTTATCTTGATTTTTCTGGGGATGGGGCTGCTCTTGCCATGACCTACATTCTTCTCTTATGTACTCATTGATAAATATGAAGTGGTGTCATTGCTTGTAATCATGACACTTCATGTTTGTTTAGTTTCATTTTACATAGAATGGTTAAAGTACAGGAAGCTCATTGTTTGCTCGACCCTTTCCCATCTGTACATGTACACCAAGCTGTGAGCAGCCTAGATAAACTAAGGAAGCTCACCCCCTTGCAGGTCTTCATTGACCTGTAGGCTGTGGACTCCATGGTAAGAAAATGAACTGGAGGTTTTTGGGTTAGCACCAGAGGTTGTTTGTTAAATGAGACAAAGCAGCACTGAACTCAGGGAAATAATACGCACTGCACTGGGACAGCAGGAAATGTAGGTTGAGATGAGGTGGGTTATCACAGGCATTTTTGCTGCACTTCAGACATTTAAACTTTCCTAAGATCTGGCTCACCACCCCAAGTTTCCTTAAACTTTTTCCTTTGCATAATTGAGTGCTCAGCTGGATCCTGTGCTCTCCAGCCCTGATTTCCTTCCTAATTGCACAAGTGGCTGAGCTCTTACAATGCCATATTTCTGTTCATTTGCATTTATACAATACACTTCACCATGTGATTCAAATACAGCATTTGAACGAGGAGTTCTGTGTCTGTCTTTAAGATTCCTATAATGGCCGGTTCCACGAATAGAGCAAGTCTTGGGAGGGTTACTATAATCTCCATATGAGACTGTCTTCTTTCAATTGGCCAATATTCAGCTGGCTTCTGAGGTGATGCTGAGCAGCAATTCAAATGGAAGAACATAGCAGTAAGTAGAGGGAAAGAACACCCAAGGTGGTCATGTAAAAGCTGTTTTCAGGTCAGAATAAAAGAACATGGGATTTGTTTTATTTTATTCTAAGCACCATATAATCAAAAGGGTCTCACGCTCTCTGGGAGTTCCCTGTATGCGGTAGCTTTATATGTTGTTGAACAAAGCCGGAAAAAAATTCTTGCCTTGGATTTCCTTTCTACCTCACATATTTATTTTCAATTCAGATGAAGAGGTCTCCAGTAAAATAATGTAATTTTTAGAAAATGTCCAGAGAAGCCCTGTTGATTGCCTATCACATACACTTGAGGTAGCCAAGTCTATCCACGATGTGAACGATATAGCACAGTCTGAATTTTGATCACATTATTCTTATAAAGCACTTAAATAAGCATGAGTTGTTGATTTGTCCTGCATGGCAGAATCACTGGGACCAGAGAGGGAGGGTTCCTGGTAGGTTCATCATGCTATGTCTTTCCCTCTAGAAGGGCTGCTCAATATATACTCTATTGACACGTTCTTTGTTGTAGGTGTCTTCAACACAGCGAAGGCTGAAAGCATCCCTGGCCTCTACCCATTGGACAACAGCTATATTCCAGATAGGACAACCAAAATATCTCCCAACTTCCCTGGGGGAACATTGCCTTGGCTGGGAACTACTGATCTAAAATGATTGCTATGGTCAACCTACTCAAATCATCAAGTTTAAAATCTAACAGTGTCATGTTTCAGTTGTACTATGGAGATTACTTATTCATTAACTACCTTGAGGTTTCAAACAATAAAACCAATACATTTCCTACTATGCTCTACCTGGTGTGGTCATCATAGCTCTCTAGAGAAGCATAAGCAAGAGGAGAGAAGATAGACAGAGGGTCCCTAGAGAGGTGGGTATCGCGGGAAATGTTTTTAGAAATTGTCCCATGCCATGAGGTACAGTCTGTGGGCACTATATCCAGGAAAGGCTGACAGCCTGGGAACCATGGCTAGTATAGTGGGTGGGATCACTACATTTCAGAGTCTGAAGACACTAAGTCCCGAATAGTTTTATGTCAACTTGACAGAAGCTGGAGTCATCTGAAAGGAGCGAAGCACTGGGACAATTCCTTCATAAAATCTGTACGGCATTTTCTTCATTAGTGAATTATCAGGCAGCATCTAGCCCATGGTGGGTGGCACTACCCCTGGGCTGGTGGTCCTGGGTTTTATAAGAAAGCAGGCTGAGCAAAGCCAAGAGAGCAAGCCAGGAAGCTACAACCTTCCATAGCCTCTGCAGCAACGCCTGCCTCCAAGTTTTTGCCCTGCTTGAGTTCCTGTCCTGACTTCCTTTGATGATAAACATTGATATGGAAGTGTAAGCTGAATAAACCTTTCCCCCAACTTGCTTTTCTTGGTCATGTTGTTTCATGTAGCAATAGAAACCCTAACTAAGACACCAGAAAAGAGGCTATGATGTCCAAGGACATGTTTCTAGATGCTCAATCGGAGCAGAGAAAGAACTCACTCTTCCCCCAGGCAGGTTTTATTAAGACCCTTGGTGGCTGGAGTGCTGTATGCTCCTTACTCAGGCTATTGCTTCATATACTAATCTCACCCAGAAACACCTTTTTAGCCCAGATAATGTTTTATCATTTATTTAGGATTCCTTTAGGCTTCAAGTTAGCATAAAACTAACAGTCACAACTGCTTTATGCTTTTTTCCCAGTGCAGGCCAAACAAACACATGTCACTTCATAGATTTTCTGGCAAAACATTTTTGGTTCCATAAATCAAATCTAAGTAGATTATTAGCATTGCTTTAAAATATTTAGTTTATAAATAGGGTATCACAGCTGATGCTGCTCTGTAATATTTCAACCCAGAATAAAAATCTTATACTTTCTGATGATTCACAAATTGGCTTTATAAATCTGTACTCACCTGAAGTTATAACTCCAGAATCTAATTTGTGGGCCTGCCAGCCAAATCTTAGCAGCATGCTAAGATTTACAAGTCTCTCTTTTATTAATGGTAGTTGTAGCCAAACTGTTTTTAGTACTTTATAAGTCCAAAAATTAATTTCCATATCTTTAAATGAGTTTACAAATGTTAATGTAGATTTACAAGTCCTGAAACAGATTTGAAAATCATCCCAGTAAATCCTGAATAAAAGAACTTGATTTGCAAACCTGAGCTCTGCACCTGTTTTTCTAGGCAGTGATTTATAAATCAGGAGCTGAGTGTACCCTTGGCACAGTGGACGGCTCTCTCTTTCTGGGAAGTCCCTCTCCTCACATACCATTGCACAGGACTGATTTACAAGGCTGCAACCCCAGGCTGCCAAAGGCTCCTCAGGCTCTGACACACTAGGGCTGGTGAGGGAAAAGGGCCACATCCCTCAGGCTGCCTAAAGCAGCTAAATCAGTAGGAAGACAGCAAGTCATTCATCTTCTTAGTCAGAAATGGGAAGTGTGGGGTACAGCTTCTCTCTGAGTAAAGCAGCCAGACAAAAGCAAGGCATAGGGACATGGTGCCACAACCCAGAGCCCAGATCAAGAGGAGAAGGAGCCCCTTATTCTTCACATGACACTCACCGCTTTAAAGCGTAATGCTGCTTCCGACAGCATTATGAAGAGGCACAGTCAATGGTGGAGGTGGTTATTCTAGGGAAGGTGATCAGAGAACAAAAGAGAATGCTTACGTCTTCTTTGATCACCTCTATATTATTTGCGTGACTTCTTACTGATTGTAGGCTAAATTCACAATTGAGGAAGCATCAGAAAGAGCTTATCAGGAATATATGGGGACAGGAGCTTGGGTTTCCCTTGCCCTTTTGTGAAGTACCCACAGGAACCTGCCCTCCCAGTTCCTCTCCAACACCAGCAGCTTTGCTTCACTCTTCAGTGTGGCTCTGTGTGTCTGTGAAGCCCAGGACTGCCCAGAGAATGTTTTCTTGCTTGCTCATCCAGGTCCCTTGGACCAGGTAAGCCTGCTGTCCTGACCCAGGTGTGCATGTTACCTCTAAAGGGTAAGCAGCTTGCTCCCCCTCTTAAAGGGCACAGACAGTATTTGGAGCAATTCTGGCCTTTCCATGATAGCACACCATCCCTGCTGCCCCACTAACCTCGAGGTGGAGATTAGCAAGCATTCCAGGCCCTCCTGCCTGGCAGCTGGACCCTGCCATTGTGTTCCACCTCCCTCTGCACTGCTGTTGAAGCCTGTCAATAACGGGCGCCTTTGAACAACTAGAAGCTACTAAATTATTTCCCACTCATTCCTTTTCTCAGTGTGTTGTTCTTGCTCTGCTGAATATAATTCCTCTGAATCAATTTCTGCCCTTCAATAATTCTGCCTAGTCCCCTAAAAGACACCCGTTGGCTCAGGCACTTTCAGTTTCTTTGCTTTGAAAGATGTTCCTGATGGATACACATTATAGTGCTTTTCCAAGTAACCACAGCAGCTGTTTCTCACCTACCAGTTAGTGATACGTCTCCTCGCCTGATATCTTTCATTGTTGATTGGAAAGCGCCCCAGATTTAAATTCAGACTTGGAGTTTTTGTCCTGGCTCCATTTGAACAAAGTCTAGTAAAGCCTCAGTTTATTCAAATGAGGAAATATTCTAGCTTCACTACTTTCTGAACGTGGTGATTGTAATACTCAAATGAGATAAAATGGGTCAAAATGTCTTGGAGACTTTTAATGCTATTTCCCCTTAAGCTCCTAATAGCTCCCCACAGTTGAGTCTAAAAATTTGAGAGTGACTAGGGTACTTTGCTCCAAGTGACTGTGTTGGTGGTTTAGGCGGTAATTACAATTCAGTTACATGATATAAGAATTTGAATTATGTAAATTTGAAGCAGTATAATATGAAATATTAATAATAACTTATTTTATATGTAAATTTTGGGATAAAAGCAGTTCTCCAAAGTAAAAGAGAAATAGTTGCTAAAAATGTACCATTTGAAAGCAGCTGGGCTGAGTAAATGATAAACTGTGTGTGTGATATTGTTACTGGCAGGGCCACCTAAGCGGGTAAAGAGAGAGACGCTCACTCTGTCAGAAACTGTGAACCGTGCCTTTGCTCCATGTGTTGAAATGTGCTATTTTAAATTCACTTTATTATAATGAAACAATATAAAGAGCCAATAGAGATGTCATTCAAACTTTCATCAAGCCACGGTGCTAGCATCCAAGCTATGAATTCCCTCCCTTTCTGTCTTCCAAAGCAGTAACCTTGCAACACAATTTAGGTGTGATAAAATACCATTTTTTTTTTTTACTGTGCAATTATTTGGCAGAAAGAACTTAGGAAATATTGGTAATACTTTGGAGCAAACAAAGACAGAACATTAAATCAGGTTTCTTTTTAGTTCTCTAAAATCATCCTCTCTGTGTGAAGGTCAAGACAGTGGGGCCTCTGCCTCACCATCAACACCCCACACCATGCCTTGAGAGCAAAATGAATACACTGAATATCTGAAGGATAAAAGCCACTGTATGACTTTGGTTATGGGAGAAAAATAGCTTTTTGTTGTTTGAGTTTAGAAATGCATTTTTAGGAGACCCCTCCCCTTAGGTGTAGCCTTCTCCCTGCAGTCTGCTAGGAAAATAGGTAGGTCCCTATTTAAGATTCCCATGGGACACAGGGATGACCGCTAAGGCTAGGACTCTGAAACAGTTGTCTCGCATTCAAGATCTTTCTGCTTTTACATTTATATCTTTGGATTCTTGAAAGCAGAAAGGGTCTATTCGTATACTTTGGGCTTTCCACAATGTGAAGTAAAAACGGGCTTTCAATAGATATTTTGAAATACTTGATTAAAAATGTACATCTGTATTGTTCACAGACTCTATGTGGGGCCTAATAAGAATTTCACCCCATGAATGATTTAGAAGGATTATTTTAATAGATGAGGGGTTTTGTTCACAGCAAGTCCACTGATTTATACCTGAGCTTAGACTTAAGACATGACTTGAGGGGCCTGCTGATTGCAAAATGACTGGTTAAGTCTTTGTTTGTGGTCAGGAACTCTTTATGTAGTACTACAGCATAAACAAAGAAGTTCTCTGCTCTAAACAGGTCAACCAGACAATCCAAACATTCTATAAATATATACTGACTCGATACGAACCTTAAGTAGGAAGATAAACAATTAATGTATTTATTTACACACCTTAATTTGTGAACACAAAGGCCTAACACTTGAACTATGCGTATATGGGCAGCATCCCTGTCTACCCCTATGCCTGAGTAAGGACAACCAAATACATTCCAAGTGTGAATTGAAGGGGAGTATGAAGCATCTCACAAAATCAAGGATGTAACAGCAGAAATTATTGTAAGGATGCACACCATATTCTTTTCCTCTAATAATTAAGTACAAAATACTTGGAAGCTAGATTGGGAAAACTGTGTTATATCTTTAATCTTGCTAATCTTGAATAAATTTTCTAATCTTGAATAATTTGTCATTTTATCTATACATACCATTCCCCCCTCATATACACACTCATGTACACATGCACACGTTTTGGTAGGTAGTGAGTGGTATTTGTGACATTGATACAAGATCTTTGCCATAATTTGCTGTTGATGCAGCTGTCTTGAAGTATTATGTATGCATAATTTTGAAACTGTAGATTTTGCTATTTAATGCATAGTAAAGGGACACATGAATAACTATAGTTCAAAATTAAAAAGTCTTCATGACATCATTTTTATCATGCAATTAGCTTCCTTTGTAATATAACTAATTTTATTTTATTTTATTTTCTGGGAGCAAGTGCAGGAGCTCTATAGCATCCCTGGAGGAGGGGGGTGTATAACCTAGAAGAGGTGGGAAAGCCTTGGCCTTGTGGCAGTCAAATCCATGCGTAAGTTGCCTTTATTTGGGAATTAACTGGTTGTTTAATTTTGAAGCCCAGAAGTCTGACTCGCAGTTGACAAAGAGAAGATTCTTTGTGAATGGGGGCTGGAGAGGCCAAAGCATCTAAATGAAAAGCAAGTTTTCAGTCTTTGTTCCCTTTGCCCCTTTTATCGGTTGAAATGTACCTTTGAATTTTGTCTCTTTGGACTTCTCAGCCATAGGTGATTCTTTGGTAAGGCCACAGGAAACTGAGCCATTATCTTAGTCCTTTGTGTCTTATGGCCACGGATGAAATTTGTATTGCAGCATTATTATATACACTGATTATGAGCCACAAAGAGCAGTGGCAGCAACAACAAGTCCCAAAGTGGTTTTTGTTCATGGCGATAAATGATATTTGTTGTATTAAAAATATTTCCTAATTATATGTGACTGTTTCCTTGCCAAGTGCTGAGCAGGCCTGGCCTTCTTTCCCAAGCTGATGGAGGTTTCAGGTTGAAAGGCATTTGGACTTAAAACTGAATTTCTAATCTGAGTAGCACCCCAAATGTGGCTTCTATCCCAGGCAAAAATGTTTCCTGCATATTTCCATAAAGTCATCAATTATTCAAAGAAACATTTCAAATATCAACAGATTAAATAAGAAAACGTGCCATGACAGAAGAATGAAATCCCAGGTTGAGTGGACACTAGCAAGAGTAAATTTCCCTTTTCAGGGCTCAAGTCTCCATGAAGGTTTCCACCCAGTGGCTATGAAAAGGGCTGGGTCAAGAGGGATTCTGAACATGTAAATTTTAGGCCTTCTGGCCCAAAGTGTATGGCCTGTGATAGTGAGTCTTTCTATTTTATGTTGTATTCCTTTGGAGGTACTAATGAATCTTATGTAACTCTCTTTGTATTAGCATATACTAATTATATATAATGGGTTTTCATTATGACATTTTATGCATACATAATGTATTCTTATTGTATTCATCGCCCATTACTCTTGTATCCTCCCTATTTGTGCTGAGCAAATCTGTCATCATCTGACTCTTCCTTTCTATTTTCATGTCTTCTTTGGTACAAGCTCCTCAGTTTGACCAGAGCTGTGCACAGAAGCATGGCTGAGGGCTTATACAGAAGCATGGGCAACTTGCTAATGGCTTCACCATTGAAAAAGATGCCTCTCTGTCCTCTAGTGACCACTAACTACTTACAGATATTTAGGGAGGGTTGGGGACTCATGAATCCCTTCTTCCTGGCCACTGTTAACTGTCTATAAGCTTCAGGAACAGATGAGGTCCCATGAGCTTTCCTTTCCATGATGGAACAGTGACTTATTGTCAATACTTTGACTACTTAGGTTTCTGCAGTAACTGCTGCTCACTGCAAAAAGAAGCTTTTCCGACTAAAGCCAACATAATTACTAACCTATGGACATAAACATAAATATTTAGAAATCAATTTGATGGGTACAACGTGTCCAATTAGAAAAGCAACCACTTTCCTATGGCCTATGACATCTCTGGTCAAGGATTTCGGACTAGGTTTATAGTTCCAGTTGTGACTTTCCTCCTGTGGACGCAGCCTTGAACCTAGTATCTGTTCCACCAATATGTTTGCCTTAACTGTACCAGTGGGCAGACCTTGCCCAGAAGTTCAGTAGCGGAGCACACAGTGTCCAGAGCTGAGTGAGGCTGCTGCTGCTACACTTTCTCAGCAGGCTGCACAGGACCTTCAGCATTACAAAAGCCAGACAGTAAGAAGGAGGCTTCTGGGTCAGTTCTAGCATCATTTCACTATGTCCTGCAGCTCAACTGTGTGGGATCTTCAGCAATACAGTCTTAACTAGTAACTCTTTCTTCAATGAGATTATATCTTTCAGTGGCATATTTTTTTATCTGTATGGTTATTATCCTTTCAAATTCAAATTTTTTTGGGGGGGGAAGGTATACAGAAAATGTTGCCATTCTATTTTATTTTTACTCTGCATTTAACTACTATACTTGACACGGTAGCTGTTACAGGAGACACAGTGTTTGCCCTAAGAAAATCCACTTTTCAAGAAGTATGGTAAGTCTTCCATTGGGTAAGGAGCTTAAACCATCTAAATTCCTAAATATCACCCTAATCATATATATGTACATATGATGTATAGGCCTTTTCATTTGTAAGAGGGCAGAAATAGTAAGTGCCTTGCAGTAAGCTCTTATTATGTCAACTTAAATGAGGTTATATATCAAAAAAGAACAATGCGTTTTAGCTATGTGGAAAGTGGGATGAAGTCACTTCTGGAGCAACTCATTCATCCACAATAGCCTTGAGTTATGTATGTAACTTAATTGATAACCAGCACAGTACAATGGACCTTGGGGTCACCTCTGGAAGAGTCTTGAGTGTTAATCATGCTATAATTAAGATAGTATGAAGATTAGACAAACATTAAAGTATGATGGCAAAAGAATAGGGTTTGTCAGCTGAATGGACCCTGCTAAATGTAACAACCCACAGGAAGAAGTGGATTTGGCCACAATCTTGAGGTATTGGTAGATTTCCAAGATTCAGAGAAGAGTGAGATCAAGAATGGCTTTTAGTGCATTGTGGAATAGTGCGGGACACACATGATACATTGTCAGGAAAGTGAGGGGTCCAGTTGATGGAGCATGATATCTGCTTCACAAAGTACTTAGGGGATGTTTTGGGGGCATGTTTGTAGATATTTGTGTAGATTTTTATTTAGTTATCACTTGGGAAGGAGATAAAGTGTGTTTTTACTGGGCCACATGTGTGCTTAGAAAAGTGATTTGGCAACATGGGTCAGAGAATTTGGCATATTCTAGAATGGAGATACGGAAGTCAACCTGCTCAGAAATAGCATAAGAATTAAACTAGTAGTTCAAGGCTTGAGCATGGACAGCTAATGCAGCATGGATAACATGAACTGGAACTGTGATTGGGATACGGATGGAGTGAGGAGGCTTTCTAGAAGATGACCTTACACAGTTGAGCAGCTTCTCTCCAGGAACCAGGGAAAACATGGAAGGGTAATCTGAGGCTTGAGCCCTGATATGCAAAGGCAAAGGGAAGACTACAAATTGAAGACTTGGAAGGAACTGTTGAGCTCACCAGCTCCAATGGACATTTCCAAGCACATGATCTATTTAGCCCTGGTTAAATCCAGTGATTCACAAAACAAACAAAAGTGTGAAGATTGGAAAGAAACTTCTATGGAAGGGTGGGAGATGGAGTGAGTTTAACAGAAGTGGGAGGAGATAAAAGAGGAGAAGAGATGAGAATAATCACAATGCTTTATACACATGCATAAAATGGTCTAAGAACAAATTTAATAAAAAGCTAATAAAAAAGATCTATGGAGTGAGCAAGATGGGAAGGCTAATGACATCATTGGAGGATAAGTTTAGGTTGTCTATGAGAGACTACTGAGTTGAACTGGACAGCAGGCAGCTGAGAAGCTGAGTATAGTCTGTGAAGAAAAGAATCCAGGATTCTAGGATCTGCTTAGGTGTCATCTCAGACTCCTATTATTGGTGGTTGGAAATGTATAGACTCCTGGAGAGAGAAGCAGAGCAAGAAGGCTAAGAGCAGAACACTAGCAAATACCAATTGATTGTAGGGGGATACTACGAGATGGGGGCTGGAAAATTCTGGAAGGTAATCTAAAGCGGTAGCAGAGCCTTTGGTCAGAACTTGCCTTTCCTCTGAGTTTGAGGTGAGATACCAGGAGATGTAAGAGTATCTTCAGGACTTGGATGTGTGGTTTCGATGACTAGCCCATTGTTGCTCTGTCTTTTGAGTTTTTGAGAGAAGTCACAAACATAGATTGTAGAGAAAATTAATGTCACGTGGAACCAGAACATATATGTGGTTCTGACCTGAGCCAAAGGTCATGAATCTATCTGACACAAAGATGGAGCAGTCGGAGGAGCAGGATTGGAGCTGGATCCTTTGATTCAGACAATGTAATGGGAAGTGAAAATAGTCAATTACAGGGTTCATACCACCAAGGAAGACCAGAGGACAGGAAGGGAGAAGGATGCTTGGAGTCCGTTGAATGGGCACTGGCTCTTGGCTTTCTAAGGAGGAGTCTCCTTCAACATTGTACTTTGAGCCACATGAAGAGAGGCATACATCTAAAGAGGGAAGAACCTGAGTTTTGCTAGCTTGATAATCCTTCTAGTGCTAGGATGGCAGATGGGAAGGCTTCAGGAGCTACGACCACAAGTTAAAAACATTACAAGAAGAAAATTGAAAAAAGAAGACTTTCCAAATGACTACATTATTATGGGTGAATTAGGAGAGCAATTTGATCGCCTTGGAAAGTGCCCCTCTTTCAATAAATGTAAAGTATGGATTCTTGCTGAGGTTTCTACACTGCTTCTTCTGAATTATATGCTAAAATAGAGAAACAGATGTTAAACATGATTAAAGCCAATCACTAACTCTACAGTACAGTCCTATGCTTTGCTTTCATCAGTCTCCCTGCTAGCTGTGGAGCCATGCATTATGCCTTTATTTCCTGTTCATAACTCTAGGATAAGCAATGTGTGGGAGGGGTGTAAGTGTTCAGGCTACATGCAACCTGGCTGGGATATACAGACTCAAATAATGCGGTCTCAGCAAATTCAAGCAACAGACATAAGACTTACTGGGGAGGAAGTAGGGTTGGCGTTCAGTCTACACATAAAACACATTACTAACTAGACTGGCCTGATGTGTTGGTGCTTGTATCAACACTGAATTTTGATTTGGTTTTCTGCATTTTTGCTTGTAGCCTTTTCAATAGGCTATTGCTCTGTTAAGTATGAAGCTTACATTTTGCCATTTAAGGACTAGGAATAGACATTAGTAATTTTTGATTACTCTGACAAAATATCCAAGAAAACAACTTGAGGTGGTTGAATTTATTTGGCTCATGGTTTGTGACAATTTTAGTCTGTGGTCAGCTAGATCTGTTGGCTGGGCCTGTGGTGACATAGAATGTAAAATCATAGTGACAAGGCTATGTATACAAGGATGTTGCTTACCTGGTGGCAAGTAGGATAGCAGAGAGAGAGAAAAACTGTGATGACAAGCTATATTTTTCCAAGTTGTGTTTCTAGTGACCCTTTTCCCCCTCAGTCTTCACTCAGCTATGAGCACATCATGGACTGTTAATCCACTGATTAAGTTAGTACCCTTTCATAGAATCCCCTTTCAATGGCACTGCCAGCTGGGGACTGAGCTTTCAGTACATACACCCATGAAGGACAGTTCATATTTAGCATGTCTGAAGACAAAGACAGTTGGTTTAGGTACACGGTTTGAGTAGGCTGGGACAGGAAGCAAGCAGGGATGCAGCAGCTCCTGAGACTTGCTCTTCTCAGTGCCTCCAGGATCCCTTGTGCTTCTGCTGGGTCAATGAGGAGGCTCAGGCTTCCTTTCAGATGGATTTCTCTTTTGAATAACAGAACAGGCTCCTCGAAGGCTTAATTGTCCACCTTTCTTCTCATACTTCAGTTCTTATGACCCACTCCTGTCTTCCAGGATTCTCTCCCTAAGTGTTCCAAAGGGAAATCTCCTAGCTTCTGCTCATATTTTTAGACCAGACTTCTATATGGTCTTTGGATTGCCTAGACTTATGTCAGGTGGCTATGGCCGGGCCATTAGTTTTAGCACGGATAACAAAATGTGTCTCTCCCTGGGCCAGTACCTGTGCATCTGTCTGATGACTTGGGTGATGTTGTGAATTGTACACTTTCACTGAAATTTCTTGTTATCCTCAGTGCCAAAGAAAAAATATCTAGTGACAAGTGCCCAGCTGTATGAATGTGGTGGATTGCTTATGAGTGTGTATGTGTATTTCTAGGAGTAAAGCAAGCCTACATGTGAGTGTTTTTATGATCGCAACTGGAAAACAAAGTGAACAATAGTGCCAGGGCTGAGGGCACCCGATGGAAAAACCACTGAATCTCTTCCTACAGCTTTGATGCTAAAACACAGCTTAAAACTTCCTCAATTCCTAATTAGTCATGGGTCATGTGCCTCAGTATCCCACTTCTCCTTCCTTCCTCTCTGTGTGTAAAATATAGCCAGTAGAGAAATCTAAGTTGATTTAAATATATATCTTTCTTATAAAATTAGTCAATTAGTAGTTTAAAACTCTTGATTTCCTGGGACCCACGTCTCATAAGAAAGCGATTTCCAGAACTCATTTTCAGAGTCAACTATCTCAATTCTAATTAGAGTTATATGCTTCTGAGAAATCCTGAGTGCCTGTAGTTCATCTGTAACATGGGTCCTTCTTGAGTTATTCACTGGCTCATCTCTGGCACCTGAAGAAGGAACTCTCTTCAGCTTCTGAAGGGATGGAGATTTTATTCACTAATTTGTAGCTTCCTCTACTTTCCATTTCATGTTTTATTCAAAAGTGATTAACATGATCACAGTGATAGTTTCTGGACTCCTGTTTTTTTCTGGAGTCTCAAAATGGCCCAGCACATTGTGGTATAGAATGTTACCATTGTATTTATTTGGGATTCATTCAGAAAATTCTGAAGATAGTCCCACCATCTTCCTTGATGACCACCAAGCCTTCTCCTGTGATGACAGTTTGTAGATACTGAAGAAAAGGGAAACGCCCTTGTATAGCTAACACTATGCTTATTGGGATCCAGTGACTTTTATTTAGAGATTAATTCCCAGTGATGATTCAAGAATTGAAAATTGCGTGTTGATCATCTGTGTCAAAGTACCAGTTGCAGCATTAAACACACTATTGTTCAGGGTAAGAATATGCACATATCAGGGAAAGTGGCAGAAAGCCAGCAGATGGTCAGAAATGGGCAGGTTTCAGGCTTTGGCACAGGAAACTATGAGTTCTGGAGCTTGGATTTTGAATGGAATATTTAATGCATTCATGATAAACTGACCATTTGGTTATCAGAGGAAGAGGTTGTAGGAAGCTATGGGATAAAGTAGTTAGCTAACAGAGGTCATCTTCATTCTAACAGGTGTGAATGCTGCCAAGCTGAACATGGGATGGGGCCATGTACTGATGGAAGTAAAGACAGGACTGAAACAAAGAGTGGGGTTGGTCACAAGGAGCCAGAGGTAGAAGAATGTGAGCCAATTTTCTCATGGTAAACGGTCTCTGATATACTCATTTTCTTTAACTGCTAGGACCACTATTCTAGCCCAGATATACCAGGAGGCCAGAAAGTGCCTAGACTTTCTCAAATGAGGATAAACTTCAATTTACAGGGATATTATTTTTAAAAGGTATTTTTTTTTTCTTGCCACAACTAGAGGATAGTGTTGGTGCTGAGTGGGAGTGCTGGGAATGCCGGCATACAATGGGAATGGCCCGGGGTGGGGACATGACCTGCCGCTGTGAGACACACAGGGTGGCTGCTGCCTGCTCTAACAGTGGGGACACGACCTGCCGCTGTGAGACACGCAGGGTGGCTGCTGTACCTACTCTAACAGAATGGTTGTCTGAAGACCAAGAGGCCAATGGAGAAAGCGTTCTTGGGTTCTGTCTCCTGTATGAATGTGACCTCACATTCCTTGCTGATCCATGCTTCAGTTTTTACTACATACAGTCTTATCTTCCCTTTTATTCCTACTTTGGTTGACTTCTGAACACCACCTGGAAATAGTCTTTACGGAGTTCCTGAATGTTCTGACACTGTTTTTATCAATAGTTCTGTTGGGAAAACATATCTTGATTTTTCATGCACAAGTGTTTGTGTCTTTTTGCATATGGAAATATAGTAATGCACAGGCCTGGATTTTTGTCTCAGAAGAGATCAGGATTTCATGTGAAAGCAAGGCATATTCATAAGCAATGATGAAGACAGACTAGGGCAAGACACATAACATAACAGCAACCTAGCTGTCAACTTGGATCTTTCTGTTGGTAGAGTTCTAGGCAACAGGGCCTGGAATCTCTAATTCTGTGTCTAAGTATATTTGAGCTGAAACCTTTGCAGACTGGTCAACATTGATCCTTTCTCTACTTTTTCTTTTCCAGAACACTTCAGTGTTTCTTTGTGTCTTTCTGGAATGCCCCGACACTCCTAAGCATTCATGGGGAAGATCCTGAGTATTTCCTAATCTGTAACCTCATTGTCCTTCCTCCGTCTATTTCTCTCTTCTCTTCTGTAGCAACACATTTCTCTCTTCATCTCATGCCCGGAAGTAGTCTCTGCAGTCACAGCACTTGTGATCTCCCCTTCTATCCTTGACAGTTTTAGGATACCTTTTCCCCACAGGAAGAGATTTTTTTTTTCCTTCTAAGTTATGATGCCAGAAATCTTATTTTTTCTACATCTTTACACAATATAAAAAACATGATACTTAAGTAGAACAAGTAAGCTAGGAAATCAACTAGTCAGGGTCAGAAAATGCTTTCTAGGAAGCAGGAACTGAGGGTCCTGCAGGGTCAATAGACAGAGGAAAGAATATGCATGTTTCCCAGGTAGAGAAGGAAATCAGCAATGGCACGGAGCAGAAATGTGCAGTTTGGAAAGGCAGCGTGACAACGCCACAATGAGTATTCATGACCAAGGACTTAGACTTTAATTTGCCTTTAGTGGCTAATCTGGGCTGTCAGCTTCTGTGACACAATTTCTGTCACTGTAGTTTCCAATCAGTCTTTATTCCCCAGGAAAAGAAAAGCCATGGTTGCATACGGCTTTGAAGTTCACATTTTGTTTGGATCAGAATATTCTTTTTTTTAATATATTTTTTTATTTATTACAATTTATTCACTTTATATCCCAGTTGTAGTCCCACCCTTGTTCCCTCCCAATCTCACCTTCCCTCCCTCCCTCATCTCCTTCCATACCCCTTCCCCAGTTCACTGATAGTAGAGGACCTCCTCCCCTTCCATCTGACCCTCACCTATCAGGTCTCATCAGGACTGTCTTTCATAGTCTTCCTATATGGCCTATTCAGGCTGCTTCCTCCTCAGGGCAGGTGATCAAAGAGCCAGCCACTGAGTTTATGTCAGAGACAGCCCCTGCTTCCCTCGTTAGGGAGTCCGTTTGGAGACTGAACTGCCATGGGCTACCTCTGTGCAGGGAGTCCAGGTTATTTTCATGAATGGTCCTTGGTTGGAGTATCAGTCTCAGAAAAGACCCCTGGGCCTAGACTTTTTGTTTCTGTTGCTCTCCTTGTGGAGCTCCTGCCCCCTCCAGGTCTTTCTGTCCCCCCCTTCTTTCCTAAGATTCCCTGCACTCTGCCCAGAGTTTGGCTATCAGCCTCAGCATAAACAAGCAACAATACAAAAAGTCAAATGCTTCTTAGAACTAGCGGTGATTTTTCTGCCATTAGCTGTGCAGTGGTGTAAAGGCTGCATTGATCTTATAAGCCAGTGTGCCTTTTAAGGTAAGGTCACACATATGGCTATTATAGCCAGATGAGACATGCAAGGGATTATTTCTTCTGAGTTTCTGGTTCCTAAGTGCCACACATCACTTATTGAATGTTATACATGTCATGAAGAGTTCAGTCAGTGTTAGAATTTTAACTATCATATAATGGCCTTTGACTATGGGTCAAAGAGAAGAAAAGTAAGAGAAGTGGAGAAGCAGCTCCATCTTGTTGGGAATATAGCTGTATGTGGGTAACAATAAGAAGGAAGGGCTTTCTTATGTCTTGGTGATGGACCTACAATTTACATTTATAAGTAACTTAAAATGAGCCTGTATTTACTTAGGCATGTAGCCCATCTCGGGTGGTTTGAATGAAAATGGTCCCTATAGGCTCAAGGGAGTGGCACTTATTTGGAGGTGTGGCTTTGCTGGGTAGGTGTGGCCTTGTCAGAGGAGGTGTGGCCTTATTTGAGGAAGTGGGTCACTGGGGTGGCTTTGAGGTTTGCAGAAGCTCAAACCGGGCTCAGTGTTACTCTCTTCCTGCTGCATGTGGGTCCGGATGTGGAACTCCCAGCTACATCTGCAGCGCCATGCTTGCATGCTGCTTTAATGGATTAACTTCTAAGCCAGCCCCAGTTAATGGCTCTCCTTTTTGATTGTTGCTGTGGTCATGGTGTCTCTTCACAACAATAAAATACCGATTAAGATGATCTCTTGTAGAATTAGGGGTTAAAGTATTGACAGTTCCCATCAGGCACTGCAGGGAACAACTCCTTTGACGCTTGAATTATTAGGATGCCAGAACTAAGCACGTTTTCATTTAGCAGATTGATAGCATCCAGGTATTTTCCTGTTCTAAACTGCCCACCTGACTTGAGCCTGCTTCTCCAGTCCTTACCTAGAGAAGAGGACTCAGTGAAATGAGCACAGCTTATGTGCAAGGCTTTGGCCTGCAGTTGGGAAAGAGAAAACTTTGGAAACACACTCCTTTGTATACTGAGGGATGACTCAAGGTCATTTGAAGAAGTCCTTTCCTCCAAAGACCAAAGATTTCTTGAAAGAACTCCAGTGTGGTAATTGATTGCATCTTTTGAGGGCAGAGTCCATCACAGCTTCAGCCACATCTCTACTGAAAATAAGGATCTGGGGTAATCCTGTCAGCCGGAAATTGGCATCACCCCATACATTCTCTGGTGTGTGTGCGACACTGACTTATTTGCAAATTGGGAGTTTACTGAAGTCAGGGCTCAAGCAAATATGAAGAAAAGATGACAGAACCTCCAAGTGTGTATCAGAAGCTGCGAATGTGTGGGTTCAGGTGTGGAGTTTTGCCTTCCAGACCATTGAACTTGCATTCTGGGGGGAAACAGAAGAGGTGAACAGAAAGAAAACCAGCTGCTGAGAGAGAATTTAAATAATTTTTTAAAAATAGTCTTTGGCAGGAAAGATTAACCAGGTGAGCCACTGAACCTTAATTGAAATCTTTGGTCATGTCTCCAATGTTTAGAGGCTTTCTTCCCTAAAGCCCTACGGACAACACATTCCCAGTTGTTTTATTAATTGTAATGAACTTTCTCCTACCAAGGTGACTTATAAAAGCTCCAAGGGCCTTTGGCTCCCCCTCCCACCTGAGAATCTAATTTTGCCAAATGAGTTGAGAAGATGAAACAATATAAAACTTATTCCAGGTTTTCTGCTCCGTGCAAATTGTGTTCCTTCTTGTTACGGATGTCTGAAGATAAAAATACCCGTCTACCGCCATCTGTGAAGTATATTCTATACATTTGAGAACACATGAGAACATTCCTTGCACACTAAATTCGTCTTCCAGAGCAGGCTGGCTTCATCAGTCTCTGATGTCAAGGCAGGGGAACTGTATCTGTGAATAATGAGGCTTCCCTTATCTGCTGCAGATGAATTCAATTTCCTCTCTATTGTAATGTCGTATTTGATTCGCTAACTTCTTATTTTTATTTTTAAAGGTTGCTTACTGCTCCTAGTCTTTTCTCTGCCACCACTAATACGAAACATTTTTCAGAATTATCCAGTTCTGTGTGTGTTTGCCTTGCCACCTCACATGTATTGCAGGCACGGAACTGCAGTTCTCAGATTAAAAGTATTTCCGATCTGTGAATGTCAGGCAACCAGGGGATGACCCCTGAAGTTCACGGCTAAATTTATCATGTTGAAAATTTCAGTTTGATCCGTTTTGTGTTTTGCTTTGTTTTTGTTTTATGTATACTCAGGCAGCACATTTGATCTTCCAATGATTAATCATATTCCATAAACTGAAATTCATGACTGATGAGACACTGCATGGCCCAAACTTGAACTCAGTTGTAGCAGCAGAATATTTTGTGAGAATAAATCTGTCTTTGTTGTTTTCCTCTTTAGAAAAACAAGACAACATTTCCACATTATATTTACCTAATGGAGAGACTCAGTCTATTAGGTGAGATAGAAAATAAATTAAATTCTGTGGCAGGTGAACAGCTCGAGGGCACTGTAGCTTGCAACACTGTTAATATTCTCAGGACCACTGCCTGAGTTTAGCAGAGCTAGCTTCAAAATAAGCTATACAGGCCACCTGCAGGCTTCTCTTTTGCTTTCCTAATCAAAACTACAATCCTGGGTAATTTAGCAAAATATTAAGTAAATAACTGCTTCGGAATATTTCAGAGTTAGGAACACAAATTTTCTTCTTTTTACCTAATTGCCAGTGATAAGAAGCAGCAAGGTTCCACCCTCACAATCTTGGTTTCGTTCGGGTGAGCTGTGTCACTTTTCATTCTGGACAATTAAATTGCTTCTGCAGATGGATGTAACGGAATCCTTAGCTAAATAGCAGTGCGAAGAGGATCTGGCTGAAGGGGTGTGCACAGCACGGCTCAGGATTAAGCTGAAAACAGTGTCGGAGGTCTGGCGCTTTGGTGTGTAACTATGTATGCGTGAATATGAGCTCCTTTTGGGGGCGAGCAGTTTTGCTCATGCATCCAAGACGATGCCTTCTGAAACAGCACCAGTGGGGATCCCGAGGCCCTTGCATAGTTGAGCCTCATGGCTGCAGTTGTAAATGGGGGAGCATTCAAAATCAGACACTGGAAACTTAATGTTCGCAGTTTCCGCAAGAAAAAAAAATTGTGGAGTGCTAACAGTGGCAGTAGCGGAGAATGCGGGCTGGTTCCGAGCTTGGCACCTGTGCAGGGAAAGCAGCAGTCTAACCTCGGATGGAGCTGTTCCAGAACACAGAGGTTGGTTTTAAATTCTGCTCTGGCTTTGTTGATGGCTCCATTTATCCTTTCGTATTTTCTCTCAGACACCGGGGCTTTTGTTACTCCCTCCTACTGCCCCTTCCTAGTTAGAAGGCTGTTATTGCCTTTGTGGCTCCTTAATGCTTATTTCAAATCACACC
Organism: Pachyuromys duprasi; assembly: GCA_028658305.1. Taxonomy (NCBI): domain Eukaryota; kingdom Metazoa; phylum Chordata; class Mammalia; order Rodentia; family Muridae; genus Pachyuromys; species Pachyuromys duprasi. The sequence goes on from CM053764.1 coordinate 60,286,468, forward strand.
TTTCTGAGTTAATGATGTCAAAATGATGTAAAGACCTCCAAACTCAAGCCCTGAAAGTAAAGTGCTGCAGGCAATGCCAGCCTGTCCCAATCTTACCCTGACTCCATGTTGTGTTTACTCAGGCTCTTTTTCAGTCCTCTCCCAAATAACTACATCTGCCTTATATTTGGGGTTTTCCCAGGACTCAGACCGTGGCCCGTAGGTATAGCCAAGAGAACTGCTGACGCTCTAACCAAAACAAGTGCCTGTCCGGACTAGAAATGTCCTTGCGCCAGGACTTTGGGGGAGCTATAACTTGGGTCATGGGAACTCAACTCTTCTCCCCTAAGGTCTTCTCCCAAGGTCATTGTGTGTTTCATCCATGACATACTTGACACATATTCCTGCGTTCCCTCCGTACAACATTACTGGATTAGCCTCCTGCTGACTTGTCTTGTTGTAGCATAGTTTTTTGCTGACCTTGGCCAATTTTACTCCTGCAACCCATATATAAGACGCTGTTCTTCTTAATCAGCTAGCTTGGCATGAGCCATCAGCTTGTGAAAGACCTCCTGACCCCAGCTTTCCTATCTTCTTTATTTTCTCATCCCCTGGTCCTCTCTCTCAGGAAACTGTCACTGAAGAATGACCTGCTGGTCCAGGTCAGCCATCGATATCTCTAAAGCTTTTGCTGAAATGTAACATTCTTCCTTTCAGGATCTGAAAGATGGAGGCATAGTGTGTGTGTGTGTGTGTGTGTGTGTGTGTGTGTGTGTATTTAAAAGCTGTGAAATTCCAAGCAGAGAAAAAAAAAGTCCTCTTAACACTTGCAACAGAAAAGGTTGGTGGTTAAAAGTTTGTGTACAGGATGGTCTTAATTTGCTACAGTGTGCTAAGTATGCAATTTGGGTTCAACTCTTGTCTAGTGAAATAAAGTAAAAACAAACAATAAATAGATATGAGAGAAAAGATGTTACTAAGGATGTTGGTAGGTCTCAAGCCTGGGACAGATGGCTACTGAGGTGCTATTTAACATACCAAAGCAGACATGGCTGCCAGGTTCTTCCAGCATCCCTCAGTCTCTACCTGTTACAGAGTATGGCTGACATATCTTGCCCCCTATCTTAAACTTTTTCAGCCCAGAGGCTGGATGCTCTTCCACCAGCTACCCTTCCCTATATAATCCAGTCCTTTTGGTTACCGACTCTTTCCTGACTTTTAGGTCTACCTTTTACCCTCCTGACCTCTTGTTCTAGCTCTCCCTTCTTCTCATGTGGCCCAGCTCAGGCTCATGTTCGCTATAGACTGTCCCAGAAGTTCCTGTCTCTGGCTATGCTCCCCTTTTATCTACAATTAACCTTCTCCACTGTACCTAAGAGCCGTCAAGTCCTTATTTTATTTTATTTTTCATTCAGATATAAAGATATATTTTTGGTAAAAAGGCTTAAGAACAAAATATTTTGAATAAAGATGGATTTTATTTGATGAAATAGATTTTCTTCCTAAGTAACAGATCAAGACAAAACCACAAAAGCTTAACACTAAGACATGTAAGGCTTGAGTGAGTTCGTTATACAAGGTTCATGGAAGATGGGACATAAGGATGATGTAGTTTGAAGATTAAGAATTGTAAATCCCTAGGGTTATAAAGATATATTCATGAAGAGAAAAAAGATGTATGTCTAATCACTTAAGCCTTTGCTAACTTTGTTAAGCTTTAACCATTTAGAAAAATGGAGTCACAACAAAACAAGAAAGATTAATTGTACACCTTTTTATTCTTATAAATGTCTCCTTATAAGAATGAGTATTACTGTTCTCTTCTTTAATTATATTCTTTGTGATAAAATGAGCTACTTAGTATAAAATATCTGTTAAATAAATTTAGATCTTGTAAAAGTACACTATAAAAAGGATCATGAAAATGAGGTTCCCAGTTTCTCCATGGAATGTATTGATGGTTTAATGTTTATTTTGGTACTAAAAGAGCTTAAGTTAAAAATTGTAATTTTTAAGGCTCAAAATCTTAACAGTGATAAATTACCTTAATTTATAAAATTGTAATTTTATGAAAGCTACAAAGTTGTAAACTGTTAAAACAAAGTTAATTAAAAAAAAGAAAAGAAAGTTAATTAAAGCATAAAACTAATGATCAGTCACTTTATAAGTGATTAAATGACTTAATAATGTGCCTAGAATTTTGTTTTTAGTCATGTTCAATACAAATATAATCCATTTACAGAGACAAGATTGGATGGAGAGACCAATTTATATCTCCTGTTACATAGTCTTCTGTGTATGTTGTCAAACTTAAGCTTAAAGCAAGTGACCAAAACAAGCTTAATGTTAACTTAAAATTTGTGTAATTTGAATTAATATTCAAAATCATGTGTATTAAAAAAAGATTGTGGAGAATTAAGTGATTTTGTACAATGTGTTACATTTTCAATATAGTTATATGACAGAGCTTTACCAGATTGAAATAATACACTTTTTCTTGGATGGGACACAGATTCCATCAGAGTAAATTGTATGCTAGCGCCTTTATAAGATAAGGGTGGGGAAAGAAGTCCTACCAGAAGTCTGCTGCTGTGTTTCTGGCTGTGTAGACTGGACAAACTCTGGCTGTACAGGCCATGCCAGGAAAACCTCCTTCTCTATAAAATACAAATTATTCCTCATGTCTCCTATGACGAAGGAATGGATTCTTTTACCTAGTGTGGGATCTTAGAGTCTGCACCCACATCCTCAGTTCTGAAGCAACAAAGGGGGAAACAGCAGTTACTCTACACTCAGTGTCTCCAGAACTGACAAGGTTGCTGTGAACAGGGCAACCTTGCACCTAAGCCTGCTATCTGACTGTTAAGACTTGCACACTAGCTCAATTGGCCATGCCCTTTACCCACGCTTCTAGTTCTCCTCCTCTTAGCAAAAGCTGATTTCAAGGCTGAGAGGTATTTATCTGATTCTGTGTAAAGTTCCCAAGAGAGTTTTGCCACAAGGCCAGTTAGCACACCAGATTAACTTTTGGGCACCCACTTAAACTCTAAGTGACAGGTGTCATTCTTCACATCCAGGTAAGAAAACAACACCATATGAGAAGGAAAAAAAAAACCAGACAGTGAAAATCTACTCAGACCAGCCTCTTACCTTCCAGAAACTATGGGGACCTGTTCTCCATCCTTGCTACTGCTAAAAACCTGGGAGCCAACAGGCCTATGCACAAGGAAAACATGAAGGCAAATAAGGACAATACAGCACATTTAAGACACAAGATAATTCAGAAAGTGATGCTGTTGAAAAACCAGAACAAAGCGGTGCAAAGTGCTGTAAGAAAATGACTGGCTTGTTATTATATGCCCAGCCTGAGCCATCCAACAGGGGACATTTGGAGAGCAGGCTCACAATGCTCATTCTGGCCTTGTAGTGTTAACCACAATGCATCAAAACATAAACAAACCTGGGAGCCAGCAGGACAGGCCTTCATAGTCCAAAGGGAGGAAGCTTAAGAGAATTACATAAGATAATTTTCAGACTGAAAGATTATTCTAGAAGGGGTCTAGTGTATATAGTCCTCAGAATATTCCTTCTCAGCAAGCAATTTTCTTCTGGTATGTTCGGAAGTCTGCAAGGTCATCAAACCTGTTAGCAAGCCCACAGGTGGTCACCAAAGCACACAATGGTTTCTGGGAGACAGAATGGAGTCACTGATGTCAGCATCCTTTCAAAAGTGCTCTATGTTGGGGCTGGTGAGATGGCTCAGTGGTTAAGAGGTTAAGAGGTCTTCTGAAAGTCCTGAGATCAATTCCCAGCAACCACACAGTGACTCACAACCATCATTAGTGAGATCTGGTGCCCTCTTCTGGAGTTTAGGTATACATGCAGGCAGAACACTATGTATAAATTAAATCTTAAAAAAAAATGTTCTATCCAAAGTTTGGCTCTGAGTCTCAACATCTCCTTTGCTACTCTATGGCCAGCTCTTTGATCACCTCTCCCTGGGGTTGTGCAGCTTTGCCAGGCCACAGAGGAAGACAATGCAGACAGCCCTGATAGGCTAGGGTCAGATGGAAGGAAAGGAGGACCTACCCTATCAGTGGACTAGGGAAGAGGCATAGGGGAAGAAGAGGGAGGGTGGGTGGACTGGGAGAAGATGAGGGAGGGGGCCACAACCAGGAGACAAAGTGAATAAACTGTAATAAATAAATTAATTAATTAAAAAGTGCTCTATCTGTGATGGGCATATGAATTTATACATAAGTGGTCAGTGCTCTTTTACCAAGGAAACAGGAAAACAAACTTGTCTTGCATTTCACAAAAGTCTAGCAAAACAAGCAAGCAAACAAACAAACAGAAATCACCACAGGAACTTGTCCAGCTCAAGTGAGCTCAGGGTAGGAAAATTGTATGGGCAGATTTAAACACTTTGCTGGACCAGAATATTCACATAATATGCTAATTGGGGAGGTGATAATTCCTCAGCCAAAGTTTCACTCCAACTGGGATATTAGCACTATTTGACACGCTGAAGAGACTATGATATGCTAATAGCTTTAAATTGTTTCACATTCAGATTTCTAGGTGTTTGGGGAAGCTAAACATGCTTTACAGTAATTGGCCTCTTTTGTAAATGTGGCCTTAGGTACCATTTCTTGTGTTGAACAGCCACATTTATATCTAGGAATGATAAGTTCCAGGCCTGGTTATCTGGTCTACCTTAAGCAGACATGGCTGTCTGCCATTTTGCTGGGGGATCTTCTCTAGTGAGTTACTCAGCTACTTAGCTAGTTTTTTAACTTGTTTTTTTAAAAGAGTTTTATTTAAAAACTATTAGGAAAAGGACCATTAATATTAATATTTTCTCTAGGATGAAAAGGGCATGGAGATGCCAATAAGCCATAAATGCTTAAAGAGAGACTTGAGTGAAAGAGTACACTCACATATGAATGATTCCAATGCTGTGAACTATGATTGGTTTAGGTAAAACACACATTTGCATATACATGTAACGGATTAAAGACAAACAGACTCAGAATGTTTCACCTACTTCTTGGAAAACCTTTGAACTTAGTTGGTGAGTTGAACTCAAAGAAAGAAAGATCCTTCAAAAACCACTCTCTGTTCTCAAAGTAGGAAAATAGAAAGGAAGTAAAAATAAATAGCAAAGGGGCACAAAAAGTAAACTAATGTCCAAGAGTCAGAGCTTTGAAGTTTCAGGTTTAGAAAGAGGGAAGTTCAGAACTCCTTGCCTCTTGCCTTCTGGTGCCTCTTCCTCTTCCTGCCCTGATTGAAGGCAGTACAGCCACAAGGGCCTTGGGGTTCGACCTGCGTCAGATCCAATGTGGAAAGAGTAGACAGACACACCCCGGGTATGTATTGGCAGCTGAGTAATCACACCTGTCAGTTGTAAACCAGTCAGTAGACTTTGCTGCTATGTCGCCTGGCCTGGTGAACATGGCAATAGGCAACAGTTTGCAGGACTCACCAAGGCAGATTTTAGGAATCTTGGTCAAATAACAAGGTGCTGATAAATATTAAATAAAAATAATAGTTGTTGAGAAAAATCATTAAAAATGTTAACAAATGTGGAATTGTTTGGGCCTAAAAGGCAAGTCATCATTTTATGTATTCATGAAATAAGAGAAGTGTGCCGAGCTGGGATATGGTTGTTCTGAGGATGCTGAGTATTTCTCACTGATGTGACCACTATTTTTCCCTAAGCCCCTATCCCCTAAACCATGAATGTCATGCTTTTTGCTTTTAGTTTGGCAGTTATGGATGATAAATAATTGATAAATTCAGTCATAAACCAAAGGTAAATAAAAAAGCTATACCACTCCTAGGCATACACCCAAAAGACACTCAAGTATACAACAAGGACATCTGCTCAACCATGTTTGTAGCAGCTTTATTTGTAACAGCCAGAAGCTGGAAACAACCCAGATGCGGAATGGACACAGAAGTTGTGGTACATCTACACAAATGGAATTTTACTCAGTGATAAAAAAACACAAGGGCATCATGAAATTTCCAGGAAAGTGGTGGGAACTGGAAAAGATCATCCTAAGTGAGGTATCCCAAAAGCAGAAAAACGCACAGGGTATATACTCACTCATAAGAGGATATTAGACATATAATATAGGGTAAACATACTAAAATCTGTACACCTAAGGAAGCTAATCAGGAAGGAGGACTCTGGCTAAGATGCTCAGTCTCCATTCAGAAAGACAAAGAGGATGGACATCAGAGGAGGGAGAAAACAGGGTATAGGACAGGAGCCTACCACAGAAGGCCTCTGAAAGGCTCTACCCTGCAGGGTATCGAGGCAGAACTTGAGACTCACGGCCAAACTTTGGGCAGAGTGCAGGGAATCTTAGGAAAGAAGTGGGAGATAGTAAGACTGGGAGATGACAGGAGCTCCACAAGGAGAGCAACAGATCCAAAAAGTCTTGGCACAGGGGTCTTTTCTGAGATTGATACTCCAGCCAAGGACCACTCACGGAGATGGTGTGGAACCCCTGCACAGAGGTAGCCTATGGTAGTTCAGTATCCAAGTGGGTTTCATAGCAATAGGGACAGGGACTGTCTCTGACAGGAACTGATTGGCCTGTTCTTTGATCACCTCCCCCTGGGGGGGGGTCAGCCTTACCAGGCCACAGAGGAAGACAATGTGGCCAGTCCTGATGAGACCTGGTAGACTAGGATCAGAGGGGAGGTTATCAGTGGACTGGGAGAGGGATATGGGTGGGGAAGAGTGAGGGTGGGATTGGGAGGGGAGGACAGAGGGAGGTACAGAGGGGATACAAAGTGAATAAGCTGTAATTAATAAAAATAAAAATAATTAAATAAAAAAGAAGAAATCTGAGGCCTGAAAGTGATTTTTTTCTTATTTATTTATTTTATTCACTTTACATCCTTGAAGCCCCTTCCCTCCTTCCCTCTCAGCCCTACCTTCTTTTCCTCTCCCTCTCCCTCTGCTTTTCCCCAGAAGAGGGGGGCTCCCTTTCCCATCCAGCCCAGCCCATCAAGTTGCAACAGGACTGAATGTGTCCTCTTCCCTTGTGGCCTATCCTGCCAGGGGAAAGTGATCTAAAAGCTAGCAAATGAGTCTATGTCCCATGCAGTCCCCACTTCCCTTAGAGGACCTACATGACACTTAAGCTGTCTGTCTGCTACATCTCTGTAGGGGGCCTATGACTGATTTATGCATGGTCCTTGGTTGATGCTTCAGTCTCAGCACACCCCTCTGGGCCCTGGATAATTGGACCTATTGGTTTAATTGTGGAGCTCCTGTTACCTCTAGGTCTTTTTCTCTCTCCTCCCACTTTCCCACAAGACTCCCTGTGCATTGCCCCATGTTTGGCTGTGAGTCTCAGCACCTGTGTTGAGGTGCTGCTGGGTAGAGCCTCTTAGAGGACAACCTGACAGGCTCCTATCTGCAAGCTTAACAGAGTATTCACCATAGTATCAAGGGTTGGGACTCTCTGACATTGTGGGTCTTTGGTTGGGCCAGACATCAGCTGGGCATTCACTCAGTCTCTGCTCTATGTTTATCCCTGCACATCTCATAGGCAGGGTTATAGTACAAGATAAGCACATTATGAGGCACAGACCCAAAGAAGATAAATAACAAGGAAGACCCAAGTGAGGATGCATAAATCTTGCTCAGAAGGGGAAACAGAATAGACAGAGGTAATGGTTGAAGAGAGGGTAGGAGGGGGGCACAGAGAGAGGATGGAGATCAGACCTGAGAAGAGCAAGAGGGCAGAAGGCCTGTAGGGAAAAGAGAAACTGAGGGTGGGAACATCTAAGCCAGGGTAGGGTCCTGGGAGGATGTGAGCGGGATTCAAGCAATGACTGCTAGTAGCACAGGCCATAGAGACTGAAAAGGACATCCTCTAACTAGACTAGTCTTCTTACAAGGGGCAGGGAACACAAACCCACCCTCCAAAACTTCTACCAAAAATTTACCCTGAAAGAGATTTTAGATGAGAGGCTGAAATTAACATTAATAGTATATGCATTTTCAAAATTTATTATTTTTCTTCATATGTTAGGAGGAGAAAAGCATGTAAAGATTGATCCCAAATGTAATGGTATGGAAGATATTTTTCCCCTTGACATGACCAGTTGGGCCCTTTAATCAATCTCAGAGTCATTTGGAGCATCTTTCGGCACAGTGCCCTGCTAGACCTGCTTGAGGTCTAGGGATTCAAAGAGACCTTGAAGGGGGCTGGTGTTCGTTGCTAAATGGATTCTGCCTTTGCTAATACCATGGGATGAAATGAGACAGATTCTGAGAGGCTGATGTCTATATATTCTCTAGACTTACAAGTACCAGGAAAAGCTTGAATTAAAAAAGAAAGAGGCAGGGAGGCTGAACAGCTCAGCCAGTCAGGCAAGAGACCTGAAGTCGAAAAGCCCAAGGTTCAAGAAGAAAGAGGCTTACTTGGAATTACATATTGCCCTCAATTTACTGTTAGAGAAACAATACAAAGCAAAGTCAAAACAAAATGTAATATCGGAGGCATGATTTCATGATCTCAGTAAAATGTATTATATTCAGGTTTTGTCTCAATAAAGTTGCTGACATTAAACCATGAAAATAAGATATTTGTTGAAGCCCTTTGAATCCAGATATATAATTAATTTGATTTAGTTTTCTGATTCAAGTAATTCAAGTGTGTATGTGTGTGTGTAGTATTAGTAATCATAGCTTGGTGTGGCAACCTACAGCAGTGTTTGATGTGAAATAAAAATGTGCCTTTAAAATAACCTGCATGTATTTCGCTGATGCCTCATTTTTCATCTTTGTGAGTGTCACGGAGGAATACATCTGTGATGATAGTCATCTCATCGGTAATAAACAGTGAGGCTGCTGTTTGTCTTTCACACAAAGCTTCTCAGCTAGTGGGTTCAGAATACTTTCCTGTCTCATGTACACGTGTTCCGTGTGTTCTTGCTTTATAGACAGGGAAGGGAAGCAGGCAGTTTAAGCATGACATTTAAAAAACGTCCCAGCATCTGGGAACACTCTCAAGGACGCAGGGTTCTTCCCTGACTTCTGGGTTACTGTCCTAACACCTTTACCAGGCTTTTATTCACGGGACAAAATGAAATATCTCAGATACTATCTTCACCGTACAATGTAAGGAAGAGAGGAAACACAGTTATGTCAATACCATTTATGAAGAACAAATTAAAAAAAAAAAGACCTCCTTTGTAAAATCGATAGCAAGGGAGAAAAACATCAAGATGAATGGACCAGGGAGCATGGGTAACCAGGAAAACGAATGAGTGGGGTCTTGCCTGACCTTCGAGAGCGAGTGGGCAAGGGTGAACAATCACTCTCCGAATGCGTGTTTTCACCTAGTAAGTTGGGTCAACAGAATCCGATGACAGGATGAGGGGATGAATTGTTGAGACATAAAATAAAAATGTTTATCTGCACATTTGTTATCCCTCGGTCTAATGTGGAACTCCTAGTCAGAGTCCAGTGCTCAGCAGGCCCGGCTCTCAGTTTGTCCATGGCTTCCGAAGCATCTGCAGAGCGTAAAACGCTTTTTCTCACTTTTCTGCTCCAACGATTTCAGAGCTGCTCTCTAGGGACCGATGCCTCTAATGGCAAGGTCTAATCCAATTGTGTGCTCACTCAGTTGAGAAAGAAGAGCTGGGAGGGACCGGTGCCACGGGGTGGCCTCTTTCAGGCTGGAGGGATGGAGGGTCTTTTTGGCGCGTAGCAAGCGTGCACTGCTTCCCCCCATCTTTCTTACTCCTCTGACTCAGGTGAAACAGCCACTGTGCAAGAGTTGCATACATATTGTCTGATTTTAAGATGGCAGAGACAGCTCCTTTCCAGGAATTCTCCCTTTTTTGTCATTTAGAGAAGCCTCAGTTGGCACTCTATAGCAAAAGCCAAGCTGCCATGCTCAGTTTGTAGTCTTTGTCTTCAGTAGTGTTCTCAAGGTATTTTAGTAAGTTAGGAATGCATCCTGGTGTTATTGCCACAACTGTGTAATCATGTATCATGTAAGTTGTGTGTGGTGCTGAGAGAGGAGGCCTTGACTGACATGTCCTCTAGCTGTTTCCTGAAGCGACAATTTCACTTGGACACCCAGCAGGAGGGCAAGATGGAGTTCTTCGGAGGGAGGCGGAGTCAGGAGGCTGGAGAGTTTAGTCCCTGTCTCAACAAACAGAGCGAAACAAAACCCTAGTGCTCCAGGGCCAATGTCTGGTTTCCAGTGGGAACGGAGGATCGTTGCCACGGCTGTCGCTTCTGTAGACGCTTCTGTAGACATAGAAGTGAGGCACCGAGAGGTGACCCCACTAAACAAACTGGAGGCTCGTCTCGGCCTTGAACTCGGCTCTGCCCTCGCAGACTCTACACACTGACCCTTTTGGAGTCAGGCACTGTGTCAGCAGCTGGGTGGTAGAAGTGGGCTGCGGGAGACTGCCCGGGAGGAGAGGAGCTGATTGACTCCTTCCCTTTTTACTGGATGCACGGACCAGAAACTGCCACATTTCAGGGCAATGTGTAAAAAAATAAAAGTTGGTGCCTTA
>CM053764.1:60297106-60323527 GCA_028658305.1 Pachyuromys duprasi
TTCCCCTCCCTCCCTCATCTCCTCCCCGCCCCCTCCAGGTCCACCAACAGGGGAGGACCTCCTCCCCTTCCATCTGACCCCAGCTCATCCTGTCTCCTCAGGGCTGGCTGCAATGTCCTCCCCTGGGATCTAGCCAGTCTGTCACTCCCCAGCACGTATGGGGGAGGGTCAAAGAGTCAGCCATCAAGTTCATGACTGAAACAGTCCCTGTTTCCCTCACTAGCATCTTCAGTCTGACACCGAGCTATCATGGGCCCCATCTGAGCAGGGGTTCCAGGCCACATCCATCGTGGTCCTTGGTTGTAGAAACCGTCTCATACAAGACCCCTGTGCCCTGCTCAGTTTGGTCTTTGTGGAGCTCTTGTTCTCCCCAAGTCTCACCAACCTCCTCCATTTCTATCATCACTTCTCACCCTCTGCCAAAAGCTTGATCGCGAGTCTTAATATCTGCTCTGATACATCACTACGTTGATCCCCCCAGAGGTCCTCCTTGGCATGCTCCTGTCCTGTTGTTTTCTCCTCCACTCAATGTCCATCCCATTTGTTCATCCAAATGAGCATTGATCTAGGGCTTACGAAAAGCTATTTTTGGAAAAAAACAAACCACATTTGTCAGGTGTGGTAATACATATTTTCAATCCCTGCACTTGGAAGGCAGATGGGTATCTTGAGTTTGAGGCCAAGCTGGTCTACACAGAGTTCCAGGCCATGGCTATATAGTGATACCTTGTCTCCTAGAGAAAGAGAATAGAGAGAAAGAGAGAGAGGGGGAGAGGGAGAGAGAGACAGAGAGAGAAAGAAAAAAATATTTATTTATATTTAATATTTATTTATATTTAATATTTATTTAATTATCATGCAGAATTTCCATGCATATATGTCCTTAGAATTCATTCATAGTCACCGTGCTCATTACCCTCCCTTGTTCCCTGCGGCTTTCTTTCCCCTAAATAGTTAATTTCTACTTTCCTGTCATGTGTCTTAAATCTGCATTCCACATATGACAGAAAGCAAGTGGCATTGGTCGTTCTGGATTACATTGTCTTGTTTAGCACGGCCGCCGCACGTTCGCCATTTTCCTGAATGAAATGATTTTCTTCTTTACGGCTAAATAATGTTTTACTATGTATGTGTCTGTCATCTTTTCGTGGTTGTGGTCAAAATTCCTGCTGAAAACAATTTAAGAATAGAATTGTTTACTCTGGCTCACAGTTTCATCAGCTTCAGCTTATCAGGCAGGTGTGTATGCGTGTGGCACACATGTGTGTATGCTCCTGGCAGACCAGGAAGCAGGCAGAGGAGAATATTAGTATTCTGTCAACTGCCTCCTTCCTCCTCTTTTTATGCTACCAGGGTCTCTAGGTTATGAGAGGTTTTTGCCCATACACACACACCTCCCACCTAGGTAAGCCAGACATGTTGTCAATGAAATATATATGTATTTTTCACATTTTCTATAGCCATCATCTGTTGGTGAGTATACAGGCTATTCTGAGTCTTGGCTATCGTGAGCACCACTCTCCACACAGATATGCAAGTGTGTCTGGTATGCTGACTTTGGTTTCTTCTGTCATAGGTCTGGGATGTCTAACTGGAACCTACGGTAGCTCTATTTTAGGAAGTTTCATAATAATGCCTACTGGCTCTTTATTCATGTTCCCACCATTGATTGGTGTATAAGGCTACTTTTCCTCTTCATCTACACCAGCATTTGCTGCTGTTTCTTTTTTGTTTTATTTTGCTTTTTCAAGACAGGGTTTCTCTGTATAGCCTTGGCTGTCCTGAACTCTCTTTGAGGATCAGGCTGGCCTCAAACTCACAGAGATCTGCCTGCCTCTGCCTCTGATTCTGCTTCTCCCTCTGCCTCGGTGTGCTGGGATCACCAGTGTGTGCTGCTGTGCCTGGCCACTACTGTTTCTTGATGAGAGGATTTAAGGACCAACAGTGAAGTTAATCACAAGTCAGAGGGGAACATTTTTTAATGTACTTCCACAAACACACACTCATCTTCCCATCTATCTCTAATCTTAGCAATCTCTGTTCAGTACCTTTCTCTGTGCTCTCCCCACCACTGCTTTTGCCCCAAAGAGAAAACCCCAGGTCCTCACAACTACTGTGTTGGCCTTTAAAATAACATATCTTAATTATTAATGTTATAGTTAAATATTCTGAAGCAGTAGCATTTTGTCGGACCACAAAACATGCCTCAAAACCACATTTGAACAGAACATAGTGAGATGTATTTATATTCTTCCTTAGCAGTTAATTAGTAAATAGTAATTATTATGCCTCTGTGTGAGGGAGTTTCACTGTGTATTCCAAGCTGGCCTCTAACTGGCTTGTTGCTTGATAAATATGTATAAACATGTACAGAGAGGGGGGAGAAGGAGGGAGAGAGGGAAAAGAAGAAGAGGGAGGGAGTATGGGGGAGAGAGAAAATCAAACCTTACTTGGCACACAGTAAGGCCAAGTGAAGTATTAGTACTTCTAAGACACATGGTGTTGGGGCCTGGGCCTGAAATGGTGGGAGACACTCCCAGGCCAGCGGGAGAAGGGCATCACCAAGAAGGCAGAGATGGTGTGGCTTGGGCAGAAGAACTCAGAAGCTCTGACAGAGTTGAAATGTTTTTGCACAGCTGAGCTATTTCTTTCTTCACTAAGATTACCCCTTCAGAAGGGCAAGCAGCCTCTGAAACAAGGGCTTGGAACAAGTAACCTTGGACCCCTCATTTTATTACTGGACAGATAATGAGAATAAATATTTTGGGAAATGACGGGACACGGAATGGCTTATGGAACTGTAGCCACACCCTGGCCTCAAGTGTCCTGAACTAGAATTCATGAAGTCAGATAGACTTGAAGACCTCAGTGAGGGGTGAGGTTTGCCTAGCATTGTTCATCCAATGTCATACCATCTGACTATATAGAACAAGTGTTAGGAAATCATTTCTGCCTGTATTTTGGGTCTGACAGACACGAGATAGCTGCTTGCCTCTAAATGGCTGTATGATGGTTATTTTAATTGACATCTTGATCTAGTTGAGAATCAACTGGGGAAGACATCTCAAAGAGGAACCAACATTAAGCTTATAGTCATGTCTCTATGGTATTGTCTTGATTACATTAACTGTTTTGGGAAGACCCAGCCTAAAATTGGGTGATGTCATTCTCTGTGCTTGGGTCCTTCACCGTATTAAAAAGAGAGAGTGAGAGAGCGAGAAATGGATTTGAGCACGAGCATGCATGCCTTTCTCTCTGGTCTTGATTGTGAATGAACTAGAATGCTGTTATGATAATATGCAGCTCTACCATTTTCTCTTCTGTACCTTTGAGTGAATAATTTCATCTCTGTGCCTTGATTTTCTCATTTGTAAAGCAAGGTTATTGGTGGAATACACTTACAGAGTAAGAGAATGTGACTTAGTACATGTGCCACCCAGGAGAGGTCCTGATGCACAATAAATGCTGAGTCAGTCACTCAGAACACAGTTACTGAAAGGGTTCATCTTAGCCAGGTGCAGTGGCAGATGCCTGCAATCCCAGCTACACAGAGAAACCCTGTCTCAAAAAAAAAAAAAAGAGTTTGTCTGTTTTACCAAAACCAAAACTGAGCTTTCCAGTCTGTTTGTATTACTTGAATGTGTTCACCTCACCATAACACATAGCTTGCTCTCAGTCCTTTTGGGGATTTATGTTTTTTAGTAGCTGAGAAAGCTGATACTTTAAATGATCACAGTTTCTGATGTCCTTACTTGGCCAAGATGCTCCATACATGCAACATGAGGGCTCTTGGATCAGAGATGGCATCCAAAAGCACAATTCCTAGAAACAGTGTCAGTGAGGCACCTAGAACCGCCTGCGTTAGAGAATATCTGCTGCTGCAGTATCCGCTTCTGGCAAGATTCAACTCTTGGTAGCAAATACTTGTGATTTACACGACTGCAGTTAGGCCAGCAGAAAATCTGCTGAACAAATTGGGAGGCTCTAGCAAATAACCAAGGTGTCTCACAGGATGGTGGCAGTCCTAAGATGGGAAGCTGTGGTTGGTTGGTGTATTGACAGGACTTCAAAGCTCGCTTAGACGTGTATCAGAAGATGAGCTGCCAGGCCTCACCCCAAGGTAGCTCCTGGGTACTCGGCCTCTTTTCTGCATTTCCTTCCTGCCTGAGCATTTCTTGTGTGGAACATCACAAAGTCTTGGTAAATGGGGCTGGAGTAAGCCACACTAGTGACATACTATAGGTCCAATCAAACAGGGACCAGGACATGGAATGCGCTAGTGGTTAAAGAGCAGCCTGCGTCGCTGTGCAGTGGGTCTGTTCTCCCAGCTCCCGCTGATGCATCTTAGGCACGTTTTCCTGTGCTGAAAATCTTGATACTTCTTTCACATTAAATATATCAAGATGACCGAGTTGTTCATTTTCAATCACAAGGAGAAACTATCCCCCAGAAAAGAAATGGCAAATCATTCAAATTTTAACTGTTTTTATTTGTCTGTAGCGGAGGTAGATTTAAAATCCATGAGGAGAAGTCCAATTTGAAGGAAAGCAGTATTAGAAAGCATGCAATTATGTAAGTAAGGGAATGTTTCCTCAGTGATGGAAAAATTCAAGATACATGAAGTGACACCTCCATGACTATAACTTCCATAGAGGATGTGGATGTTACCAGCATAACTCAGGCTCCAGTTAACTGCGAGGTGGAACAGCTTCCTGTTTCATCCCAGAATGAAGTTAGTTGGGTAGGTAGGACACTATGGGGATGAACAAAGTGTCATCCGGGTCTGCACCAGGGTTAAAATATGCAGATTCAGTTTTGATTATGTCTGCTCCTGAGAATAACAACAAAATGGAAACTAACAATAATGCTATTTTAATAATATGACCATGCACATGAGGTGATTTTCTCCAGCTATCAAGTTTGGCTGTGAGGTGGGAGGCGAGGAAAGATGGATGCAGTGTTGTGAAGGATGTTTACACACAGACTGGGGTTCTGGAAGTAGGGACCAGAATTAGCACAGCCTGCAGATGGATATGCAGGGTGAGCGCTCACCTCGCAGAGTTAATTTTATACTGCATATGGGCTTGAGGCACTTAAAGAAATCAGAGGAAGCAAAGCAAATCAGGCACAACTGTCAAGACATTGGAAAGGATTGAAAGGTAATTAAGTGGGATTTTCTCTACTTTATATTTATTTCTTATTTTGTGGAATTAGCTCCCAGGACTTGCATAGGGGTTTGTAGGCTTGAAGACATCTCGTTCTTTACATTGCACAGCCTTGTGCTGTTGGTGGTGGTAGGTTTTTTCTTTTTTGAGATTTTGTGTTGTGCACTTTTGCACACGTTTCCTTAATGTAATCACATCCCATTGCACCTCAGTGTTCCTGACTGTAGGCACAGAACCTTGGCAAGGCACAGTTGATGAGCAGATAAGACTCTTCCTTGCCACCATGTGTTAAATCCCAGAAGCACCCTAAATTCAATACAGTGAATGACTGTGCCCACAATCATCTCGGAAGTGCCAGGGACAGGCCTGGTACTCCCCACGCCCCTCCTCTTCTTCCCCACCCACACAAGAGACTGCTTTCATCTTGAGCTTGGTAATTATTATTCCAATTCATATCTTATACTTTTACTGAGTATAAGAATGTAGCGAATATATAGAATATAATGAAAACGGTGAATAAGGAAAATTGTGTACTCTTGTCATGCTTTAATGTTTATGTAAAGAGAATAATCTATTATACTGAAATTCACATTTTTTAAATTTTATTTTATTTTGAGTGGCTTGGTGTTCTGTTTGTGAAACTCATCTGCAAATGTGTGGCAGCTTTTGTTTATCCATTGTTCATCCCACACACATACAAAGCACTTTTTTTTTTTTTCTCCAAGTACGTTTGGTTTATTTCTTGGTTTGGCATTGTAAATGCAGTTACTGTCAGCAATGTTGTCCATTGTCTGCTGTGCACACCTACAGGGGTTTATATAGGATACAAGTCTAGGAGCAAGGGTTGTGGGACCTGGAAGTTTGTCTCAGCTTTAGCAAGTACCACTGAATTAACATCAAAGAGGTGAATACTATCCCTTGTTCCTGCTGGCGGAGTGTGGATGATGGAAGGTAGCAGGTGCGACTAGAGGCTGCTTACCACTTTCTAACTTAACATTACAAGGTTTTTTTTAATTAAAAAATACATTTTGCTTATTTATTTTGTCATGTATTTTATATGTGTGTGAGTTCCATGGCACCTGTGTAGAGTCAGAGAATAACTTGACAAACATAGTTTTCTTCTTCCACCATGCCTGGGCTTGAACTGGGGCTGTCAGCTTGGTGGTAGATAACTTTACCCACTGAACCATCTTGCCAGCTCTGATTTTTTTTCCTATAGTTTTGATTTCCATTGTTTGGTTATAATCATTTGTTGTCCATATGGTTTCATCTTTTCTAAGTTCCTGTTTATCTATTATTCCTGCATACAATATAGTGAGTTATACCTTCCCCCTTTTATTCTTTTTGGTTGCTGAGGAATAAATATAATGTAAACATTGCCACTTTAACTACCCAATGTCGTTAGCACATCACAGTCTGGTGACCATTACCATTGATTATTTCCAGACCTTTCTTTTTTTTATTTTTCTAAATAGAAACTCTGTAACCTATAGTCAGTAAGACCCCCACTTTTCCTTCCCTATTGCTTCTCTTATATGAAGTCTGTTCTTCTGGACATACAAGATATTCATATAACTAAAACCATATGATATTTTTCCTACCATGTTTTTAAGATCACTCATGTACCAAATCATCATAGTTAAAGAAAATGGCTGAATAGTATTCCACTGCACTTATGTACCAGATTTTGTTTCTTTTATCTGTTAAAGAACGTTTCCTCAGGCTATCTCCTCTTTCAGATGTTAAGAACGCTGCTTCCTGAAAATAATGATAGAGCTTTTGTTCAAGTCTCGACATGTATTTAGGGTTTTATGATAATTCTTCATTGTATTCTTTCAGGAATAAATAAATAGTTATCTACACAGGCTAAATTAGTTTACAGTTTTATAGTTGGTGTAAAATGTTAAAATATCTTCCTTATCAATACTTTTTAATTCCATTTAATCTTAGCCTCAGTAGTTCTGCAGTACCATTCCATTACTTTTGATTTTTATTTTCTAGAAATGAATAGCACTAAAGGTGTCTACAAGTTCCAACTGTTCATTCTTTAAAGTGTGTTTTCCTTTTTCTTATTGAATTTTGTAATTTTTAAATTATATTTCATATATTAAACCCTTATTGTATACATAATTTATAAGTATTTTCTCTGATTTTATAGCTAGTTTGTTCTCTTTCCTTATAATTGTCTTAGGGTTTCTATTACTACAACTCTTTTTGTTGTTGTTGTTTGAGACAGAGTTTCTCTGTGTAGTCTGGACTTCGCTGGCTGTCCTGGACTTGCTTTACAGACCAGGTTAGCCTCAAAATTCAAAGAGATCTGCTTGTCTCTGCCTCCCTGAGTGCTGAGATTACAGGCATGTGTCACCACACCAAACTCACTGCAAATCTTATAAAGGAAAACATTTAACTGGGCTAATAGTTTCAGAGGTTTAGTCCATTATCATCACGGCAGGAAACATGCAGCATGCAGGCAGACACGGTGCAAGTGCAGGAGCTTAGAGTTCTACATCTTGATCCACAAGCAACAAAAGGAGACTACCATTAGGCCTAGCTTGAGATAGGAGACCTCCAAGTCTACTTCCACAGTGACGCACTTCCTCCAGGGCCACATTTCCTAATCACTATTGGCCCACTCCCTATGGGCCAAGCATTCAATAATATGAGTCTATGGTGACCATTGCTATTAAAACTACCACAAAAGTGATCTTTGATGCAAAATTTTAAAAATTCAATGAAATATACTTTCTTCTTTATTTGAGGTGTTACTTGTTTTTTAAAAAAATAAATTTGCAGTATTTTTATAAATATGTTCTGAGTAAGGATCTTTTATTGGTGATATTCATTACAAATATCTTGATCAGTGATATGACTTCTCATTCATTTTTTTACATAAAGTTTTTGATGGATGATTACACTGATTTTGTCATATTTATCAATAATTTATTTATGATTGACATTTAATTTTTAGATGCTCACCTTGTTCAAGGATAGAAAAGACATCGATTTATGTTTTCAGGTCAATGTTGAGTTCTGCTTTTGAATTTGGACCTTTTACTTGGTGGATTCCCTTCTTGCTGTGTCTGGACCTGGGCCTTATTGGGTGCCAAGGTGCATTCCAGACATCACCACAGTGCAGCTGTCTTAGTCAGTGCCCTCCTGCTGAGAAGAGACACCATGACCTTGGCAACTCTTACCAAACAAAGTCTTTAACTGGGGCTGGCTTACAGTTGTCATGGCAGGGAGCATGGTGGCATGCAGGCAGACATGGTGCTGAAGAAGGGGCTGAGAAATCTACCTCTGGTTCCAGAAGCAGCAGGAAAATGGAAACACTTGTCCTGGCTTGAGCTTCTAAAACCCCAAAGCTCACCCTCAATGACAGGCTTCTTCCAACAAGGCCACACCTCCTAATTTTTCTCAAGCAGTGCCACTGCCTAATGACTTAAGTATTCAAATGCATGAGCCTGTGGGGGGCCATTCCTGTTTAAAGCACCGCAGCAGGCCTTTGTTCATGCTGGACCATTTAAGCTGCCCTTCCTGGATTCTGCTCCTCCAGATGGGATCACACCCTGCTGGCATCCATCAGAATCCCATTAATGTTTCTTCTCTTTCCCTAGAATGGATAAAGACTTTTTTATATTTTTTCCCACAAAGCTTCATTAGGAGTCTGGAAGGTGGGAGAGCGGGTCTCTGTTGGTTCATCTCAAAGACTCTCTTGAGTTTTGTCTAGTCCTCAGCAAGTTTTATTGTCTAGATCAAGACACAAGAAGAAAGGCACACCCTTGGCTGAGTTACAGACCACCACAAGCCCCACCTTCCAGAAGTGTTATTTTTTTACTTTTTATTTTATTTATTTTTATTTTTTTATTATCCTTTATTGCAATTTATTCAATTTGTATCCCCGCTGTGGCTCCCTCTCTCGTCACTTCCCAATCCCACCTTCCCTCCCTGTTCTCCCCTTATGCCCCTCCCCTAGTCCACTGATAGAGGAGGTGCTCCTCCCCTTCTATCTGACCCTAGCCTATCAGGTCTCATCAGTACTGGTTGCATTGTCTTCTTCAGTGGCCTGGCAAGGCTGCACTCCCCAAGGGGCAGTGATAAGAAAACCTGCCACTAAATTCATGCCAGAGAAAGTCCTTGTTCCCCTTACTAGGAAACCCACTTGGAGACTGAGTCTATGGGCTTCATCTGAGGTCCTATCCACGTATGGTCTTTGGTTGGGGTATCATTCTCTTCAGACCCCAGGGCTCAGGTTGTTTTTTTGGTTTTGGGTTTTTTTGTTGTTGTTGTTTTTGTTTTTTTGCTCTGTTGGTCTCCTTGTGGAGCTCCTGTCCTTCCAGGTCTTTCTATCTCCTCCTTCTTTTATAAAATTCCATGCATTCTGCCCAAGGTTTGGCTATGAGTCTCAGCCTCTCCTTCAAAAACTCCATCAGTAGAGTCTTTCAGAGGCTGTCTGTGGTAGGCTCCTGTCCTGTACCCTGTATTCTCCTGCTTCTGATCTATTGCATTTGCTCTTCTAAATGAGGATTAAGCATCTTCCCTAGGGTCTTCCTAATTGTTTAGCTTCTTTAGGAATATAGATTTTAGTATGTTTATCCTATATTATATGTCTAATAACCGCTTATGAGTGAGTATATACCATGTGTGTCTTTCTATTTCTGGGTTACCTCATGCAAGATGATCTTTTCTAGTTGCCAACATTTCATGATTTCCTTGAATAGTATTCCATTGTGTAAAGGTACCACAATTTCTACATCCATGCCTCCATTGAGGGACATCTGGATGGTTTCCAAATTCTGGCTATTAGGAATAAAGCTGCTATACACATGGTTGAGCAAATGTCCTTGTTGTATAGTTCAGCATATTTCAGATATATGCCTAGGAGTGGTATAGCTGGATCTTGAGGTAGTGCTATTCCTAATTTTCTGAGAAAGCACCCGATTGATTTCCAAAGTTGTTGTACATGGTTAAATATCCATCAGCAAAGGAGGAGTGTTCTCCTTTCTCCACTCCTCTCTAGCATGTGTTGTCACTTGAGTTTTTGATCTTAGCCATTCTGATGGGTGTAAGGTGAAATCTCAGGGTTGTTTTGATTTGCATCTCCCTGATGACTAAGGATGTTGGACATTTCTTTAAGTGTTTTTCTGCCATTCAATATTCCTCTGTTGAGAATTCTCTGTTTAGCTCTGTACCCCATTTTTAATTGGATTATTTGGTTTGTTCATGTTTGACTTCTTAAGTTCTTTATATATTCTGGATATTACCCCTCTGTCAGATATAGGATTGGTGAGGATCCTTTCCTAATCTGTAGGCTGTCATTTTGTTCTAATAAGAGTGTCCTATGCTTTACAGAAGCTTTTTAGTTTCATGAGGTCCCATTTATTGATTGTTGATCTTAGAGCCTGTGCTGTTGGTGTTCTGTTCAGGAAGTTGTCTCCTGTGCCAATAAGTTCAAGGCTCTTCCCTACTTTTTCTAACAGGTTTAGTGTGTCTGGTTTTATGTTGAGGTATTTTTATCCACTTTAGTTTTGTGAAGGGTGATAAATCTGGACATCCAGTTAGACAAGCACCATTTGTAGTTTATGCTATATTTTTTCCATTGTATGGTTTTGGCGTCTTTGTCAAAAATCAAGTATCCATAGGTGTGTAGGTTTGTTTCTGGGTCTTCTATCTGATTCCATTGATCCACCATTCTATTTCTATGTCAATACTATGCAGTTTTTATTACTGTTCCTCTATATACAACTTGAGTTCACGGATGGAGATACCTCCAGAAGATCTGTTATTGTACAGGATTGTTTTAGCAATTCTGGTTTTTTTTCCATATGAATTTGAGAATTGTTTTTCTCAAGTTCTGTAAAGAATTATGTAGGTATTTTGGTGGGAATTGCATTGAATCTGTAGATTGCTTTTGGCAGGATGGCCATTTTCACTATGTTAATCCTACCAATCCATGAGCCTGGGAGATCTTTCCATCTTCTGATATCTTCTTCAATTTCTTTCTTTGGAGACTTGAAGTTTTCTTCATACAGGTCTTTCACTTGCTTGGTTAGAGTCACACCAAGGTGCTTTATGTTATTAGTGTCTATTGTAAAGGGTGTTGTTTCCCTAATTTCTTTCTCAGCCCTTTTGTCTTTTGTATGTAGGAAGGCTACTGATTTTTTAAAAATTAATTTTGTGTCCAGCCAATTTGCTGAGGGTGTTTATCAGCTGAAGGAGATCTCTGGTTGAATTTTGGGGGTCGCTCATATATACAATCATATCATCTGAAAATAGTGATACTTTGAGTCTTCCTTTCTGATTTGTATCCCCTTGATCTCCTTTAATTGTCTTATTGCTCTAGCTAGGACTTCAAGCACTATATCAAAGAGATACAGAGAGAGTGGGCAGCCTTGCCTTGTCTCTGATTTCAGTGGGATTGATTTAGGTTTCTCTCCATTTAGTTTGATGTTGGCTATAGGCTAGTTGTATATTGCCTTTACTATGTTTAGGTATGTGCCTTGTATCCATGATCTCTCCAAAACTTTTAACATGAGTGGGTGTTAGATTTTGTCAAATGCATTTTCAGCATCTAAGGAGATGATCATGTGGATTTTTTTCCTTCTGTTTGTTTATGTGGTGGATTACATTGATGGATTTCCTTATACTGAACCCCCACCCCCACATGCCTAGGATGAAGCCTACTTGGTCATGGTGGATGATACCTTTTATGTGTTCTTGGAATTGGTTTGTGAATATTTTAAAGTCAATATTCATAAGAAAAATAGGTTTGAAGTTCTTTTGTGTTGGATCTTTGTGTGGTTTAGGTATCTATGTGGCCTTATAGAACGTGTTTGGTAATGTTCCATCTGTTTCTATTTTGTGGAATAGTTTGAAGAGTACTTGTGCCAGCTCTTCTTTGAAGGTCTGGTAGAATTCTTCCCTGAAACTATCAGGCCCTGGTTTTTTTTTTTTTTGTTGTTGTTGTTATTTTGTTTTGTTTTGGCAGGGAGACTTTTGATAACTGCTTCTATTTCCATGGAGGATATAGAACTATTTAATCTATTTACCTTATCTTGGTTTAGCTTTGGTTACTGGAATCTATTAAGAAAATTGTCCATTTCATTTAGATATTCAAATTTTGAAGTAAGACCTAATGCTTGTTTTGATTTTTTCACTGTCTGTCATTATGCCCCCCTTTTCATTTCTGATTATGTTGATTTGGATAGTTTCTTTCAGCCTTTTAGGTTGTTTGGTTAAGGGTTTCTCTGTCTTGTTGATTTTCTAAAAAACCAGCTCTTTGTTTCATTGATTCTTTGAATTGTTTTATTTGTTTCTAATTTATTGATTTCAGCCTTGAGTTTGATTGTTTCCAACTATCTACTTCTCCTGGGTATGTCTACTATTTTTTTCTAGTGCTTTCAGGTGTGCCATTAAGCTCTTGTATGAGATGTCTCAAACTTCTTTCTAAAGGCACTTAGTACTATGAACTTTCCTCTTAGCACTGCTTTCATTGTATCCCAGAAGTTTGGGTAAGTTGTGCCTTCATTTTCACTGAATTTTAGGAAGTCTCTAATTTCTCTTTGTATTTCTTACTTGATCCAGCTGTCATTGAGTAGAGAGTTGTTTAGTTTCCATGCATGTGCAGGCTTTTTGTTATCTTTGTTGTTGAGGTCTAGTTTTAGGTCATCCCGGTCTGACAGGATACAAGGTATTATTTCAATCTTCTTGTTTTTGTGGAAGCTTGATTTGTGTCTGACTATTTGGTCTATTTTGGAGATGGTTCTGTGGGGTGCTGAGAAAAAAGATTATTCTTTTGAGTGTGGGTGAAAGTTTCTGTAGACATCTATTAGGTCCATTTGATTTAGGACCTCTGTAATTGTCATAATTTCCATATTTAGCTTCTGTCTAGATGATCTGTTCCTTGGTGAGAGTGGAGTGTTGAAGTCTCCCACTGTGAAGGCGTTGGGATCGATGTGTAGTTGGAGCTTTAATAATGTTTTATTTATGAACGCACGTGCTCTTGTATTTGGGCATAGATATTCAGAATTGTGATGTCCTCATGGTGGATTTTTCCTTTGATGAGAATGAGATGTCATTCCTCATCTTTTTTGATTAATTTTGGTTGAAAGTCTATTTTATTAGATATTAGGATAGCTTGTTTTCTGGGTCTGTTTTCCTTGAAAAACCTTTTCCTGACCTCTACACTAAGGTAGTGTCTGTATTTGTTGCAAAGGTGTGTTTCTTGGATGCAGCAGAATGTTGGATCCTGTTTCTGCAACCATTTTGTTAGCCTGTGTCTGTTCTTTGGAGAGTACAGTGCATTGATGTTTATAGATAATAGTGACCAATGAAAGTTCCTTTTATTGTGGAGTTGGTGGTGATAGTGTGTTTGTGTGCTTGTTGTGTTCTGTTGATTTTTTGTTATGAGGTTATCTATGTCCTGTGTTTTCTTGGGTGTAGTTGATTTCACTATGTTGGAGGTTTCCTCCTAATATCTTCTGTAGGGCTGGTTCACTGTGTAGATATTAGTTTTGTAAGGGAATATTTTGTTTTCTCCATCTATGATGATTGAATGTTTTGCTAGTCTAGTAGTCTGGTTTGACATATGTGGTCTCTTAGAGTCAGCATGACCTCTGCCCAGGCCCTTCTCACTTTCATAGTTTCTGTTGAGAAGCTTGGTGTGATTCTGATAGGTCTACCTTTTTATGTTTCTTGGCCCTTTTCCCTTGCTGCTTTTAATATTTTTTATTTGTTCTGTAGATTTAGGATTTTGACTATTATGTGATGTGAGGAGTTTCTTTTCTGGTCTAGTCTAGGTGTGTAGTCCTCTTGTATATTTATGGATGTCTCTGTCTTTAAGTTGGGAAATATTTCTTTTATGTTTTGGGAAATATTTCTTCTATGATTTTCTTGAAAATATTTTCTGGACCTTGGATCCTGGAATCTTCTTTTTCATCTATTGCTATTATTCTTAAATTTTGTCTTTTCATGGTGTCCTTGATTTCTTGGATGTTTTATGTTTGGAACTTTTCCAATTTTACTTTTTCTTTGAGAGATGTAGCAATTTCTGCAATTATATCTTCAGCACCTGAGATTCTCTCTTCCATCTCTTGTATTCTGTTTGTGATGCTTACCTTTGTGGTTCCTGATCTTTTCTCTAAGTTCTCCAGCTCCAGGATTTTCTCTGTTTGTGTTTTCTTTATTGACCTTAATTTTGTTTTCATGTATTACACCATTTCCTTCATCTGTTTGAATGTGGATTCCTGTCTTTTCATGATGGCATCTGTTTTTATATTTGTTTCCTCTTTATGTGCCTCTATTTGTGTGGCCATATTTGCCTGTGTTTCTTTGAGAGTTTTGTTTGTTTTATTTTTATGTACTTCTAAGAACTCGATAAGCATCACTTTAAAATTATCTTCCTGTATTTCTGATGAATTATAATATCCATTGATTTTGGGGGTTGCTGGTGAAGCCATGATATCCTGATTTTTGTTGGATGTGTTCTTAAGCCTGCCTCTAGCCATCTGATGGTCAGTAGCTTTTTCTTTTATTTTCCTGGAGCTTGTACTATACAGTGGGTCCATCTGTCTCTGGAGTCTGGAGTATTCATCAGGAAGATGAGAGAGGTCCATGCGTTTGGGAGTGGGTGTTGGTGTTTCAGATGCAGCTAAGGGAGGAAGGTCGGAGGTGCAAGTGAGCAAGGACAGGAGTGTGTGTGGCAGTGTGCCTGCCTGGAAGAGTGAAGTGTAAGGGAGGAGTGCAAGTGCTGTTTGCGGTGTAGGTGGTACCACTCTCAAGCACAGTGCGCATGCGCAGGTGTCCTGAATGCCTCAGTGGCCCAGAAGCCTCTCAAGGTATTGTGGTCCAAGGGCTCAGACCTGTCTGTGGTGCACCATCTTGGATTCAGTAATTGTTTGGCTGAACTCCACCGAGAGACCCACAGAACAGGGGCTTCAATGTTGAGAATGCTGTCCCAGGGATTCCATGTTGCCCACAGCAGGGGTTGTGGGTGGGAGTGATATGATGCCTGGCTGCTAGCTAGAGGGACCCAGCATCTGCTGCTCTGCATGCACTCTCTTGCAGAAGCACTCATTCACAGGCATGTGGGAAGCTCAGAGGGCCTGCATGCACTCACTGGCAGGCATATGTGGTAAGCTCAGAGAGCCCAAAGTTTCCTACTCTCAGATTTGGGTTCCCTGTTTGGCCATTAGAGTAGGGGTTATGCACTTCCTTCCACCGCAACAAGAGCCAGGGAAGGTGCAGCTGAAGGTGCGGGGGGGGTGGGGGTGGATAGTGTGCTATTCTCAGATCCCGGAGATGTTCACAGGGGTGGGGGGCGAGGGAAGGGGGAGGTGCTGGATCCAAACTGTCTCAGCTCACGGGTTGTCCCCTCTAGCCTGGGAAGGCTCACAGTCGATGCTCTGGTTTCAGAGGCCCATCTACTCACCAGTTTTGGAGTTTCAGATCTTCTGTCCTTCAGGAATGGTGCACACTGGTCGCCACCATCATGTAGTCACACCAGAAGTGTTCTTTAAAATATTCCTTGACATCATGTTTTTTTTAATGAATCTACATATCTAATCATATTTTAAAAAAACTAAGCTGTCATTTCTGACATTTTAAGTGGGCAGCAAATGGGCAGTTTACCTTGTGGATGTGAGAGGAGAAATGTGTCTTTGGACACTGTGACAATGGTAAGAGGCAGAAAACACCCAACACCTGGTTTCCAGTGATCCTGCCAGCCAGTGGGGGATGTCCTGTTCTGCAGGATCCATTCTAGACTTGGGATTCTAAAACTATTGTCGTTCTTGGTGAATATTCCCAGATATGGGCAGAGTGACTGTAGACTATGCCGCTGTGTGGAGAGATTTGATTCACAGTCCAGGTTCTACTGAGCAAAAGGCTCCTGGAGTGTTTGGAGCATGAGTGGGTACCAGTGCTCCTGTTTAGGACCCCAGAGGCCAGCAGGCATTTCCCAGTGTTAAATTAGTCTTAAGGATATACACTGCAACCAAACCTTTCCCATGCATAGGTTCCTATAAAAATTACAGCTGAACAGCAAACTGTTTCAACTCACTCATGCCAGTATGCCTCTATGACTGTAAAAGAAAGGGTATCAAATCAGCCTCAACAGTAGCAGCCTTGCATGCCCCCTGAGCCCTGGCTCTGCGGTAAAACACTGGTGTTCATGCTTGGCTTGCTGAGAATCCTTATCTTGGCATGATTTTCATGCCATAGAAACTGAAAGATCTCTTTATGTCAGTGATTGGGAAGCAAGAATAAAACTTGTTTTATAGGTTTCCTGCCCTACGCTTCATTTCTTCAAGCTTTATAGCTCTCAAAATGTTTTCTTACACCCGGGTGACATAGGCAGAGCAGGTGTTATTACCCATTTTTTTAGATTAAAGAAACTACATATTAGTTATGACTGGGGAATGTCAGCTACAGTTCACTACACTACATTCAGTAAGTTTTTTAAGTATTATTTTATGTTAGCTATTTTCTGATTTTTTATATATTATAGTTTAATCTTTGACCAATCTCTGGTCAAACATTTCAAGAGAGAGGCTTGTCTTTTTAACTGCTTTAAACTACAGTGGAGTGAATATGCATCCCTTTATGTTCTAGAACAAATATAACCAAAGGGCATGGAGAAAGGCATGGCCTTTCCTTAGTGCACAGGAAAGAACCACCAATACTGGAGAAGACACAGGCTGGTGTCTGGTTTCCTTAGGAGAGACCCGAGGAGACAGGTGACCTGTGCAAACAGTGCTGTGTGGACAATACTAAGGTCATCAGGAGGATTGGCATGTGGGATTTTTAAATATTTTTATTTTTATCTTGTTAGGTGTATGTGTACACATGTGTGCTTGGGTGGCCAAGAAGAGTAGAAGACAATGTCAGAGCCCCTGATACTGGAGTTACAGATGGTTGTAAATGCTGGTAACCAAACTTGGGTCCTCTGAAAAGCAGCAAGTACTATTTACCACTGAGCCATCATTCCATCCTCTTATTTGACTATGTTTTAAGGAGCTGTCTAGGGACATAGATATAGGAGTTTTCTGTCTTCATGTCAGAGTGGGATGTGGAGGATCCCAAACTGCCCATGGGCTCTGTTTGGAAAATGCCGCTATAGGCTGAGCTGGTACATCTTTTCAGACCATTTGAAAAAGTGCTACTAATTCAGAAATCTGAACAGTAGG
Source organism: Pachyuromys duprasi (assembly GCA_028658305.1). Lineage (NCBI taxonomy): Eukaryota > Metazoa > Chordata > Mammalia > Rodentia > Muridae > Pachyuromys > Pachyuromys duprasi. Next base: position 60,314,454 of record CM053764.1, read on the forward strand.
ACCTAGAAATTTATTATTTTTAGGGTTGATTCCATATCCCATTGACCTTACATAATTTCCCAAGTTGCTGTGAGGTGGACTGGGCTATGCTTTTGTGTTGATTTGGGATAAGAAATGGGGGGGGGGATTCTTGGCTAGAAAAGCATAACCTTGTTCATGGACATCAGTAACCATTCCAGCATAGTGCAGCCCACCCCATCAGCCACCACTCAGGGCTTTAGAGACCAGCCCCACCCAAATGACAGGATCCAGAGGCACCTCTTAACAGTCAGGCCCCTTTCTGCAGCCCCATCACTTGAGGACTCATAATCTATTCTATATACCTGTGTGACATTTTCTTCTCAAAGACATAGGTGGGGAGTAACAAATAAGACTTGACACTGTTGTTGTTGTTGTTGTTTTTTCCAAATGAGACTTTAAAAACTACTCTGAACCACCTTAGACAAACGTTTAATTTATTGAAACATCTGTTTCAGTTATCTGCATCTCTCCATCATTGGTCCACTTTCCAGTGAGATGGAAATGCTCATCACAGTAGCTTAGGTTCAGGGATGTGAATAGTTGGCTCTTTAGTGTCTGGGTTTCAGGATGTAGGACACAACTTGCTGAAGTAGGGGAGGGAATGAATATTGGGTGGACATCAGAGCTGAAGGCTAGGCCAGGGTCAGTGTGCATGACAATCCTGTAACAACAGAAAAGCAGCCCTTTTCCTTCCTTGTGTTTGTTTTTGCCTAAGGATTTATTTTTCGGTGCAATGAACGGCATCAGCAAAAGCACCTTCCTCCAGCAGGCTGTCCTGAGTGCACAGTGCAAGTGGGCCTCCAGGGACCCCTTGCTTTCTTGATTTAATTACTGCCAGACCTTTTGTAGTTGCCCATGGTGTTCCCAGGCTTTCCAGAAGCGGTGCCATTACTCTCCCACCACCTACGCCTTCTGTCTACCCCTCAGCCAGAATAATTGAGAGGAAAATTATGCTCATGTTATTTCAGTTGGATATCTTGCTAATAATTCAGGGACCTGTACAGTGGGACATAGAAATCTATTACTTTTAGGGTGAGTGCCATATCCCATTGACCTTGGACAATTCCCCTAGTCACAATGAAATGGATTGGGCTGTATGATTTTAAATGTTGCCCTGTAGATTTGTTTGATTTGCCTGTTCAGTTAAAACACAGGCATTACGTGCCTACTCCATGCCCTCTTCCTGCTGGGGTGTGATGTTGTGGATAAGCCTGGCTCTGCCTCCCACTGCTGCTATGTGGGCTGAGAAATCGAGAAGCGTTATCAGAGTGTAAGGCCATGTTACCCATGAAACCACAACACAGACTCCTTTCCCTTCCTAAGCCAGTCAGCTTTGCCTAGTCACACTCTTACTTCCTGAACACCATCGACCAGCTCTGTAATCAACCTGGTGGCAAGAGCTCAGAACAGGAGGGAAGCAGAAGGCCTGTGCAATCAGAGCTGCCGAAAGTGTTGTCATAACTGGGACAAAAAAATCAGTAAAAGTAAAAGCGACCAACATTTTAGCATCCTAAATGAGTCCACCATAGCACTGTGGACCTTACATCAATTTATTACTGTTGCCTTCGAACTTTGGGCTGTTTTCTACCAGAGATGTTGGTTTTCCTTAGGCACTTTGCTACAACTTAGTAAAATATAACACAGAGTCCTTAAAATTGATTGAAATGAGGAAAAAGGTTGCAGGGCAGGGAGCTTTTTTGGTAAAGCAAGGATGTTCAGAGGAATAAGCAGGTGGGAAGTACAACAGTAGTGAGTTTGTGCCTTATTTGTATACATAAGGGCATTGTACACCCATCACATAACTCTCATGTAGTGAGATAGCCTCTAAGTGAGAAACCATGTCTGCCATGCTTCAGTGGACTCAATCTAAAGAGAAGCGTAGCATTTCATGCTATTTCATGAGGAACTTAGAAAAAAAATATAACCATATAGTGTATTTGGAAAAAAAACGCTCCAGAATGCACATTTACATATTTCCTGGATTGTCATATTTCACTGCCATGCCTGTGCATGTTTTATGATACTGCAATTTCAGAGACACATACTCAGAGGGTTGCTGCTGGAGGGGTAGCACACTCTTGTCTCTGAGTGTACACACACACACACACACACACACACACACACACACTGGAACCCCAAACTCCCCAGTGCTCTGACCATCCTTTTCTGGAATCGGTAATGTAATAGACTCTTACACACCTAAAATATTCATGAATAACTTGTGTGTGAGAAAGCAAGCCCTGAGCCTCAAATACTTTATTTTCTGATAGTGTAGTCAGTTTTTTACATCTCATGATTTGGATGGAAAAACAGCAGAGGTTTTATTTCCTGTAGTTGATGCTCCTCTGCTTTTGAACTCTGTACTTGAAAATGGTAAAGCTTGAATTTGTAACGACATTTTGCTTTCATATTTGGGGTGAATATTCAGCTGAAGTTCAAATTCCATCATTGTTGCTTTTTCCCCTCCTGAAGGATCCTGTTTTCTTTCTGAGATGGGCTTGGTTATAGGGGAAGGTGTTCATCAGGGAGAGACTCTGTCCCCCTTGTCTTTGGGAGGCTTACCTGGGGTGCTGGCCACTGGTGTGTTCGAGTGAAACTTGTCCTATCCATGGTTTGGCCATGCATACTCAAGTAGGTCTTCACCGCAACCATTAGTTCTAGAGTAAAAGTAGTGTGACGCCTCCTGGCTGAGTCTCCAGGTTCTCCAGGTGGCCACAGCAAACATCCGGCCAGGAAAGGAATGCTTCTGAGTAGAGTTCTGTTGAATCCATGCTCTAGAGCTGTTCCAGGCCTCCATGTTGGCAAAGCATACTGGAAGTCCTCCGGAGATCAGGCATGGAGAAAAGCTCAGTGGGACCAGGTAGAGTTTTCTACAAAATTCTCACCACACAGTTGCCTGGTAGGGAGTATGGTCCTTGTTGCAGGCTTTGTCCCCGATTCTGGCTTGTTACACTTGTCTGTGGTTGCTTCATCTCCCTATCTCACAACCAGTCCCCTGCAATTTCCGTTCTCTTTCTGCAAAGGTCAGCATCCTCCTGTTTCGGTAGCTGCTGTCTTCATGTATGGTAACAAAAGCATTTTAAAGCTGCTTTATAGGAAAGTTTCCTACTTTTGCCTTCCAGTTGGAGAGGGCTGCTTCTTTTGTGTGCCACTAACCCTTTCATGCTAACAGTGGGAACGCCTCCCTCTGCAGCCACTTCCACGTCCTGTCCCCTGCGCTTACTACGGTGTCTCAAAGCATTAAGCTTCACCGTTTCACTGTGGCTTTGTGCTCTGTCTTCAGAGTGGAGTGCGAAGCATTTCTTTGGGGTTGGAAATAATGATTTATTTGATGAAGACAGTTTATGAAATATTCAGAATGTGGGTGAATGTTGATAGGTGGTCCTCAACTTGCTTTAAAATAAAGTATCCACACGTGTGATACAAAATATATAAGATATGAAATTTAAGTTAGAACTAGGGCAACATTGTTACACTCTCATTCCAACACAGCACAGGAGAGCTGAAATTGACATTAAAGCCTCTTGTCAGAAGAGGCTACTTCTCACCTAGTTTACCCCCTGCCTCTAAAAGCTATCCTGAGGGTTACTCACAAACTTCTTAAAGCTAGGCTATCAGTGTGTTTCTTGGGGCCTAAAACCCAGCGTTGAGGCCTTCGAACCAGGATAAAGTGGTTGTGTAGCAGGTTGTGTTTATTGTGCAGTGTGCTGCTCAGTAGACATCTGTACAGTGGGAGCAGGCGTGGCGTCCTACTCCAGCTCTCATTCCTGCAATGACACACAGAGCGTGGAATAAGGTAGCCATCTCTCTATCCCATTTGTCAGCAGTCTCTTAGTACCACAATTTATATTCACACACTCCACCCAGAACCAACTGGTTGCCATATTTCTGAGGGTCAATGTACTTTAGCCAGTAGATGGATGTGGGAGGAAGATTACAGCAAAGATGGGGTTTGTGGATTTCAAAGTCTCTCATCACAGTGTTGTAGTCAGAAGCATGGATAGTGGTTTCCAGATCCCCTCCCTTCACACCCAGTGCCTCTCTTTTGTCTTCATTCGAAGGGATCAGTTGCACAGTTCCACTGAGTACTCTGTGCCTGTGATTATCTCATGATGCCCCTTAAATCTGAGCCTTTCTTAACTGCCCCAGCATCAGGAGATTGCTTGGGCTCTGGTCATGTCAACGTTCTTCCACTGTGTAAAGGACTGCCCACGCTCACACCTTTGCCTCTATTCTTGATCAGGCCCATAATACTTTCACTCAAATAATGTACAATTATGCTGTATTTATACTAAAGTATCTTTCAAGAGTGCCCTACATCCAGAGAATAATATATACCTCCTGCATTCAGGCCATGCCCATCTAAACAGTCTGCTCTCTGCTGTTTGATTTCAGCACATGCCCTCTTCTCAAATTTACATATTGGAATTTCATCCCCAAGGTGACAGTTTTGAGATGTCTGGCTCTGAGGAGTCAAAGAGGCTCTAAGGGCGTTGTACCTTCATGGGTGGCATTGCACTCCAGGAAACTGTTCAGCCTGGCAGTCTGATGGCAGGCATAGCCTGGCTTGAACTGGTTCCGCAGTTCAGGGTAGCTGATATTACCTCGTGTCGTGTCCTTACAGAAGGGTTCAATGAAAGTACTGAGACAAGGTGCTGAGTGGGACTAACTGCTTTCACACATGTAGAGTATGTTAATCAGAGCTGGTAGATTCACTGGGTACTGAGTAAATGTTAGCTCTTTAAAATGTGTGACACAATTAGCATGGTCCTCAGAAAGTTATTTAACTTCCTATGAGAATAACATCAGCCAGATAATGGAGAGAGAGAGAGAAAGAGAGAGAGAGAGAGAGAGAGAGAGAGAGAGAGAGAGAGAGAGAGAGAGAGTTTTGTGTATGTGTGTGTGCACACAAGTTCATGTGCAGGAAAACTCATGCTTGTGGGTGTTCATATGCACGAGTGATTAGGAAATGAGATAAAAAGAAGTGTTGGGAAAATTCAAGCATGCTTTGTTCAAGTCTTGTTCATTAGTTTGAGCTAGGTGCCAGGGGAATGGGGTGGTGGCACCAACCATAGCTACTCTCCTACTGTCTACAGAGACCATGGAATAAGCAATTACATCGTACCTATCAGTGGGTAGGAGAAAGGAAGCCATTCACACGTGCTGAATGAATACCACAGAGGGCAGGCTGGCGATGGCCAGAGAAGGTGTCATCAGGGATTCCTGCAGAAACTCCAAAAGAATGAGTTTGGCTCCGTCGAACATCACAATAAAGTTGGTGTGGGCAGCAGCAGTGAGGGGAGTGTGAGTATGAAACAAAATGTGGATCTTTTAAACGGGAGCGGATAGTCCCTTTTGTTTATTCTATTACTGTTATTTTCTCTGTTTCTTATCTTGGCCTATTTCATAATTTATTATTTAACATTATGCACCCCTGGGCACCGGCATGCACTTTGGGGACAGCTGGTGTCCCTCATGGTGTTCTGTGTCCTGTTCTGTAAGTGGCCCACTCCAGCTGCTCTTGTTTCCTTTCTGTTGTCCTGATAAGACATTTTGACCAACAGAAACTTGAGAGAGGAAAGGCCTTACTTCAAACTACAGGTTATGGTGTGCTATTGAGGGGAGTCAGCGTAGAAACTCAAGCAGGAGCCCAGAGTAGAAGCCATAGACCACGGAGGAATTTTGCCAGCTAGAGCTAACTAGGTCACAGGCCCCATGTCACTTCTCTGTGCTAGCACAAGGCCTTGCTGTAAGCAGAAGACAGTGCTGACCCTGAAAGGTGACTGTAAGTGAATCCTCCTGGGAAGGCAGGGTGCAGTAGGAGATGAGAAATGAACATCTAATGCTCTGGTGCATGCTCTGTTATCCGGTCAGCCTTTGTTTACCAACATATATTTAAGAATATCATTGTTACCAGGCCACAGAGGAAGATGATGCAGCCAGTCCAGGCGAGAGATGATAGGCTAGGGTCAGATAGAAGGGGAGGAGGACCTCCCCTATCAGTGGGATAGGAAGGAACATAGGGGGAGAAGAGGGAGGGTGGGGCTGGGTGGTGATTGAAGGGGCTACAGCCAGCAAACACATTGTAATAAATAAATAAAATTTAAAAAGAAGATAATTATGAACTATGTTGTGATGGTGGCCTCTGACTTCACCACTGGCATATGATTATTGTATTCTATTGTATGGATAAAGTATAGGTACAACATAAACATATACAGTGCCAAATCAGTGGGTCGTTTGAGTCTCTTCAGGGAACTGTTTGGCTTCTTTCTTTCCTTCCCAATTAAGAAAATCAAGCAAGAAAGAGGTGAAACCTGGGGGAGAAAGATTTGCAAATGCTGCCGACATTTCTTCTGAATGGATGTGCTGATATGGAAATGAATAATTTCTATTTATTCCTGCTTTCAAGTGGTTATAAAAACAGATTAATTTTATTATAAGATTGTATTATATTTATTTTTATTAAAATTGTAATTGTATTATAATGATTTTTATTAAAATCCCTCTTTTCTCTGGTGTTTGTTGCTTAGCTGTAGGAAGGGCTCCTTAACCTGTGTTTCTAATAAGGATGAGTATGACTACCATCTTCACCTTTCTAGGTAAGTTCACCTTAGCTGTAGGGTTTTAAGAGTATGAACATAGTTGGGTTCAGTTTCTGTGATGATTAATTTAATGTGTCAGCTTGGCTGGGCCACAAGATGCCCAGATTGCTGGTTAAACATTATTTCTGAGTGTATCTGTGAGGATGTTTCTGGAAGAAATTAGCATTTGAACTGGTAGATTGAATTGAGCAGATGGTTCTTCTCAATGTAGGAGAATCAACCAAGCTCTGTCCCAAATAGGTCAAAACAGTCAGAAGGTTGAATTAGTTCCTTGCTCAAATACTTGAGTTGAGACAATGCTCTTTTCCTGCCTTCCGCACTCTGGTCTCTCACAGGAAGCTGCTCTTTTAGCCCGTTGGCTCTAAGGCCTCAGAATGACTCTCCCCACAGTCCCCAGTCTCCAGCTTGCACACAGCAGATGATTGGACTTGCCAGTTACTGTCAGGGCTAATGAAAGCATATTCATATACACGCATATATACACACAGAGCTAGAAGCATTCAACTAAACAAGAGTATTCCTTAACTCTAATTTATTTTTTATATCAGATCCTTTACATTTTAGAAACCATGCTTTAGAAATATCCACATGAAAAATGCTGAAGGTTCAAAGGAGGTTATTCTGGCTTCTTGAATACTTGTAATGCTATTAAAGATATCCTGGGTTTGCTAGTCTTATAATGAATATGCTCATGAGTTTAGTTTTGAAATTGGATTGCACACTCCTTAGGCATTTGCTTCAACTGTCCTGTAGAAACAACTGGCTTTGTTATGTGCAAGTAGACTTTAACCTAGTAACATAATACCCTTAGTAGTTATAGCTCTATTCAGTTTTTATATAATGCTAGGCAATTTTGATGAACTATATTTTCTAAGAATTTATTTTGTATAGCTTTGCAATTTTATTAACATGATTTAAAGTTTTCTTTTTGAGCTGGGAAGATGGTTCAGAGGTTAAGAGCACTGGCTGCTCTTTCAGAGGTCATGAGTTCAATTCCCAGCAACCACATCACAACCATCTATAATGAGATCTGGTGTCCTCTTCTGGAATACAGATTATAAATAAAAAATGAATCTTAAAATTTTCTTTTCAAGTATTTATGCTCAGTTTTCATCTTCAATATTTGTTTGTACCCTTGCCAATATTTCTCGCTGAGAAGCTTCAGCTTTATTTAGTCTTTTCACAGGACCTCATTTTCTTACTGGTAGTTCATTCTGATTGTATCTTTTGTCTTCTATCCAGTTTATTTGTGCATTTGTCTTTTTAAAGTCTTTTAAATTTATTATTATGTTGCCTTTTAGCCACTGTTACCTTTTAATAAAAGCATTATATATTTGTTTCCAGCTGCACTCACTACATTTGATATAGAGTTAGTAATTCAATTTTAAGCATCTTCTAATTTCCACTCTTAGTGTGGAAATCTAAATGCATGAGACTTTCAGAAGTTATTACTTGCTATTGATTATTCTTAAAGTCAAGCATATTGACGTATAATTTACATATGGTAAAATTTACCTATTGAAGTGTTTGGTTTGATGATTTTTGACAAATCTATGAATCTTCTGTCAAATTTAAATACATTTTCATCACTCTGAAAAAATTCCCTCATGCCCCTTTGAGATCAATCTCCAACTGTCCCCAGCCTCTAGCAACAACTCAATCAGATTTCTGTCCCTGAGGTTTGGCCTTGTTGATTTTATTTTAGTTTCAGTGTAGACTGGGACCATAGACTTTATAAGTATGACTTTTTTGGTATTTGATGATATTTGCTTTTGACTTATTATGTGTCTAAGAAGACAAAGCATCTTTGATTTTGGATTGCTGTACACAGAATGTATATAATGTTAAATGATTCTTAATGAGCTACATTCTTCTAGGAATTAATTTTGTTCCTTAAATCGAACATTTATAGTGTTCTCCTTTCTCTACAGTCGCTTTTGTCTGCCTGGTCAGTTTGTGGGAGAGACACGGAAACATTTTCTTGCCATGGTGAGCCTACTTACTGACCCTGGCAGTTTCAAGAGCCTTCCACATATAGCATGTGTTGCTTATGAGTTCGATGTGAACGGATCTTACCTAGCCTTTTATTTTAAATGTTCTGAAGTCTTTGGGTTTTCTGTGATATTTTTGGATATATTTATATATAAATATATCACTTTAAGTTAGCCTGTTTGGCAATTTCTACCTTTTTTGTTGTTGTTGTTGTTGTTTTGTTTTGTTTTTTATTAATTTATTTTTTGTTATCAATCACAGGTAGGTACTTTGCATCCCAAGCGTAGCCCCCTCCCTCATTCCCTCGCACCCTTCCCAACCCTCCCTCATCTCCTCCCCGCCCCCTCCAAGTCCGCCAACGGGGGAGGACCTCCTCCCCTTCCATCCAACCCCAGCTCATCCTGTCTCCTCAGGGCTGGCTGCAATGTCCTACCCTGGGATCTAGCCAGTCTGTCA
>CM053764.1:60324027-60376700 GCA_028658305.1 Pachyuromys duprasi
AGTATTCCATTGTATAAAAGTACCACAATTTCTGTATCCATTCCTCAACTGAGGGACATCTGGGTTGTTTCCAGGTTCTGGCTATTACAAATAAGGCAGCTACGAACATAGTTGAGCAAATGTCCTTGTTGTGTACTTGAGCATCTTTTGGATATATACCTAAGAGTGGTATAGCTGGGTCTTGAGGAATCACTATTCCTAATTGTCTAAGAAAGCGCCAAATTGATTTCCAGAATAGCTAAGATCAAATACTCTAGTGACAACGCATGCTGGAGAGGTTGTGGAGAAAGAGGAACCCTCCTCCATTGCTGGTGGGAATGCAAACTTGTATTCCAATTATTCTTAGGTTTCGTCTTTTCATGGCATCCTTGATTTCTTGGATGTTTTGTGTTTGGGACTTTTCCGATCCTTTAAACTAGACATTTTAGACTGGTTTTTATGATTGCTTAATTTTTAGTGTTTTCTACATTGTTCTTTTTGCTTCAATTTTTATTTTTATTTTTTTACTTTTCATCATTTGAGGATTTTTTGGTACATTTGTATCATTCCATATCCTCACAGTCTTTGGGAAATTCATATACTATTGCTATTCTGTATGATTATCCAAAATTGTAATACACCATTTAATTTAATAAAGTTGAATCCCACACCATGACCTTCTCTTCGAACTGGGAAAGTGATTTTAATATTTTAAGCATGAATTACTATTATTCTTATCTAATTCTTAGGTTCTAGCTTAATTTTAGGCCCTCCACACTGTTTGATGTAGTCTGTTTGGGTCACTGCATGTATATACTAGATACTGTTTTTCCTCCTATGTATAAACATCTATGTTAAAGTTTTTATCTTTATAAATTAGGAGCAGTATAAAATTACCAATGAGAATTGGTAATAGCACACATGTCACAGCACACTCTGCTAGCACCACCAGCACTGATAGTTTTGCCTTTTGAATATATTATTAAATAAAATAAAGATAATTTGGACGTAAGCCTTGCTTTCATAAAGTGGCCAACTTGATGATCCAGATGGCTAACATAATAGCTAATGACTGCTTAGAGTGCAGGGATATCCGATGATGATGTAATTTCGTCGCCAGCGGGGCAGGGCGGGGTGACTGGAGATTTTATCATTCATTCACAATAGTGTATAATTTAAAGTTTAGAATTTATTTATTTCTGGAATTCTCAACTTGATGTTTTTGAGCTGCTTCTACTGTGTGTAACTGAAACAGTGGAGAGCAAAACTGTTAATGAAGATGGCTGCTGCACACCACTGTGGGGTATGATTAGCGCCCTTGGCTGCATGACACTATCAAATCACCACCTTCAACTTCCACGGTGGCCATTAAGCCTCAGGATTCATTTTGCTGCACAATACATCTCACTCTGTTCCTCTAGAAGTCCAAATCAATATATATCAGCACACCTCATTTTTGCTTCTATATCTCTTAAGTTTTCCTCCACAATTCCTATCTGTTTGTATTTTTTTAGGTAATTTTTTTAGGGCTATCTTTCAAATCATGCCTAGTGCTTTAACCTCGTACCTCTTCAAATACTGAGACTTTTTGCTTGTAAGGGTTTTCATTCTCAATTTGAAAGCCCACTGTTTAGTGCTGTTCCCTTATAGCTTGTGAGAGCAACTTATGTTGGGAAAAGAACAAGAGAAGCCAGTTCTCATCTTGGGCTATTGCACTGGGTTTTCAGTTGCTCTCATACTGCCCAGCCATGTAGAAAACAAAACTATATAAAATATATACATTATTTCAGATATCTATTTTAAAGGGGGTTGTTGTATTTGATACTATATTTTAGATATTTCACACAAAAGTGTTTTTTTTCTTCATTTTTAGTATATGTCTGTACCACATTGCTGGAATTAATACTCAGACTTCATTCTTAACACAGAGTTCTTTTATATCAGGCTAGATTTTAATAACTATATTCATTGGTTTTCTGTATCTCTGATTTATATGAAAAACATTCTATGACCTTGTTACCTTGCATTCACTTTTTTAGTTTAAAGGTTTGTAAAATCCTTTAAAATGTCTTTATTTAAACTTTTATAACATATATTTTATCATATCTTTTCCATATTACAACTCCTCCCAGATAATTCCCTTCCTACCCAACTATATGTTCTTTCTCTCTTTTGAAACCAAACCAAACAAAAAGTGAATGTGTGTGTGTGTGCGCGCGCACACACACACACACACACCAGCCTTTTTTCCTTTGTATTGGTTAACTGTTCCTAGGCAAGGAGCCTGTCCTGTCCTGTGATTGATGCACCCAGTGTCACTAATGAAAACTGATTTTCTTCCTCCCAGTTACTATCAATTGCAAGTATTTTTTTATTTTTTGAGCTTATACTATAATTATATAATTTCTTCCTTTCAACCTCTCCCACATATTCCATCTCCTTGTTCTCTTTCATATTCAGTTTCTTTAATTGTTGTTACATGTGTATATATTAGGAATATACATATATGTACATATACATATGTGTATATACAGTTATAATTAGTTATAGGTGTACTTAATTATATATATGAATATTCTTAATTATAAAAATTTAACCTGCTAGGTCTACATAGTACTTGTATGTATATGTTTTTAGAGCTAACTGTTTGGTGTCAGACAACCAGTGGTGTGCTCTTTCTTGGGGAAGACAATTTCTATCATTCTCAGCATTCTTTATTTGCCTGAAGTTTATTGTCTAGTGTTGAGGCTGCCTGAGCTTTTTTTTTTCTTTGTTATTAACATGTCTTTTGGTGATATCATTGTTTAGGTCATGTTTAGACAGGCATGCTAGTGAGATTTCATGAGGGTAGCTTCTGATATTTCATTGAGACATGATTTTTCAGCAAGCTTCCTGTCTCTCTGGCTTCTACACAATCTTCCAGCCTTTCTTCTGCAATGATCTCTAAGCCTGAGGTGCGGAAATCAGGTTACCAATGTATCAGTTACACAGCTTTGTGAAAATAGCTTCTTGATTAGGAATGGAACGTTTTGGTCACTTCCCCTTCTCTATGCTGGAATTTTACATGGCTTGAACTTCTGTGGGTCTTTATTATTATTATTATTGCAGTTTTGTGGGTTTTTTTAACACAAATAAAACACAGACACAAGCCATCTACTCATTTTCTTTGCTGCACAGCCTGGCATTGGGATTGGTGACTCTGATGGCCAGCTGTGCTGCTCTTTCTACAATGACTTTTCGGTTCTTGGAGGAGACATTGTGAGCAATCTCAGCACAGTAAGACTGTTGCACATCAGCAGCACTTCTAACTCTTTGACATTGTGGACCAGAAACTTCCGGAAGCCACTAGGTAGACTGTGCTTAGTTTTCTTGTTGCTCCTGTAACCAATGTTGGGCATCAGGATCTGGCCCTTGACTCTTCTCCAAACCCTGTTGTCAATACTTCTGGGTTTCTGCCAGTTTCGCTTAATTTTTACATATCTGTCTGATGATGCCTGGTGAACTTCTTGATCCTCTTTTTGACAATCTTGGGCTTCACCAGAGGCGGTAGGGCAGCCATGTTGCCTCAAAAGAGGCAGCCACTTCATAGGTGGCGCCAAGGAAGAAGGAAGCTTGTATGGATCTTAATGTATGCTGTCACGGTCTCTAATGCACATCAGCCCTGTTATGTCTGGAGAATGCTCTTTCTTTGGAGTTATCCGCCACCTCTGGCTCTTACGGTCTTTCTGTTACCTCTACTGCATTGCTCCCTGAGCCTTGAAGGAAAGAGTGTGCAAAGACCAAGTGCCCCCAAATCCTTCACATTGTCTCATGTCTGTGTTATCATTTACAGCAAGAAGCTTCTCTGATGAGGACTGAAAGAAGCAAAAATGTATAGGTACAGCAATACATCATAGGAGTCATTTTATTGCTATGTATATCCAGCAGAATAACAATAGCAGGTTTCCCTTAGTGCCCATGGCCTCTGAAATCTCATGTTCTGGGTTTCATTAATAGTAACAGGTATTGGTTCCATCTCATGGAGCCAGCTTTAAATCCAATCAAAAAGTCTTTTTTATGAACTACGTTATTTTTTAATCATTCATTTAAAAATTTCTCTAATTACATTTTCTACTAATTAGCTTACTGTGGCTTTCTCAGATGTCAGGTTGAAGGTGCAGAGTCAGGGGAACATATGCACTCTCCATTGTCATTCTGGCTGATGTGCTGTTTGAACTAATTGTGATTCCAGATTGCAAGCAGCAAAGTCATGCTATGTGGGAATATTTCCTTAAATGGAACATGTAGGTGGTCAAATACCGGAATACATTCTTGTCGGACTATAAACCTCAGTATAAGAGGAGCAGGGTGCATGGCTCAGAACGTGAGTTTGGTAGGGGCACAGCAGTTGAGAATGATGAGGAGACTGGGGAAGCTGGGAGGAAACGCGCTGTGTCTGACACTCTTTCTGTGGCTGCCACATTGCAGGTAATTTTTTTATGTCCTTTATTCCTTAAATATTTTCAGTCTGAGTCCAGCAAGCCAAGCTCAGTTTAGATGGTGTATTAACCACCTATTGATAATAGGCCCCTTTTCTGCCAATGTCTCCTCATTAACAATATGGACTTATAATTATTGTAGCATCTGTTTTTAGAAGAGTTCACTTACATTGCAAGCTCTTAAAACAACATATTTTCTTGTATCTTTCATAATTTGTATGGCATTGCTGTGGAGAGGGCTTAATACAGACCTTACGAGTAACGAAGGAACATATTTTTTCAGTACATCTTGAGTGATCTATCATAGAAACTCATATCTCAAGAATATTTTGAAAGTGAATTTTATATACCTAAATGAAACTGTCTTAGCCCTAATAGCCTATCATTTCAAAGTGTTTTAGTACTTAGCAACCATTTAATTTATGGATTATTGACCCAGTCACTCATATCACAGATGCTTTGAGCTGTCCAAGCCTGCCAACAGAAGTCTGTTTTACAGACATCAAGATAAATGGCTTAGGAGTCATTAATGGTTGCTGTTATAGATGGCAGTGCCCTTAGCTGATAGCTCAGCAGATTAACAGCTCACTGGATGGATTATTTCATTCCTCCATGCATTTTGGAGAATGTCTATATTTCTAAAATAGTTCAAGTCATATAGTACATTAGCTACTTTTCTTGTTGTGATAAAATATCTGAAAAAGCAGTCACTAAAGGCAATAAGAATTTTTGTCTCTTATTTTTTTGAGGGTCTAGCTCTTTATGGTAGGGAGGTTTGGTTATGGGGAAGATTAGAGTTGTGACAAAAGGGTGATTCTACTTGCTTACATGTGGGAGGGTCAGCAAGCAAAGAATGCAAAACGTCATTGCTCAGCTGGCTTTACCTTCCCTCCCTTTAGTTCAGTCTGAGAACCCCACCCCCAGAACATATACTGTGGAAACACCTTTCAAGACATACCCAAAGGTATGTATCAACAGTGCCTAGGCACTTCTTAATTCTATGGAGTTGACACATAGGCACTTGATTGTACTACATGCACTGCATACCACATGTGGTGGCACAAACTTGAAATCTCAACACCTGGAGGATTGCCACAGTTTGAGGCAAGCTTGTACTGCATCGTGAGTTCAAGGCCTTCCTATGCGTTAAAGTAAAAATAAAAGTGTGTAAATAACAATAACAGTAACAGGCGATTAGCACGGGCATTGTTTAAAAGATAATCGATCAAAGAAATTTTTCGAATATTGTTCTTTGTATGTTTTCTTATCTAGTAATGCCGAGTCTAGCGGAGCTTCTCTTGAGAGAGAAGAATCCCATTAATGATGACAGGGTGTTGCGATGGCTAAGAATGGGGACATTTTTATCAAGCAGATTATATTTTGAATCAAAAGATATTGCCAGTAAGAAGCAGGGTAAAGCACTGAATCTCCCTGCAGTTACGTTACTTATCAAAGCAGTACAACACATGCTTTGCAATAGGCATACCTTACTGGCTGACTGTGTCTGTCTGGCATACACACCCAAAGTGTAATAATTATCACTAAATAGCAATATTTTTCTAGTTACATTTTTATTTGTTTGTCTGATGTGAATGTAAAAACTGAACTGTGGCATTTGTGGTTGGAAAGAAAATGTTTAAGGTATGAACATGTTTCTAAAAGTCAGTTCAAGCACTGAAGACAAAGTGGGCTTGGGGGCAGGTGGGGATTTGGATTGAGAAAGAAATAACAGAAAGAAAGGTTATCTATGGGACAAGTTGGTGAAAATAGGAGCTCTGAACTCAATGTGGGCAACTGTGGCAAGAGGATTATTGCTGTGGTCTCCTCTAAGATAAGAATGTGAATTCTAGTTTGAGAGAGAAAACTCTTGCCAGGTCTCTGAGTCTAAGATTCTTTATAGCAATCATTACAGTAGTAGTTCCATTGCTTCAAATATTTCAGTGCAGAAAGGCTGGTGTACTTATTATATTGAGAAGGAGACCTTTTATATCTAACAACAACCCTCCAAAATGCTATGCCAGCATATAGTACAATTATGTGTTTACTGATATCTTTGTATTTATATGGATTTTTTTCCTTCCCAGCGAAGTTAGTTTTCTGATTCTCTGGCCTTTCTGAGTGTTCTTGCAACTTACTGCTAGGTGAGAGGTCACCAAAGTTCACATGGTGTGGGAGGTAAGGCAAAGAAAGCCTTTTTATTTCCTCACCGATGTACTTTACTGACATAAATGAAAATGCTTGACAGATTTTAGTAAATCGTGACAAAGCCAAGTGTTCTTATGCCTGGTGGGGCTCCTTCTAATTCTCCAGAAGAACCAGTCAGACTGAGGGAGCATGACCACCAGCGCACAGACAAAGCGGTCTAAGATTTTAAATACAACCCTGCACTCTACAGCTCACACCTCACAGGGCAGGCTGCCTGTGAGTCCATGGAGGTACAGCTAATAAGGTGTGAAGTTTCATTTACATTTTCTTTTCAAAATCCTTTTCTTTCCGTGAAGATGAAGTTAGGAATTTCCAGATAAAGCTTAGGGGGAGTGCATTCCACTTCTCTGGTTTCAGAATGGCAGAAGCAAGGTAGGCGGAAACACAGGGACAGACTTAACCACGGGACTGTACCAGCTTCCTGCTGGGCTGCTTCCTGGGCAGCTACCAATTTGCCTCAGGCATTTAGAAGGCTTATTTCTTCAGGTGGGCTGGCCCATTATCTCCTCAGGGCACAAGCCTACCCTCCATTAGTGCTAATGTGAAGGGCGTATTCCGTCGTCAAGAGCATGCAGAGGTGTATGAAAAGCAGACTTAGAGTAGGAGGAAAGCTCTCCTGGAATGACAGCAGACATATTCCTGGGAGGAAGTACACACATTTGAAATTTCCGTTCCTGTCCTTGGAAGTGGATGAGGGGCACTACAGTAGGCCAAGGTTAAAGCAGAAGTTTTCGCCTGCCCCCTGGGTATGGTCAGGTTTAGTCTTCCAGAAAACAAGAGACAAAGCATCAAAACCAGGAAGAAGCTTGTTTCCTGTCAAGCAGAGAGTCACCGGGAGGACAGGAGGCTGAGCAGGGTCGGCCTGCTGTAGAAGGGTTTTCTGAGACAGGTAGAGCACAGCTGTGCAACAGCCCGGTAGACCAGAAGTCCAAGTTTACACTCCTTAAGTAATACTCCTACCACTTAAAAACAGCTTGCATAGATGCTGTTCTTTTTAAAATGTAAGAAATTTTGAAGAGGGTTAGAGCAGAGGTTTTTTATTTTTGGCTTCAGGCTGAGTTGTATCTTAGGCGATCACAATATTTCCAATGACTTTTGCTTCAGTATTATCTGGTGTCAATTAACTAATACATCCCACCACCGTTAACTGAGCTAGCTGAGAGTGTCATTGCTTCCCTTTACCTCCACATAAACAGCACATGTGACCCCTCCACCCCAACAGTCACCAAGGTGCCTTTGTCTGGACAAACCATGTTTAGTTTAGTGATGACATCATATTTTATTTTCTATACTGCTGTTTTACAAACACCCACAGAAGTTGTCATTTAAATCTTCAGAGACCATTTTGTACTATTCCTGAATTACATTCTTAACATAGAGTATATGCCATTGCCAGAATGTTATGTATATAACTGAATTAATATTCATACCTATTTATGCATGGGTATTAGCCCTATAACTTGTGTTTCTTTTTAATATTAAATTTACCTTAATTTTACATGGCCTATTTGTATACCTGGTGCTTCCAGAGGTCAGAATAGAGCTTTGAATCACCTGCAACTGGAATTACAGATGGTTGTAAGCTGCAACTGGGTGCTGGGAATTGAACCCAGGTCCTCCAGAAGAGCAGACAGTGCTCTTAACCACCGAGTCATCTCTCCACCCTTCAATCTGTGTTTCTTTTAATGCTTAGTTTTCTGGCAGAGCCACTCAGCTTCCAGGCTGTGAAGCACACCTGTCTGTAGCTCTTTCCCTGTGGTTTCCGCTCCATGTATTGGAAAGCCCAGTTGAAACTAGAGCCAACAGGGCAGTGCTAGTGTTTTTCTCTAGTGTTGGCTCGAGTGCAACTACAAGTTGCTTATGCATTAGTGGTTTGTTTTCTTCAGTTTGACCTAAAATAGTATTTTTACAAATAAAACAGAGTAAGATCCCAGTTTGTGAATGTGAGGTGTATGCGTTCAGGAGTGTGAGGGTGTGCTGTGTGAATGGGTTCATATGCACAATACGCATGCCAATGCGGAGGCCAAAGCTGATGTCCGTTTTGTTTTGTTTTGTTTTGTGAATTGTTCCTATCTTCTAAACTGAGGCCACATCTCTCATAGTAACCTGCGTTCTGAACTCTTGTCATTTTCCGTACACAGCTATCACTTTACCTATTTAGCTGTCTCTGCAGCCCCATCAACCGGGTTTTTTTTAGCATCTTTACTGTTTTATTTTATTAATTACAGTTTATTCACTTTGTATTCCAGCTGTAGCCCCCTCCCTCATTCCCTTCCAATCCCACCCTCCCTCCCTCATCTCTTCCCATGCCCCTCTCCAAGTCCACTGATAAGGGAGGTCCTCCTCCCCTTCCATCTGACCCTAGCCTATCGGGTCTCATCAGGACTGGCTGCATTGTCTTCCTCTATAAAAATTAATTTAATTTTCTATGTTCTTTGTTTTCAAAAGAAGACCTGAAAAAAAAAACCTGGCTCAGAGAAGGTGGGGATTGTAATCTTTGTACTGTCTTTGGGCCTGAAGTTACAATGTGTGGCCTGTGGGCTTTAAAAATTAGCTTCGAATTAACACTAAGATGTTAAAGATGTGGGTCAAAGAGACCCAGAGCCTTGAAGAATCCCTGATCCTCTGCTGTCAGTTTTGCACTGAGCTCTATATTTTTTACCAGTTGCTGGCTGTGGTCAAGAGTCACCCAGTCTATGAGCTGGCCTGTGGGGTCAGTCACTGGTGCTCAGAGAGTACACCTTCATGGCAAGGATCTACAAAGCACAAGGATTTCTAATGGTTTGGATTGGTTACTTCTCAAACCTGCTTTTGAGATCAGCAATGAGCTGGTAGAAATGTGAGATGCATGTGCCTTCTGGGACAAAGAAGTCTATATATCCCAACTTGCTTGATGGAAGGTGTGTGTATCTTAGCACCACCTGAGTCGTATCAGCCTCAGAGTAGGAGTCTTGGTCTAGAAGTGGAGATGGCACATCCAGGGAATGGCTGTCAATCAGCATAGAAAGGAAGGAAAGGAACAGGAGACGCAAGTAGCATATGAGTGGAAACTTTTGAGTGAAGATTACTCAAAGGTTACTTGAGTAAATATTAATGATCACAGAAGTCTACAACAGATACTTTCCACTAATAAATTTGATTATTACTCATTTTATCATGATGCTACTTCTACTGACAATTACAGGAAAATATCCTTGTGAAAATTCTAACTCTTTTTAAAGATTGTCATAGCCCTTTTGGTTTCAACTAGGTTACCTCTCTATTTCTTTTCTCTCTTGACTCTTGGTCTGGACCATTTCTTCCCTTATCTGGTTCCAACATCTGAAGGTCATTATTTTCATCCTTTAAGATGACTGTCACTTCTCCTTGGCCTGCAGACCTGCCATGGGGTCAGGTAGCTGTTTGCTAAAATTATTAAATTGCTTTGCTTTGAAAGACAAATGGAAAAGCTCCTCATCCTACCTATACAGCTGGGGTGTGTCTTAAGGAAGACTCTGGCTTCCTTGGTCTGCATGCTTGGTATCTCATGCACATGGCTCAGTCACATAAGCTGTCTCTCCTATTGCCCTGTCTGTCTCCATCTCCGCACATTCAGCAGCTACTAAAGACGGAAAGGTGAAGGAGTAGAAGCAGCAGCATCGAGAGTTCCTGGACCATTTCCTTTGGTTCTTCTCAGTGTCTTCCCTCTTCTCTGTGTGTTTCTACTTAAAGGATTTGCCAACATCTGCCTGTGGCTCCACTGTTCCTCAGTGCTTCATGTAGGTTCACTCCAGATGGGCAGACTGCTCTCCAGAGTCTACTGCTGTTGGCCTTATTTCATCCAACCCTGAGACACAATGATGAATGACCTTGCTAGAGAGGAGAGCTGGGATTTGAATCCGGAGCGTGTTGCATCCATTCCAGAGCAGACTGTTTTTCTAAAGTCCAGGAAATGTTATGCTGGCGAAAAAGTGCCCTCTCAAGTGTTCTCGCCTCTAGTGGGAAAAATTCAATTTCTTGAAACACTATGTCATCACGCTTCTTCCCTGAGACTTTAATTTCTGCATCACAGTGGAAGTGGAGCAGAGGGTCAGAGAGCAGCACAAATTACTGGGGCGTGTTGTGAACCCCACTTGTGTGGTCCTCAGAATATTGAGGAGGAGGGGTTAGCTGGTGGTAGCTGGGGAGCTGCGGGAGGGTCTAGGAACAGCAGGGAAGGCTGGGGAAATGATCTGCACACAGAACGGTGATTTTGATGCTGCGTTCAGTCACCAAGCACAGGTTATTAGCTGTAAAAAATCAATTTTTTTTGATAGTGTCACTGTGTCCCCTACCTCTTCTCTGAATTTAGGTGATGACCAAAGTAACTTCAGACAGTATATTGCGTGCCATGTTATGTGTTTGTTGTTGCATTTAGTTGCTCTGGACATTATAAAATCAATAGAGTGCGAAGCTGAAACCAAACTTCAAATGGATCCTGCACTTTTCCTATCTCGCCTGTAATTTCAATCAGATAAGGTATCTTTTGTTTCTTGTCCAAAGCTGTGTGAAGAGCATGTAGTTTCTTGCAAGAGGCTAAACATAATAAGTGCTCGTGCTTTAATGTAACCACCATGTATTTATTTAGTTCGTAAGTGGGAAGGTGCATGATTGCTGCTAGGGCAGTAACATTCGAATTAGTCACTGCTCCTGCCCTATTCCCCTTTCTGTAATTTGCTTCTCTGTGTTGCAGTATTCTTACTATTTGTTCAGTTTATAAGCTGGTCTTTTTTTGATGAAATTAATATGACTCCATTACTCACAAATTGGAAACGAGAAAATGTGCTCTGAGAGAGGAGCATGAACATCCTGGTGTGTTTCTTTTCCTGACGTAGATTTTTCTGGTTGTCACAGCGTGCACATGTGTTTATAGTGTCTTTGCATTTTATGTTTCCTTGTAAACATTGATTTATCATGCATCTTCAACATCATATCATGTTGACTACTCCCCTGAAGAAGAAATGAGAAATGTCTGTGCAGCCCATTTCTTACATTCACGGGTGCTAGGGAAAAACAAAGAGAGTGGGCTCTGCCAGAATTGGACCTCATGCTATATCGATTACTTTGTGTGTATATGTACATGTGTGCACATATGTGTGCATGTGTGTGCATGTGTGTATGTGTGTGCATGTGTATATGTGTGTGTGCGTGTGTGCATGTGAGTGTATGTGTGTGCATGTGCGTGCATGTGTGTGTTCAAGTCAAGTTTTTCACCTCTTTGAGTCCAGGTGTTCGTATTTGAACAGTCTTCTAGACATTCAGTAAATGTGTGAGCTGGAGAGGCAGCTCTTCTCATTTCTGATCTGCTTTTCATAAATAATGTAGCATAGAATATCTTATCATATTTAGCAATCAAGATTTTCAGTCATTTTCTGTTGATAGTTCTCCAAAGTGGAACTTCCAGTACAAGCCAACTAAAGGGTCTGGAGTTTTATTTTTCCTTCTTTCTTTTTTTCTATCATGTTGATTTCCAAAATGATTTTCCAAGTGAAATCCTTTTATCAAGGTCTGAATAATTCTGGTTCCATTGTTTTGCATTTCTTGGGGGAACTTTATGGTCTTCTTCTTAAGTTCAAAATTCAAAAATTTTTCTTCCAGCATCCCAACTTCTCAACCAGAGATGTCATATGTTTATTGATTTATTGAAAATCTTTTCTATTTTATGAACCTTTTTATTTTTTCTTGAAAGTTATCCTTCTCACCATGATGCACAAAGTGAGTGCTATGAGTGCTATTGTTTATGTAAACATATATCAATTACAAATTTGACAATTACAGGTATACTAGATGCATGTGAAATGGTGTCGTTTGTCTCTACTTTTGCTTTCTTCTTCTAGTCCTAGGTATTTTTGTTTCTGTGTCATTCTCCTTTCACCAATCAAAAAATTTTTAAGCCCAAGTAAGTGGTAGAGAAGAGAACAAACATCCCTGTTTAATGTGAACACGAACAGGTCAAGTTTTAGGATGGCGCTTTTCACACGGTTCTATGGGCTTTGGCCAGCAGCAACAGCCGAAAGCTGCATTCTGGGGGGACTCACAGCTCACGCCGACATGGCAGTGTTTACAAGAAACTCTGCTGTTAAAAGTGTGTTTAGCTTTGTTCAGTCCACCATCTTCCCTGTTTGTCTGGGTGAGGAATCCCCAGAGTTCGTGTTTTAAGAACTGCATGAAGGCCCATGAGGTGACTCAGCAGGAGAGGGTGTTTGCTACCAAGCCTGACACCATGAGTTCAATCCCTGGTATCCACATATAAGAAGGAGAGCATCTACCCAAACAAGGGGTCCTTTGAACCCCACGTATGTACTGTGGTACCCCTGTGTATACTCCCTCCCACCAAATGCTCATCAACAAGTAACAACAAAAGTTTTGTTAAAGAACTGTAACTATTAATATTTTAGAAGACACTGTCATGAGAAACTCTTCTCTGGAAAAAAAAACTGAAAATTCCTGTAGGGTAAAATGCTAGTATTTCTTTTAAAAATAATTTATTATTAATATCAAAGAAATGGGCATTTAATTGTCTCCTTAAAGTATTTTTATTAAACTTGCTAATTGTGCAGATATTTTATAGCACGTAGGATTTGGGTAAATGTGCTCACAGGGAAGTGAGTTACTATGCTCGATTCACACGAACTTCCCATAGCCTTGGAATGGGATGGGCTCTCTCGTCATGCCATGCACACTTTCCTACCTTCAATACAGTAACTGCTTGTATCTGACTCAGGAGTTCTTTGCTCTGTGGGTATGTGGAAGGCTTCTATACACCTACATAGCCCACTGGCTAGTGGGCTGGAGGCCTATATGGGAAATGTTCTTTAGAAATCCTGTTAATAATTTCCCTAGCACTCCTCTTGTTCCTTTTTGTTTTTTGTCAATTTTGGTAATTAAAGATTTTTTCCAGACATTCTCTTTAATTTTGAGACTAATTCATTTTCTTATAATTATTCATAGTAGACATTATAAAAAATTTCAAATATTTTTCTCAGTTGTCGTTTAGACTCTGTGTTGTTCTTATTTGTTGCCTCTTCCTCTTTTAATTAGAGGCACTGCTTGAATTTATTTCTAAGTATTATTTTCCTAAAATATTAATTTTCTTATTTTTCTCTCTTGCTTTTTAAACAGTATTAATATTTGGCCATAAAATTTCCTAAGTATGTCTATGTATTCTGCTAAGTTTAATTTTTGTAATTTTCATACACAGCACATCTCAATAAGATCCTGTTCTATAACAGCTTATGATGCTTCCCGGGACAGGCTCCTGAAGGGCTTGTGACCCGTGGTCCTGCCAGCCACTGCTTCCACACAATTTTAAAAGTGCAGGCTGAAATATAATCTCATCATTTCCCCCTTTCCTCCTCTTGCCTCTTGTGTAACACCCTCTTGTTCTCTCTCAAAATCATGATCTCTTTTTCTTTAGATCTTATTGCTACATATATGTAAATGCCTAAATATACACAACACACACATGCACACACACAATGCACGCAAACATGGTGCCTTCCAGGTGAGCACATCCATTAGTGTTGAACTTGTTCAGGTAGCCATATTGCTCAGGCATGATAGATGAAGCTTATTAGTCATATCTAAGAGACATAATCTCACAGCAGATTTCCTGGCCCTCTGGGTCTTACAGTTAAGAACTGCCATCATTGTACCTTAGGGTTGTTGTGCAATGCTTACTATTGTTATTATATTTGAGTGGGACTATTGGTTGCTTCCATCCCTTGAAATCTTGAGTAGCATCTTTCAGTACTATGAAAGCTATCTCTCAGAGGTGAAGCTTTCAGATAAAAGCCAACTTAGGTCCCCTGGGTCTTGTGTCTGAAGTGTACTTCTTGTGTCAGAAGTAAAGACTTATCTTTGACCTCTGGGAGTAATAGCCTATATTGTTTGGGTAGTCTCTTGGACTCCCTTGACTAACAACTTGAAAAGTGGTTTCTCATGCCTGGTATTAGGGTTTTGTTAGGTAGTCTGTGGCCCTTAGTGAGAGTAGCATATGAAGCAGAAGTTTCTGGTTTCTTTGAAGACTCAGTTTTATCATGTGATGTTTTGCAGGAGGCTGGCTTGTGTGAGGGCACATGATGTTTTGCTGTGAGGTCTCTCATGTGAGAGGCCTGACTTTGGCTAGTGGAGAACAACCGTGGGTGGACTTTGAGGAGAGGAGATAAATAGAGGCCCAAATACATTGAGGCTTGGCTTTTTGGATCAACATTGCTTCATTGATCTTCATGCTTCCATACTTGACTTCTCAGACAGAAACCAGAAAACTTTTCTAGGAAAACCAAATGAGTCTTGCAGCTTTAGCTGACTTGTGCTGATTTGTGTTGCTGCTTGGTGTTGGCCTTTGGAGTAGACTACTGGTATCCAGATGACTGAGTTTGGTAATCCCCTAAAGACCCATTGCCCCTAAACAACAGGAAATAGATAAAAGAGGTCTATGGCCCTTTCCCTACTAATCTCCTATGCAGAAGGAGGGTTGGAAGGGAGGTAAAGGTGTTTGAGAACCCTAAATAAAGTAGGTTTGGTAAAAAACCTAAGCCTGCAAGGGTCAGTCTACATAGGATAACTTCATTTGAACTATGTATGTAAATGTATAGCACATAGGCTTACTTGTAGTGTATGTAATCTAGGTAAATATGTAGTAACATGAGATTCCTTATGACTTTTTCAGTCCAATATTCTGAGATAATTGTCCAGGAAGGAAAATATGTTGAAATCACTGTGGCCTTTATAAAATCATGGCTTCTTGTATCATCAGAGAAAACAGAATAGATATAATGTTCAAACTACTCACTTAAAGCCACTTTACATCTATTCAACTAATATTAATAAGGGAATGTTTTAGGCATTTACGTATGTATCAGTCAAGAAGGTCTTGTAAAAACTGTGTGAGATAGATTCTATTTCTCCCTCCACAGATGGAACTGAAGGAAGGAGAGGGGCAGCGGATTGGCTCCAGCAGCTGCTGGTTCAAACATTACATCGTGCTTGCTTTTCTGCTCTTAAATTTTGCTTTCTTGTACCTTTGATACAAATGTCTTTTTAAATAAGCAGGAGTGGTTTTCTCAACCTGTAGTTTGGTTAAGATTTTATCTGCAGCTATGATGGGCATTCCTGTAGAACTGGACACCAGTGCCAGAAAAGTAATGCAAGCAGTTCACAGACACCTGTCTTGTCCCCCACTTTGCTTGAACCCCTTAACCCCTTTTTGCTCATTTCTCACTGAGCACTATTTGAGGAGAAAGCACCTTTATCTACATTCCAATCACCAACCGCATCTTTACAGCTACAGATTCCAGGATGCTTAGGTCTTTAGACTCTGCCAGCTTTGACAGAGAGATGTAAGAAAGATGAGCAGTACCAAGAAAGCCCTTGCCACACAAAGGGAGAAACATGCCTTTACGTCTATTGCTCAGAGTGACTGAAGAATCAAATTAAGGTGTGGGACCTAGAAGAGGTAGCTCAAGAATGGAGGTCTCCTAGTGAGGGAAACAGGGACTGTTTCAGTCATGATCTTGATGGCTGACTCTTTGACCCTCCCCCATACAAGCCAGGGAGTGACAGACTGGCTAGATCCCAGGGGAGGACATTGCAGTCAGCCCTGAGGAGACAGGATAAGCTGGGGTTGGATGGAAGGGGAGGAGGTCCTCCCCTGTTGGTGGACTTGGAGGAGGTGGGGAGGAGGGAGATGAGGGAGGGAGTGGGAGGGTAGGAGGGAATGAGGGAGGGAGCTACGCCTGGGATTCAAAGTACCTAACCTGTGATTGATATAAAAATAAATAAATTAAAAAAAAAGAATGGAGGTCTCAGGAGAGGAACATCTCAGTAAAACTTCAGGAGAAATGCAGAGCTCTGGATCCTGGGCTGCTGTTTGTAAAATGGACCCATGAGCATTACTTCCATGGAGTCTGCACCCACAGCTCAGAGGCTTTGCGGTCCTCAGTGGAGTTTGGAAGTTTATACATGGCTGCCTGTTTTTTCTAATTATGGAAACAACTTACCCATGCAACATGTTTTGAACTTGTCTATGTTATTTTTCACCCTCAGCTCCCTAAAAGGAATGGCTAGATTCAGAAAGATAGGTATTTCTTAGCAGGTCCCCAAACAAACGTAAATACAGATTAAATATTCTTATATACAGACAGAATACTGTTATGTACAGACTGAATACTCTTATATACAGATTTAATAGACAATACAAAAATCTGAATCAGAAATGGTGTGGAATTTAAGGTTATTGGGATGTCAACCTGATTCCACACCTACCCTTATGCCATAGTCAAAACACAGGTGCACTAAAATACCAGTTAAAGCAGCCTTTGTGCTATATGTACACAGCACACATGAAAGATGATGGAGGATAGTGTTTATGCATGAGCTCCCTCCCCAGCATATCTCACTAGGCATGTGTAAACATCCCCAAATCTGAACTCTGAACACTTCTGGCCCCAAGTATTTGAGATAAGGAATATTCAAAAAAATGTATCTTGTACAGTATATGCTAGTTCAAATTATGTCATTTATAATCTTGAAATTCTGCAATGAGCAAATGAAATGAAAATGTTTTTTTGCTTTTATGGATTGATTTTATTACTAACCCAATTGTCTTAAGGAAGATAATTCTATTTTTTTTAACCAGTGAAAGGAATCCATTTTGAAAATTATTTTTTGTTTTAGTACACTATTTCAAAGAGCATGTTCTATTTTTCTTTGTGTTTATATATATAATTATAATGGGAATCACATATATAATATATATCCTATATTTTCAGTGTTAGTGTTTGATGTAGGAACCTCATACACATTTTTATTGTGAGTGATACCTTGATCCTAACGTCACTCACACTTAGCGGCAGTGCCTAACACCCATAGAGTTCTGTCTTGTAGCTGGCTAAAATACATTGCTAGTTTGATATAAGCATACAGCTGAAAATAAGGACACAGTCTTATCCAAAATAGCTTCAGTTTTTAGTAGGTCACTTATTTAATCTTAGGATTAGTTATTTCAATGATATTTAGTTCCATTTCAGCTCTAGTATAGTAGAAAGGCATGCTTCATATGCTAAATGTCATAGTCATATATTAATTATAAATCATTTCACAATTTTTGTATTTTCCTAATTATCTTGTGTCACGAGAGCCATTCTTCTGTTTTAGCTACTTGGCCATTTCACTTGTAATATGACCTAATTTCTGAACTAGAACATTTTATTGGACTAGAGCAGAGTGGCTGCGGGGCAGTACAGCCTGGATTCTGGGAACCCCTGACCACTGCTGGCCCTCAGCAGTTCTCAGCCATTAGCAAGCGTTAGGACTACTGTGACACCATTAGCCTCTATCCTTGAGCCTCCAAGCTCCAGGTCCAGAGAGCCTGGAATGAGCATTTGTACAAGTTGCCAGGTGATTCTGCTCACAGGCCACACGTGGAAGGAGTGAACAGACCATTTATACACATATGCCATAAAAGGGTGCTGCTGAACCCAGCGGGGTTTTACTTGACTGATCATAATCGCAAGCTTTTAGATTTCTATTCTTTGATCACAGGTTCTACTTGCGGTCTGTCTTGCTGGCTTTCTGGCTTTCTAAGTCTTAACCTGGAGGGAGTTAACCATTCTCGGCGAGTTAGGGACATGGCTACGAGCAGCCTCCAGTGGCCTGGCCTGACATATTCTGCAGCAGGCAGTATTTAAATTTCACTGTGCAGAACCCCAGAGGAACCCTTCCACAGTCTGCTCTTGATTCTTGCTTGCAAGAGCGTGACAGGTGAGAAGACAGGCAGCTGCCTCTGGGGGCTAACAGGGACAAGCAAGCCCAGTCTGGACTGCCGGGGTGGGATGCTGTGTTTTCTTGTTCAGATTATAGGAATTTGTTTTGTTCCTTTAGATAAAGGAGAAAAATTCGATTACTTTTGGAGTCTTCTTACTTCATTACATGACAATCATAAATTTCCTGAACTTCATGGGGATTAGATTTTCCCGTCCCTGATCACTGCGTCAATAGTGTTTCAGAGACTCCAAGGCTAGAAAACGTTTTCTCATCATCAGCAATCAGCTGCACTTATGACACATTCATAGAGTTCACTATTTTATTTTGTACAAATCCCCGAAGTTTAAGCACATCTTTTTTTTCCCATGTCAAAGGAGATATGTTTAGTATCTCCTTGTGGTAATCAAGCAGACATTAAATCACTTTTTAAAGGAAAACAATCGGAGCTTTTTTTGGTTTTTAATTACTGGGTCTAGTTTTTCATCATGATAATACATTCTTTTTTTTTGTCTTTGTGAACTTGAATAGTTTTAAGCTTTATTCTTTTCAAACTTCTCCTTTAACGTATTTCTCTGCTTGTTTGTCATGTGCCAGGCAGTGTTCTAAGAATTCCATGTGCCATTGCACATTGCTTAAATGAGTAGGTATGTGTTACTGACCTGGCAGGTTTTCAGAAATTCAATACTTCGCACAAGGATTCAGACATTGCTCTCAAATGAACAGAAATCATTTTCCTGGTCATTGTTTTCTATTTTCCTGTCTTGAAAGGGTTCTCTGGGAATTGATTTTTGATTTGCACCAGTTGTTTTAATATTCTAGTATTTTCCAATTCTGTCAGTATTAGCAGTTTTGGTGAATACTGCAATTTACCCCGACAGTCATAGAGACTCAATATGCTAATTAGAAGATGCTAATCAGGATACATTAAATTTCTTTTATGATATCAGTTAAATATAACACAAAAAATTGACATAAAAGAAATGGTTGATAACAAATATAGAAGCAGGTGGCAGAAACTATTAAAAAGATCACAGGATGTCACTATGGAAGATTAAGTAAAGCGATACTCTTCTCAGCAGACATGTTTAACCCCTGACAGCTCCTGGAAGAGTTTTGAGTTTAGGTAGAGATGTATTCATTCATTTGGACACTCAGTAAGAGCTGTGTCTGTTTCTGTGGTCCTGTCTGAAGCTGAGCCAGGGATGAAGACATACTTCCCTTGAGGTCCAGCTACCCACAAGACACAAAGTTTGGGCAGGAATCACTTCACCCCTGCAATTTATAAGTTCTGAAAAGAGTTGCAGTTTTTGACAACCAATAATGCAAGGGCCTTCTCATTTAGAATGTAGCTGAGGAAAGAAAAGGATATATTTTAGGTAAGGTATTTTCCCCATGGGTGTGAGGTCTTAGAGGAGGTGAATGGTGGTGTGACCCAGTGCTTTGGTAGGCTAAGAAAAGCGCTGAAGTGGGCCTGAGGGTGGAAACTGAATCTAGCACAGGGTATCCTTTGACCCTGAGGCCTCTGGGTATCTGATTTCTGAGATGGGTAAAGGTGAAGTTCTGAAGCTGAAGCTTCTACACTTATTCTCTATGAAAACAAGAACCAGCCTGGTGCTACATCCATTTAATAAAACCTTGTTCTAGAATGTGTCAATCTGTTCAGTGGGAGACGTTATCAGGCTGGGTGACAGCTTTCCCCACTCTGAGGAAGAGTGACTCTGGATCTGCCTCAGACTATGATAAGAACCATGAACATATTTGGTGATTTGTTAAGGATCTACTGCTGAATTTGAACCTTGTTGTTTACAACTTGACATGATACAAGATAATGTAGTGTCTTAGTTACTTTTCTGTTGCCAGTTTCATCAACTGAGATCCAAGCATGCAAATGTATGAGCCTATGGGCACCATTCTCATTCAAACACCCTGGCACTTAAAAACTTGTAGGTATAGCATAATGCAAAATACATTATTCCAGCTTCAAAAGTCCCCATAATGTTTCAGTCTCAACAGTTTCTAACTTCAAAGCCCAAAGTCTCTTATAACCCCCTGTAAAACAAAAACGATATTCAATAGTTACAATACACAAGAACTCTCTCTCTCTATGCAAAAGGAAGGGATAAGGCCATAGGAACAAAATACTGTGCCAAAGAAAGACTAAAATCTAGCAGGGCAAACTTCAAATTCTTTAGTTCTATATCTGATGTCAAAGATATAGCTAGCTCCTTCCTCCAAGCTTTGCTGACTCCAGCACACTTCTCTCCCTTAAGCTGGTTCCATGTTCCATTCTTTGTGTGAAGCTCTCCTTAGCAGGTATCCCATGGCTCTGCAATCTGCAACATCTGTGGTCTCAATATTATCCAGGTTTCACATTCACAGCTTCACACAATGACCTCTCTGGGCCCCACTGGAGGGACTCCCTGGCCAGGTGCCAGATCTCAGTCTCCTTTCTTAACTTCAGAGTAAGATTTTGCAACTTTTTACTTCTGTATCCTTTGTGACTCTATAAAACCAGAATCATGTGGCCAATGCTACCAAGTTTTTTTTTGGGGGGGGGTGCTTGGAATGGAACCCTTTTCCCCTCCTTGAATTATGGTTGTAAAGCTTTGATTTATTGTTGCTCATTAAGAACCCATAATCCTACAGGCCTTTTTACAAGTTCCAGGATTATCTGAGTGGAGACTTATCCTGTGGAGACCATTCCCTTAATTTTATTTCTCCTTATCTCTTTTAGCACCAACTAAGGCTTCAAAATTGACTTTTCAGGTGAGCCTTTGCCATGCCAATTCTACATTTTTAATTTATTTTAGTCCTTCTTGCTCTCACAGAAGGGTAATCACTAATAACCACAAAACATAGTCAATATCAGGCTGTTTTGAAATTTCATTTGCCAAAGGAATTAGTTCAAAACTGTTTAATTTTAGCCTCAGGCAGATTCTTAGGACAGGAGCAAAGAGCCGCCACATTCTCTAGCAGAAGAATTGTTTCTAGTCCAATTGCTGATATTATTCTCCTCTGAAATAGTTAAGCTAGGTCTCTATAGACCACATAACTCTCTGCACTATTGTCAATAGGGTGACCCATTAATCCCTGCTTATAGCATTTAACTACTTTCCTATCCAAAGTCTGAACATCTTTCACATTACTAAAAAAATATATGTCATGGTCAAGTCTGTTACAACCTGCTCCCTGGTGCCAACTTATGTCCTAGTTACTCTTCTATTGCTATGAAGAGACACTATGACCAAGATAACTTATGGAAGAAAGAAGGATCTTACTTGGCATTTAGAGTTTCAGAGGGTGAGTCTGTGACCATCATGGCAGGGAACATGGCTCTAAAGCAGTAGTTGAGAGCTAATAATAAGTAGCTTTCTACTTATTAGAAAGTAGGAAGGAAGGAGAGAGGGATGGAGGGAT
This sequence comes from Pachyuromys duprasi, assembly GCA_028658305.1. Lineage (NCBI taxonomy): Eukaryota > Metazoa > Chordata > Mammalia > Rodentia > Muridae > Pachyuromys > Pachyuromys duprasi. Next base: position 60,345,891 of record CM053764.1, read on the forward strand.
GAAGGGAGGAAAAGAGAAAAAGGGAGAGGAAAGGAGGGTGAGAGAGAGAGAGAAAGAGAGAGAGAGAGCTGTGAATGGAGTGAGCTTTTGAATTCTCAAAGTCAATTTCCCAGTAACACACCAAAAAGGCAATGCCTCCTAATCCTTCCCAAACAGTTCCATCAACTATGGACCAAGCATTTAAATCCGTGAGCCTATGGTGGCCATCTCATTCAAACCATACACTATAATATGCCTGTGAAGTTCATGGTAATAACTTTGTAGTTAAAAGAAAAAGAACCATTTTCTATTTCTTTTCTGGCTGGATTTGACCAAATTCCATTTATAATGTTAGGAGTAATCCCTGATATGTGCCTCTAACATGGTGAATATTTTGTATATGTTACTGACCATATGCAAAATGCACACGAAGTCTACCACAGTAAGCTTTGTTATCTCCTATATACTGCTGTTGAGATCATTTGAAGATTCATTTAAGGAAGATTCAAGGCAAGGACCAACAAATGCAACAGTGCCTCTGCGGTCACCACTTCAGAAGCAACCTTCTCTGAAATGTTTACAGTGAATCAATTTGTGGTCATGATAAGTGATGGCATTTTAGAGAAAGAGCAATGGCAATACTTCAGGGAAATAATATTAGTAAAAACAATCATCTTTTCCAAGCACCATAACTTAAGCAGTTACTCCTGCTGTCCTTAAGTGTTTAAGATGGAGTTCAGGAAGCAGAAATGCTGAGATGGGTCTGACTTGGTCTTTGGCGCTGGTGCATAGTCAGCACAGCTCCTTTGCCCAAACAGATCATGCTGAGCATTCCTGTCCTGCCTAAAGACAGCTGGCCGGCTGTCAGTCAAGTTCTCCCAGAACGCATGATCTGGGAGATCGAATGTTACCCAACTCCGTGGCTCAGCGTCGCATGTCTCTAACTTCCTAACATCGCCGAGATTTGGCTGATGTTGTGTCAGAGGGGTCAGGGAAGTCATTTGCTATGTCTTGTTCCAAATTCCTGCTGTGGTTATTAAGCAGAGGCATAAAAACAGAAAGGCTGTGGGGGGGGGTAGGCCTCAGTGCCTGCACAATGGTAGATGAAGCACGTGGGATAATGCCAAATATAGACAGCTATAAAACATGTTCTAGAGACTTGGCGTAAGTATTATGCTCCTCCGTGCCCCTTCATATCTGTGTCAAGGTGCCGCCGAACACTGTGAAATACACCCACATCTGCACCCCTATGTCTGTACCTTCAGCTAATGCTCCCGTGATAAGAGTCTTCTCAAAGTCAAATCACTTCCTTTTAGCTTTACAAATGATCTCTTAACCCCTGAAAGAGAACTCTGTGTGAGTGCGTGTATGTGTGTGTGTTGTGTTTAGAAACAGTATGTGCAGGGCTAATGGAATGAGGACCAAGCACATTTTATGTTGTAGTATATACACATCACACAAGGTGGCAGAATATGCACGACACGGAACTGCAGATAAAGGTTCACACTTCGTAGTTTGCAGCAGAGCCAGTTTCTTTCCTGCCTCTGTGGCTGCAGCTGCTTCTGCTCTGCGTATGCCTGTGTGTTTGTGCTTGAGTGGAATCTGACCCTTTGCTTTTTATGCAAAAGCATAGTAAGTGATTAGCCCTCAGTGTTTTCCTGAAAATGTGAACTGAGTATGCTTTTGGTTTATATGCCTTCTCTTTGATTGAAAACACAAGCTTATTCCATGCTGGCTTTTTAGTTCATCTCAAGGACACCATAAAAGCACAGCAACAGACAGTTCTGTAACACACGATAATCCAATTTTAACTTTCTGTCGTCTTCATATAGGGTGTGTATGTGAATTTAAATATTTATTAAATATTTGTCAAGCTTATTAACTCTGTTTATTTTTCTCCATAAGGAGAATTAAAAGTCTATGGATTTATTTTTAAATTAAATTGAATGGTGAATACTTAATTTTAATCATTATTAATTCAATTTTTAATGTAGTCATTTTACAGCTGAATTTAATATTTTACCAGACTCGAGCTTGTGAACAAGGCCATTAGCAATGGATTGCATAGGGCTGTCATACCATGTATCAGAAACAGCATGGAATAAATTTATTTGTACTATTAGCCTACTCAGTACAAAGAAAGGAGACATATCTCAAAGTCACAGGAAAAGCATTTGATCTCTGGACTGAAAAATGGGAGCTATACATGTGCCTCATTTCTCATAGAAAATTCACGTCTCAGCTTCAGAAGTTGGAGCAGATACAATTCATTTTCCCAAGCACTATATAGAAAATATTAGGATCAACGATGGGAGAGCACAGTGCTTATCCTCCATGAAGTAGGTCAGGGAGTTTACCATGCTGGTCTGCCAGGTAGATGGCTGTTTGTGGCGTGTCATCTGGGCGGCCACTTCTTTCCTTTTCTCCCTCTGGTGTTCCTTGTTTTCCAGGGCTTTTCTGTACTTCTGGCAAGTGTTGCGTCTCTCCCTCATGTGACTTAAATTATAATTCTTATTTATAGGCTCTTTTCAGTCACTGCATCTCATTCTTCCCCACCTACCAACACTGTGCAGTAACTAACTCATACTAGCTTAGAAAAATCAATTTTTACCATTTCTCTCCAAGGCCCCAGGCAGCGACCAGAGGTAGGTAGTTTGTCGTTGGTCATGATATGAGTATTTACACCACAGAAATCAACCAACACCTGGAAATAATCAGGGCTCCTTTCATTCACCCCTCAAGACAGTTTATCTGCATAATAACAGAAATGAAAAATGTTGATTCTGCCATCTCAAACCTTTGATTTTGTAGTTAATAGCACATTATATGAAGCTATTTAAATATTTTATTTAATGTGCATACACGAATATAACGTGTTTGGATCCAACCTATTTCCTCCCTTCCAACCTCTTGCACATTCACCTCATTTTCCCCACTCAACTTTATGTAATTCTCTCTGGGTGTGTTAAATGTAATGCCCACTGAGTCAACTTAACAAAACAACACGCGGGACCTGACAACGAAGTTGCACATATCGACTCACAATGTTGTTATAGCACAGGTAAACACAAGGTCGAGGTAGCTGAAATCCCAGGACAGATGAGGGGGTGGGAGGGGCCTATGAAGTTCTACCTGTGTCTGAGGAGATACTGACAATAGACAGCTTCTAGCAGAGGGAGAGTCACTTTTCTTCAGGGATTCAGGCCCTGAGAGGCTGCCCACACTCTAGTATATGGCCCACAACCATGCACACACAGGCAACAATAAATAGACTCAGTGATGATTACTTTTAAAACATTTAGGTTTTGTCCTTAGGACTCCAGGAAGAGACCCTGGGAGTGGGACAAGAAGGATCTCTTTCCTTTCCATTTGCTTCACGTTCCTGAAAGAGGGATAGAGTATGAGCCCAGGGATGGATATTAACCTTCTTTCTTAGCTGGCAACTTTCTCTAACTCTAGAACGCTCTCACAGGGTCCCTCAACGCCACCAGTAGCAGCAATGGCTATCTTTTCAGATCTATTAACTCTAGCACCTTAGGGAACCTCCTCAAGGGTTTCTGAGAAGAGTCCCTCTCCGGAATTAGAGCCCAGCTCCAGGTGATCCTAACTAGCTCTGGTCCATCCCTGGGTTTCCCCAGGCCCATATGCACTGCTTCCTACAATTATCAACTCTGTTGCCTCAGTCTTCCCTGTAAAAAGCCTAGTCAATTTTCCACTACCTCTGTCATCCCTTTGCTAATTGAATAAAAATCTCATGGATATCCAGTGAAGTTTGCACTCTTGGCTGGGCCCTGAGTGCAGAAACTGACTGATCATGTTTTCTCTTCTGCCCATCTCCCAATCTCACTCCTAACATCCTAGCAACATGTTAACAATTCTTGTTGTAAAGACATATTTGTTGAATAGATGAGTGAATATTTATGAAGAACACACCCTTGCTGTCTTTCATTCTGCTATCTTTCATTCCTTCATCTCTTTCAGTTTTATCATCACTATGCTCAAAAGGGGAGCCTCAGTTATCATTCTTGTGCAAGTTTGATGGTTCAGGAAGCACTCTAGGGAGGTTTTATGTGATGGCTCAAAAAACGCATAGCTTGTCCCTCTGTTTTCCTGACAGTGGAAATTAGTATCTGTTACATAGGACTCCTCATTTTGTCCATTCTTCTGTGACAACCACAGGGAAGTTGTCCTCACTAAGAAAGACACCACGTTTTTTGTGTATATTTATGACATGCATCTCAAGAAGGTGAACCCATAGCCACTTCATGATGGAACTTTAAACATATTTTGAATGTGTGATTTAAGGGCAGATTGTGAAGAAGACAGCTGTTCTACATGCATGTGGATGATTGGAGCTGTAAGCACAGCAGACATTGCAGAAAGCTGAAGGCGCTACCCACTACAGTTGAAGAAAAGAAAAGAGTGCAGACCAAAATGAAGACAATGCCCAACTGGGTAACCCCCAAGGACACAATTTCTAGAATGGCATGTGAGAAAAGTTCAGCTATGGATATGTGCTCCACACATGGTTCTATCAAGATCCTTGTTCAGTCAGCTCCCTTCCTTACCTCTGCCTCTATCATACTGCTTACAACAGCTTCAAAAACTGACAGCATTCAAATGTTTTAAGAAAACTCTGAATGTAGGTAGGAAATGGAAGTTTGTGACTACTCATTGTTTCACTACTTTTGGCCCCAGTGAGCCAATGAAACATCACTAGACCAGTCAAGGGTTGACATCCGATATCCTATGCCCCCTTCTCATCTAGGATAAGTCATAAGCAAAGCATTTGAGAGTAATTCCTTTTATTTAGCTTTCTGGTACTTTAACAAAACACTGACCATATCAACTTCGAAGGGCAGAAATTTATTCTGATCCACAAGTTTATTGGTTCCAGTCCATGATGAGTTGACTCTGCTGCTCTGGGCCTGTGCTGAGAGGTATCATGTTGCCTGTAGGAACAGCACAGAAGAAGAACCCTCATAGTGTATCCCAACATCCCCTCTAAGGGCACACACAGACTTCATGTCTTAAAGGCCCTGCCTCTTAAAAGCGCCCATGGCTGAGAACCAAACCTATAGTATTGTTCTTTAGGCAACTTTCCACATCCAATTTCTGTGAACACCTTACCAGAAATGAGACTTGGCTGAACACTGGCTTTGCTAACTAAGTCATGCTGAGAGCTAAGTTAGTGGCAGTTCTGCAGACTTGAGTTACTTTTCTTCATCTTTAACCCTGAACACCTGTATCATGGTGTTTGGACTGGGGACATTTTCATTAGCAACAGAACTTTGGGAAATATCCCCAAATATAGCATTGTCTCTGCAAACAAACAAACACAACCAAAATAATAACAAACACAAACAAAAAAAATGCAGTCTGAGTTGAAAAAGGTCTAGTCTAGGGTGTATGTGGCAGCTCTGGAAGCAAACTGATGTTGTGTCTGTCTGTACTTTGGGGTAGTGTGATGCACCACGCACAGACTTTGGGTTGACAGAGCAGATATTCAGCTTCCCCTCTGCTGTTGCTTGTTGAATTTCAGTGCTTCCAGTAAAATGGAGACAGCAATGCTACCCCACAGGCTACAGGGAGGATCACGCTGTTGCCAGGAGGCAGGCCCTGGAAGGAACAGCACTTGGCTTGCTGTGATTCCCAGTTATACTGGCTAAGTCTGAAGAGGTAGTTGTACCATTGGTGGAAGCCATGGTATTCTATGTTGGTGGTCATCATTGTTGCTGAACCGTAGCAGGACAAAGAGCACACACCGCAAGGGAGACCCTAAAGAAGTTTTTCTTATCTCTAAAGTGGTAGTCAGGTAGGAAAATTAGTGGCCCAGAATGAGGCAGAGAGACAACAGATATGGAGTATGGTCTCGAGGCCTATGGAACACAGGGCATATTCATTTCCCGAAGGTCAAAGCCCTACCACCTCTGGTCTCCACCTGTCACCAGCCCAACTTTTTCTCCTCTGCCTATCAGGTCTACATGGTAAAAGCATCGCAGTTCAGATCATAGCCCTGTCTTGCTATGACAGAGCTCTGGCAGCCCTAAACCCCATGCCTTGTGCAGTTCACTGTGGGAGATCCAGAGCTGATTCTCCTTTCACACTCAGTTCTGTAGCTTTTCATTGCTAGATATTTTCCTACCTAAGGTATGATATGCCCCTCCTTCACATATGCTTTTCTGATTAGCTATGAAATTAGAAATAAGCTCCCCGCCCTTCAGGGGAGGGTGGAAAATAAAGGGCTGATGTTGAAACCTTGGATGGTTTTCAGGCGAGTCAAGGGTCCCAGCTTTAGAGCCTGGGATTTATTACATATTTTGGTTGCTCAGAAACCTTGCTATTTTGTTCTGAAGCTTAAAAGTGTATTTTGGAAAGGTGATACTGCAGAGCTCGAGATGGAATGCTATTGTGCTGTCCTTAATCCCCTCCCGAGAATACACAGTGATATTAGCCATTCACTGGGCTTCTGCCATTAAGTGAGAGAGGCAGCTGCCCACTGGCTTTTTTTTAAAGGGCCCCTGGTGTTGATAAGAGGCATTCACAGAAGAGCATGGTGGCTGCAGACACTCACTTATCTAGCCACCTTACCAATTGCTTGTGGATGAATAGGCAAGTCTAGTCCTTGCAAAGAAAGGTCAGGACGAAGGTTAACAAATATATTTTTGAGGTTAGAGACATGAATAAGCAGAAACTGTCAGAGGTTCAAAGAGAAAAAGAAAGAGGAAAAGAGGAATTCAGGACCATTTTCAAACAAGGGAGGAAAAAGAAATCAGACAAAGGAGAGTATGGGGGAGGAAGGCAAGAAATTAATGAATGCTGGCATTCTGACCCTCCACTGCAGCAGGATCAGCAGGGCCAGGCCAGCATCCCCCTACTAAGACTGATCGCTGTGCAGAGACACAAAATAAGGGCCAGCTCTGACAAAGCCCGTGGAGAGAAGTGCAGGATGATTAAGATGCAGTTGCTGCTAAGCCCAGACCTGGGGAAAAGAAGAAAAAGCTAAAGGTGAGGCAACAGGAGCATTGTGAGCATTGGGTAGTGAGAAAAAAAAGTTATGGAGTCAGAAGGTGGGACAGTGTGGCTTAGCATGCTGGGGCATACGGAAGCAGAGGCAATGACAGGCAGAAAATGAGGACCTGTGGTGTCACCGAGTAAGGTCCAGAGAGCCAGACACCTGGGGTCTTAAGATAACTCTAGACATTTCCATACATCCAAAGAAGCATAGGAGACAGCTCCAGTGGGGTTGGAGAATCTACAGGGTGAAAATGCAGGTAATGTGCATGGACAGTGTTACAAAGCAATATTCCCCAGTGTCAGGCAGCACTGTCCCGAGACGTGGGACTACAAACACCTCCAGTCTGAGCCACCATCATTCTTAACCTGGATTGCTTACCAGCTTCCTGTTCAGTTTTCTTGCTCTACCCATATACACTACTATCTATTTTTAATAGAGCAAGCCAGAATGATCCTGTATGTCACATATTTTAAACTGTATATCATATTTTTTTCTGTGTAAAAGCTTGTGATGACTTTCTGTAGCATACAGCAATGTTGTGACAAGAATTTGCAAAGCCTTTCACGACCTGTGCCCTTCCAGTTCTGCCTCATCTGTGATTCTGCAGACCATGGAGTCATGGAGGCATGGAATGAATCTCTTGTTCACCCTGTTCCACTCAAAGGCTTCCCTGGCTACTGGTCACACATGCCCAGTGGGATTCTTCCTCTACATTTCTGCACAGGTTGTTCCTATGGCCTGAAATGTTCTTCCCCCATGCAGGCTTCTCTGCCATCTTATGATCACTGTTCACAGGGGATTTCTCTGAAGACTTGATTTGTTTCCTTGCTTTCCCTTTGTGATCACTATGATGCAAGAATAGGATCGGAGGTTTTGTCACTGGGCCGTGTCTGCAGAAAAGATGTCAACTTTTGCCCTGTTTACCACTTGCTAAGAGATGACCATGGGTTGCTTGCCTGCAAATAGCGAGTTTCTCTCTTGACCATTTTCTTGCATTTCTAGGAGCTCTTATGGCTGCTTTGTCCTAACTGTGGCTTTCTGGTCTGAATGACAGATTGAGGAGCATTTTATCATTGTCAATCTCAAATAAAACCCTGGAACTATCGTTATGCATGAACCAAAGCAATTTTAGCTCAAAGAGGAAGAAACACAAGCTCTATTCCTCCAAGCGTCATCTTGATTGGCGGCCCCTTTAATTATGGCATGAAAGGCTCTGGACCTTTTGTTCCCTTTCTTAGGCTTTTCTTCCTTGCAAAGATCAATGTGATGTACTTTTTTTTTTTTATTCCTCCTAGAAACTTCTATCCATCCTTTCCTCTCAACAATTTCCAGTTCTTTCATGGATAGAACATTGAGCAGCCTGAAGGCTTGGAAAACTGACATCTTGTTACTCTGTGCTCCAGTGACTGTTAAATTGATAGTTTCAGAGTGGATATCAAACTATCCACTCTATCAGTGGTTTTCTTCCTTTTTTTTTAAGAGGAAAAAAGATTACAGTCTGTCTAAATAAATGTGACACCTCTGTGACATCTGTGTCTTGATCGCTTTTTCTCCCAACATATCCATTCCTTTTGACTATCTCTGTTTCCCAGTGGCTGTGTAAGCCAGATGGGGCTTTCCATTTCATGGAAACTGCTCCTAATTTTACTTGTTTCCTCTTCATTTCCTACCCTACTGGACTTATTTCTGTAGCTCAGACACCGAACCAACATGGGTTAGGATTTGGGGACAGAGCCATCTCCTCTGTCAAATTTCTCTTTGTGGCCCCTGCATTCCCAGCTTTGCCCGACACCCCGGCGCAGGTTTCATTATGGGCAGCTCCTGCTTAGAGCCACTTTGTATTTTTTGCTCATTCGTTCTGCATGTAAAATCAAATGTATTCTGTCGTGAAAGGTCCTCAGCTGCCACTGGCTGGGGAAGGCGGAACATATCAGAGAGGAGCAGAGTTGCAGAGCACAATTCTTTGAACTTGTAAAATTCTTTTCAAGAGTCTGAATCTTTAAAGGAAGAAGAAGAAGCCTCTGGTACGTTTAGACAATATGAGAACAAAAATGACCCGCATTCCAAGATCATGGCTAATGTAGGGATGCCAGTGCTTGGGAATGTGTTTCCAGAAAGTCTAGTTTTCTGAACTTTCTGCTTTCAAATGCCTTTCTGGTTAATCCTTCTGAGTCTGAAAATGTAAAAAAAAAAAAAAGAAAGATCAGACTTTGTGATTCCTTCAGTAATTCATCAAAATTCATAAAAACATGACGTTTGTTATATGGTAGAGGCTCCTCTTCAGAAACAGAAGTCCTCCTCACACTGCCACTATATACCACCCCACCAATGCCAACCATTCCTCAGGAAAATGGAGGCCAAGGACATGTTCACTGTGTGCGCCTTCAATGAACTGGTCCTGGCTAAGATGCGCAGGCTGTTGGCACTAATAGCAATGACCTCACTATACCTGACCCAGCCATGATTAGGTTGAGCGTGTGACCCTCATTGCTTGAGACTGAACTCAGGAATCAGGGATTAAAACATGCTGATATACCAAAGACTAGCAACCTGGCTGATAGAAAACTTCTCTAAGTGTAAAAATGGTATAAGAATCCCAGACAATGTCTTCTTCTTCTTCTTCTTCTTCTTCTTCTTCTTCTTCTTCTTTGAGACATGGTTTCTCTGTGTAGCCTTGGTTACCCTGGACTCAATTTGTAGACCAGGCTGGCCTGGAAATCACAGAGATCTGCCTGCCTCTGCCTCCTAGGGTGCTGGGATGACAGACGTGCACCACCGCCCCAGGCTACAACTAAGCTTCTTAAGAAGCACATTCCACGTGTGTCAATTTGGTTCTGAAAGTTGTATGAGGCCAATTCCTCTTGTTTTTTTCTTGTCACTTCTTACTACTGTACTGACTATTCCTGAACCTCATTTTCTCAGCACCCTGCCTTCCATCGATCTTCTCTGTCACTAGACTTCTCCCAGTTGTATACTGGGAGACATCTGATAAAAACACAGACAGCGCAGCTGGGTTTCTTTTTTGGGGGGGTGGGAGAATAGGTTTATTTGGTTTGCATTTCCACATTATAGTGCATCACTGAAGGAAGACACTGAAGGACAGGAACGCAAACAGAGTTGGAACCTGAAGGAGGAGCCGGTACGGAGGCTGTGGAGTTGTGCTGCATGCTAGCTTACTCATCACAGCTTGCTTAGTTTGCTTTCTTACAGAACCCGGAACCACCAGCCATCTCTCCAAGGGAGGAGATAAAAGAACAGGCAACTGAGTTCATGAGTTTATGCCAGTGACTGCCTCTGCTCCCCTTACTAGGGAATCCACTTGGAGACTAAGCTGCCCATAGGCTACATCTGAGCAGAGGGTCTAGGTCCTCAAGACCATGCATGGAGCAGCTGTGTTTCTTAACTACAGAGGCAGAATTCTGATTGGGGATGCACACCGCAATATTCTATAGAATGGTTTGTTCTGCAGAAAGGATCTTTAACTGTCACCCAATTCTCAAAGTAATTCTAAGATCCCCGAGTGGTTAAGAACATTGTAACAATCATTTTCATTCAAAAGATTTGTTAACATTACAAGTTATTAAATGACATTGTTTCAGGACTGTCAAGGACCATGGTATGAGATCCAAGAGGGGAGGGAAAGAAAACTGTAGGATTTCTTCTGTTAGGCATACCTTATTCTGTTATCCATTATGCTTCAGAGTTGGTGGACTCTCCACTTAGGATACTTGCATCCATCCATTTATTATGTATTTTTATTTAAATACTGGGGGTCCAAAAGGCCTAGTGTGTGCTAAGCAAGTGCTCTAACACTGCTCCAATCCCGGCAGTTTCATTTGATGCATGCCACGAGGAAATGTACTGGTTTTTTGTATGATCAATTCCTTTTATGACATAAATGTGAAACATTTGAACACTTGCTCCAGAGCTGATGGCGGAGTTTTGAAGAAGGTGGAGAACTTTTAGAAAGTTCTATATTGTTTCCACAGTAGGAATGAGAATGGGACCCAAAGGCTCATATTTGAATGTTTAGTCCCCAGTTGGTAAAACTCTGAGAAGACTTGGGTGTGGTTGTTTTAGAGGAGGTTGTCACTGTTGGTGGTTATTGTCCTTACGTGCGCGTTCTCAGACACTGCTCTAGCCTGCCTGCCTGTGTGCTGCATACTCCCACCATGATGGCCATGGACTTACCCTCTGAAATCATGAGCTCAATGAACTCTTTCTTCTATAAATTGTCTTGTTCATGGCATCTCTTTACAGCAATAGAAGAGTAACTAACACTGGACAGACAAGTAGCTGGTTTCTGGAGAAGGGTTTAACCTGGAGGGTTAAGCTCTCTCTGTTTTCTGATTCAAGGAGTTGTAACGACCCACATGTAGTGGATGGAGCTACAGCCACCATGTTTTCCCTGCCTCTGTGAACTGTATCTTCTGAACTGTGAGCCAACATAAATTATTGTGCCTACAGATTGCTTCTATCAGCTATCTTTTCACAGTGTTCTGACGTCATCAAGACATTCCCCCCCAGTGGTGAGAATACTGTTCAGGAATACTGGCATTCCAAAAACTTCAGGTTAGTTAAAAAATGGAATTTTGGAAAGAAGCAAAGAGTCAAATCCTATTCCACTAACTTGTTATTTTGAGAAAAAGGTATTTTGGCTGAATTTCCAAAATGGGTAGAAATCAGTTTATAGTGTTTGAATAGCTAAAAAAATAGCCATACTTATACTTTGTGAATCTTAAAGTCAATATGGCAAAACCAAACAAACAAAAAAAAATTTACTGAGAACAAATCTTTGCCTTAAGGGATTTGGTGTTATGTGTAGGTGCAACTTAAGGTTCAGAGGCCCCACACCTGAGAACTGCCACTGATGCAGCTATGGGGTCTTGTGGGGTAACAACAGCCTCCTGAGTGGCATTGTAGGATGGGTCTTTTCCTGAAGAATTCTCTGAGCATGTGTGCGTCCCAGCCGGAATCATTGGCAGAGGAGCTGTGCTACTGTCTGTGTAGCCAGAAGGAGTCACCGTGTCAAGCAGAAGTACTTAGGCCTTCAGCACAGAAAAGCTGCCTGTCAGCACCCAGCTCCTCACATTTGGAGAGCGTGTTAAGGAACTTGTCCTCTGGCAAATTAATCTGAACTGGGGGAAGGATTGAATTTTGAGGTGAGGACTTGAAATATTTTTTTTTCTTCCACTGAGATCATTACCATACTTCTAGGAAAAGCAAAGTATCAAGAGCAGTTCTCCTCAGCTATCACTGCATGTCTGCTGGCATGAGCGCTCTCCAAGTAATGACTGCTTGTCAGACAGACTGTCTTCCCCACCTTGCTCTCCTACTTACTCTTAGTTTATAGACAGGTCTCATAAAAGCTTTTTCTGTGTGATTTATTTTACTTTATTTTTAAGTGCTTATATCTTCATAACTGACCAAAAACGGGAGGCGGAAATTCAGGGGAAATAGTGAATTCTGTCAAGTTTCGTAGACATTCCAGACAAGCTTTGAACAACAGCCCACTTAAATGACCACTCTGTGGATCCATCAAACAGAGCTAAAACATTCTTCATCCACCCTCCCCCAGCCATGTTCTTGGATAAAATCCTAGAAACGAAAGGCCTACAGTCAGCATTTACTTGGGACCCTTTCTGAAAACAGAGTTCTGCAAAGGTAGTTGGGAGAAGCAGGCTAAAAGAGTGGAATTTTATATCTGCTGCTACACAGAAGCATGTGGTTTCCACCCACAGAAAAATCTGGCTTCTTACATCTGCATAGATTCCTTCTTTACCAACACACAAATAGACCAGGTTTTAAATTGTGTATCTTCCTGTCAGATCATGGAGTGAGTGTCACTCACATGAGAGAGAGAGAGAGAGAGAGAGAGTGAGAGAGAGAGAGAGAGAGAGAGAGAGAGAGAGAGAGAGAGAGAGAGAGAGAGAGAGAGAGAGAGGTTTTCTCTATCCCCAGAACCAATAGGCAGATATAGATTCTTGGCAGAAGCCACAGATGAGATAGTGATATAAAGCTGTCTTCAGAAGGATGGCAAGTAGTTCTGACCCAGGAACTAGAACCCACAACAAAGGGGAGTTGAGCAATTTTTCATGCACTGTGGTGTTTTTTCACTGGGGAACTCACCATTGCACCACTGAGAAAGGTAAGGAGTAAGGGCTGGAATTATCTCAGGGTTTGAAGTTGAAAGATACTTGGAATCTATTTTGTAAATTTAGAAAATCTGCATGGCATGGCTCATCAAAGAGGCCTGTCAGTTGATTCACTGCTCATACAGAGGCCAGGTTAACAGCATGTTGTTAAATGGAAGCACCATGTAACTCCAATACTTCAAAGCTGTGGACAGTGGGCAGAGTCCACACAGGCAGGAACCAGAACTGGGCCACAAATGATGATCTTGACATACTAACTGAAGAACCGGTGCCTATTGCATTTACTGGAATGTTCCAGAAAGTCAGATTCTAAATACTGCTACAGACAGTTCAAGATGCATCAGACCTTACCCTACTGCGGCCACAGTGATCTTCCTAATTTCTTTGTGTGGCACAAACTGCTCTTCACTGCCTGGTTCCTGCTCTCATTTCCAGCCATGTTTCCCTCTGGCCTCTAACCTGGCACTCGATGGGCCATCAATCCTACATACTTGGAGTTTTCCTAATGTGTCCTGATGTGCCTTGTCCCTTTGCTTTTCTCTCTGCCTGGAATACTTCCCTGTTTCCTTGTGGCACCTGGCAAGTGCCTATTTGGTCTTAGAGCCACAACTGGAGCCATCTCTCCCTCTGTGGACTTTCCAGGCACATGCGGTACCTTGATGTAGGTTTTGGTGAATGAACAATTAAATGAAGAAGTGCGTGAATGATAGCAGACAGACAAACGGGCTGGCCATTGCCGCTCTCTGTACCAAGATCCTAGAGAATTCTCAAAGTCAGTTGCCCCTGGTAAATACTAAGGTAAACTTTAATTTTTGAATTGAATCCTCTGAGGGTTGGAGGAAATGTGGCACCTTACTAGGCTAACTTTGACAAACCATGTTTCTCCATCGGCTTCGGAATGACTTAAAGATTGATTTCTCCATCCCCTCTCATATTACTATCACTACCTAACATCTAACCTTTACAAAATCAAATATGATGAAAACTAAATAATTCAGCGCAGAGACAGCTCCCCAGAAGACAAACGGGCTGTGGAGTGCGTTTAGTTGCGGGGCTGTCGTCTCGGTAATTAAGTACCTGTGCTCGTGAGTAGCTTTATAATCTCTAAAGAGCAGGGCTCTGGAGATGAAGTCAAAGGTACTGTTTCTTATTTTCTATGCAAGAATCTATCAACCAGCCCCCCCTCCACTTTCATTAAGATATTCCATCAATGAAACTTTTGCATTTTGGACCATAAAGGTAAATATAGAATACACAAAATGTCTCTGAAATACCAGATGCACTGAAGAAATGTGGGGGAGGGAGAGAAGCGGGAAGAAAAGAGATTAGCTTACCTGTGTTGAGAAAATATGGGGGTGCAGGTGCTGGGCTGTCTCAGGGGATGACAGAACTTCTGAGTTCAAATCCCCAGCATCCACGCAAAGACTAAAGGTGCTGAGGCACACTGGTCGGACAGAAGATTGCTGCGGTTTGCTGGCCTCCAGCCTAGGCCTGGCAGAGTGAGAGACTCCCCCAACCACCGTTCTAAGGTTCTAAGGGAATAAAACAGAGAGTGATACTATATGTCTCCTGTCCTCTGCTTACCCTCCTACGTACAAATGTGCACATATATCATATACATAAACCACATACATATGCACATATGCTCACAAACACACACAAACTGCTGGAAGAGATGAGTTCTCTCTCTTAGTTTTTCACCATGCATGCCCCTTGGATGGAATGTATGGGGGAAAAAAGTTGGATTTTGTTTAGGATGTCTGACACACACTAATCTTGACACAGCCTTAAATAACAGTCCTGGTAGATGTGGTCTGCATAACCAATGCTTCTGTTGAGGGCTCTCTCTCAGAGCACAAGCACTCTACCACTTAGAAAGACATGTGGGCTGTAGGCCTTTCTTTTCAGGATTTCGTTGTGAGGGCCTCTGCTCTAAGTGCGTAAGAGGGGAAATGCCATGTCTAGAGCACAGGGATGGATCTCCTGTGAGCAGTGCTGGCCAGCGCTCCTGTGGGGCCATTTGGCAGACTGGAAAGGAAGATGCAGATCAGGCTTGCTCTGAGCCTAGCAAAGGGAGCTGCTTTTTCGGGGGAGGTGTGAACGGTTTGTAGATGACCATGCTCCTGTATGGCCTGGGGAGCCCAAATGTGCCTCCTCTGGAGGCCTTTTACTCAACTGTCCCAGTTTCGCTCATATGATTCCTTAGAGCAAAACCCTTCTGTTTTGACGCCAAATCCTTTTTTCTCTCCAACGCAGGTTGTGTGCTCACCCGTCTCTTGTACTGTGCATGGTCTCTCAACTGGCTTGAGACTCTTGGAAAACAAATAACAAATAATTCTGTTTTTTAACAGTATTTCTCCCCTAAGACTGGGAAGCAGAATTAAACAACCATCTTAACAAGAAACTTGGTGGAAGAAAAAAACAATCTACTTGTGTTCCACAATATTACTCAATATTTTGAAATTGCGACTACAGTTCTTATTTAAGTGTGTTTCAGAACATATAACTTGACATGATAGGCAGAGACAAGGACATCCCAGGCTTTTGCTTTGTTTTGGATGAGATGCTCCTATGTCTGTAATTCATTAAGTGATGTACGTTAACAAAAAAAATTCTTATTGGCATTATAAGCATGTTATGGCATGTGTCCACTTTCACTGTCAGGGAGGACCATGGGAGACAGGATCCATAGTCTTCAACTGTGTTGTAATGTGGGAAGTCTGTCTTACAAAGCTGAAGGCAATTTTAATTGGTAGACTTCCATTTCAAAGAAGTCAGGCATTTTTGTTCCAAAGATTTATGTGTCTGAGAAACTCTGGCAACCATTGGTTGGCTTGAAGATGTGTGTTGAGTAAGAGAAAGGTTTTCTATGTGATGCGGTTGGGTTATGTATTTTCTGCAGAGGGAAAATATATAGGTGCTTAGAAGAGAAAAGAAGTTCCATGAATATATTTAACAGAGGTACTTTCCCCACCTATGAAATAAATCAGGCTTTTTAGTAAAGTACCACCAAATACATTTCAAAATGTTAAAAAACAAAACCAAACCTAATGATTATTCATGAAAGCTGAAAGGAAAATATTTTGAGCAAAAGATCTATGCGAAAAAGATCTGCTTGCCTTGAATAAATGGGCTTCTGGAGATGGATTGTGTCTTGTGCTCTGTCTCATACTTATAGAACAGGCTTATGGACCACACTTTTCTAATAGGCCTGGTCAGGAAGGCTGTGGATTTTCTATCCTTTTCATTCCAACTATTTAGACAATTATTGTTCACTTGTCCTGTTTGCCCTGGGGAAAAGTTAGAGAGTATGTGTGGACTTCTGAGAACACTGTACCTTTAACAAGAACATTCCAGAAGCCATCCCTGAAGAAACTAAGTGGCTCTCTTTTCGAGATTTAAATACGAAGGCCAGAATTCGTTATTTTCTTCATGAGGTTAAGTAGCTGATTTTAAACTTACATTCTAGTTGCTTTTTAGTAAAAGCACTCATCTTAAGTCATACAATACAAGTGTTGCCACAAAAAGTTTCTGTATGAAACAGTGGCGTCAAGGTTGCTTTGTTTAAATCTACAAATTAAAAAAAAGAAAAGGACAACTGTGCTTCAGATGGATGTCCCTGAAGCCAGATACTAGCTTGCAGTGATGTGGGTTGAGAAATTCATTCACAGCCTTAGTTGCTGCATTCAAACTAAACAAGGGAGAGGCAGATTACACAGCTATTGTTGGTGAAACAGCTCTCATTTAGTAAGACTGAGTTTTTCCTAGATTTCCTGCTAGGCCTGGTGAGTACTTACAGACTCAAAAGCAGTTTTGCTGACCCTGCAGGGGAATGCAGAATGTTGCCATATTATTATATTGATTTCTGTTGAAATCCAATGAATAACCTTGCAGTGGTTTCACTTAGGTAAGAAAGATGCAAATATTTTGTTCTCCTTCAGCATTTAAACACCCTTCCCCATCCCCAATAGTGGCCTTGCTCCCTTGGCTTAAATCAAATCCTATTTTATGGAGCTCATTATTTTCTTCAACTAGTTGGGAGAGGCTGTTCTATTTCTTATCAGCTTCAGCCCTTCCCACCTGCCATCTTCATTTGAATTTCAGGAAAAAGTAGAATTAGTCTTCTCAAGTTTCCCTTTAAAAAAACAAAAAACAGTGTCCTCAGCATATAGCAGTTGCCAACCTGACCCGAAATAAATCTGCCAGGGAGAGGGGAACTTCACCTAGGAACCACCTCCATCAGAGTGGTTGTGGGATGTTTGTGGGGAACTATCTTAATTCCTGTTGATAGAGGAGAGCCTGGCCTACTGAGGCAATGCCACCACTGGCCATGATGTCTTGAGGGGTGTATGAAAGGTAGCTGAACAGGAACCTAGAAGCAAGCCAGTGAGCAGCTTCTGGTCTCTGCTTTAGTTTCTGTCTTCAGGTTTCTGCCTTGATCTTCCCTTGATGATGGTGTGGTGGTGTAAGAATGATCCAGAGGTTCCTGTGTTTATATCTGAATGCTTAGTCACCAGGAAGTGAAACTGTTTGAAAGGACTGTAGGGATTAGTAGATGTGGCCTTGCTGCAGGAAGTGCATGGGATGTTTCAAAAGCCCATCCCAGAGTCTCTCTCTCTGCCTAGAACTCTCAATGACCTCTACAGTACCATGTCTGCCTGCATGCACCCATGTTTCTCACTGTGATAATAATGGACTAACCTCTGCAACTGTAAGCCAGTCTCAGTTAAATGCTTTCTTTTCTAATAGTAACTGCTTTGGTCATTTGTGGTGTCTTTTCACAGTGGTAGAACAGTCAGATGGACTGTAAGCTGTGAATTGAAATAAACCCTTTCCTCCCCAAGTTGCTTTTCTCTCCCTGTTTACCCCATGGACAGAAAGAGAACTAGAACAGTGGCTGTATTCTTGATATTCAGCTAATTGTCTCCTAGTGTGAATGCTGCGGACAGTTGCTACTGAGTGAACCAATCTGCCACTCTTTTCTAATGTGTACTTGACTCTTGGTAGGGTGCTACTGGAGAGATCAGGTAGGCCTGGGCCTTGAGATCATGCTTCTCTACAGACTTTGATTGAGATTTTTGTAAAGGAATTTTAATCCAGCAATGTGACTGCTCTGATCACATCCAAAGACGTTGTAGATCTTTATGATCAGGCTGGAGTGAAGTTATGCCGCACACCTTTAATCCCTCTAGCTAGAATACAGACATGCCCTTAGTACACACCCTTAATCCCAAACAGTGAAGGCAAAATTAGTTTGTAGAAAGAAGCACCCATGTTTAAAAGTGATGTCTAATTGAGGAGATACAGTGACAAATCAGAGATAGTTTTGACAGGCTAGGATATGCCCAACTCTCATGAGAGCAAAAGGAAAGAGGGGCTACTTAAGGAAGAGCAGGGCAGAGAGAAAGGGAGAGAGGAAGCGCTTTACTGGGAGAGTTTTACAGAGACAAGTTGAAGAAAGAACAAGCTAGATATAGGTGAATAAGCCAGAGAATGAGAGGAAGCCAGAAGATTAGAACAGATTGCCAGAGTTAGCTTGAGGTCAAGCAGACCAATTCAGTCAGAAGCTGAGAAGCCAGTTTGAATCATTCAGCTTGGAGAGGGGTTGGAGCCGGAACAGCTGAGTTGAACCAGCCAGCCAGAGTTCAGAAGGAACTGGAAAGGATGAGCTTATTCAGCAGTCTCAGAGGCTAAAAACATCCTAGGCCTAGATTGGACTGTAGGAGACTAGAAGCTTCCAGGACCAGACCTGGGTTAGCAGATGGAGGCTAAACAACTACTACAGGTGAAATAAAAGTTACTTACAGATTTTTCTGTTCCCGGAGGTTTTAAAATTGCAGCAGAGAAAAGCTTGATGGTAGAGAACAGAAAAGAGTATAATGGCTACTACAAAATATATAAATCCTACCTAAAAGCACTGGTAGGTTTAAAAATCATAGCTCATCGATGTCATTTTTAAATTGAATAAATCTCCAGATATTTATGACTCAGTACATACAATACAGGTAGCTCATTCTTTAATTTTCTGAGTCTCACACATGCTAGGCAAACACTTTTACACTGGTTGGTATTACCAGAACAATACGGGGGGAGGTGAATTATAATAATTGGACTTTTCAGCTTTATTTGAAGCAAAACAAAATGTATTTAGTAGATACTGCACATTGAATTTTAAAAGTTCCAATAAAAGACATTCTGAAGATGCTGAACACCTGGAGTCAGCTGAAGCTGTTATTCAGCCATTCAGTCTATAGTCTGCAGAGACTGTATGAAAAGTGACAGGTTTTGGTAAGAAAAGTTCATTAGAATGAAAGTTGCATTTGCGTTTTTAGTATTTTTAGTGCTACTGGCTTGACCCATGACTACACAGAGCATTAATTCTTAGACAAAGTTAACATTCCAGTGCACTGGATCCAAGGGTTGTTTCTTCATATAAGGATATTCCAAGGATGATTTTGCTCAGAAGTTGTAGCATAATTTGAAACTCTTTCTCTTTTCTGTTCTCTAGAAGTGAACAAAACCCATCTAATTAATCATCTTACACCATCTCCCTTATTATAAAATGAACATGATAAATGATAATAATTGCTCACAGTCTTATAATAATTCTTAACTTTGGTCAGATCTAGAAGCTTGGAAATCTGTCTGTAGGCCCATACTTGTTTTACTTATTTCTTTCTTTGGGAGAGAATGACCAACAATGGCATTTTAGGATGCAGATAAATCCAGTCCCCGCCTTCCAAGGGTCAAGTAATAAATTCTGGGTACCTACAATTTGTGTTACAGTTCATTATCCTAAAAAGTCACAATTACTAAGAGTAAAGATTGAGTTCTTCAATACCTACTTAAAGTAAATTAGTTATAGAATTAGTTTTAAAATAGATTATTTGGTGCCTCGGGCTTTAATTAAATGGCATACAGGGCCCGGTTCAACAGTGAAATCAAATGTGAGCATTGCAGAGGGAGCTCATGGGAGGGAAGGACGGCTCATGGCAGATGGAGCCTCCATCTGGGCCAGAGCTGGGCATGGTGGCCATGTGAAATAGTAACACTTACAAAAAGCCTCTGTGACTGTTACGTTGTGTCCTGTGACCACCTGTAACTTCAGATGTACTAGAACTTCAGCTAAGGTTTCCAGATGAAGGGGAAGCCAAAGGCAGGAAGTTCCAGCCTGTGCAGGCTTTTTTTTTTTCCTTCAATTTGAGAAAGCACAGGTTCACACAAATCTTTTTTTTTCCCTTTAATTTAAAAAGATTTATTTTACAATTTATTCATTTTAATCTTGATTGAAACCCCCTCCCTCAACTGCTCCCAGTCGCACCTTCCCTTCCTTTTCCTCCTGTCCCCTTCCCCTAGTCCACTGGCGATGTGGCCTTCCCAGGCCACAGAGGAAGAGCATCTAGCCAGTCCTGATGAGACTTGATAAGCTGTGCAGCCTTTTTACATATGAATTTGGGAGCGCCTTTGTAGTCTGAATAGTGAATGCAGATGTCCTGATTTCCTTTTGCTTCAGCTTCTTTTTACTGTTCTCCATGGCAGTTTTCACTCTTTTGAATGGTTTCTCTCTCTTCATTGTCAAGCTCAATGCTCTTTTATTAGCTTATAATACATCTGGAAATTAGTCAATCTATGCGAAAAATAATGGGAGACACACTTAAAGACATCAAGAGCTTCAAGCCCAGGTCTTTGAAATATTTTGTGTTGGCCTCAGCGACTGACTGTCAATGAAAAGGACATCAGGAAAACAAAGTCACTTCTACAGTGGAGTCAAGCTTGATATGTCTTCTGGGTGGGGTCTTTTCTTACTCTTAGGTGTTTTTATGATACATATAAAGTTGGTAGGATGTCACAGTGATGGTATGTGAGCTAATTCTATTTCATTTTGCTGTTTTATCTCTCATTACGCATCACTAGTGAGTCAACAACTTCTCTCAATTGGTTTGAATCCTGGTCCTTGACATCTATGTGCACACTAGGTGTATCTGTCTAATTAAAAGTATTTAAGCATCCCTGAGAATTTATTTTTTTTAACTTAAGCTTTCTAGTTATTAGGACAAAGCCTAATTTGCTAGTGCTTATTCTGGGATCCCTAGTTTAGACAGACAAGTGAGGGAAAGCAGGTTGACATGAAGTGATCTGATTCCCTCTTCATATTTCCAGCAACACTGACTGAAATTTTTAGACTTCTTGGGTTGTTTTAAAGAATTCATGGCTTTAAACAGTTTTTGTAAGTTACCAAATGTCTCCCATTCACCCAGGACCATAAAGGTCAAATGATATTATAAAACCCACCGATGTCTTCCTCCCACATACAACAGCAATATATTATATATATTATAATATGTATAGTAACAGCAGTATATCATATATAATATATAAAATAACAGCAGTATATCATATATTATACGCGTGCACATGTGTGCAAGCACACACGCACATTGAAAACATCCTGAAGATGTTTTGACGACACAGGGTTGGGGCAGGGACCTGGCTGGCCAGAGCTGGGGGTGTGGAGGGGTGAGAGGTTAGTTAGAGCACTGTCACAGATGCCTCTCACTCTGTTTTCTCTCAACAGCAGCTGCTGTGTACGTGCAGATGGCCACAGATTCTGATGGCTTGTCTCGGAGCAGTAGCTGAGCAGGGGAGTTCACCATTATTGAGCTGTTCTGTTGTAGAAAGCCCGGTGTTATTAGGTGTGAGGTGAGTTCTTTAAATGGCGGCTGTGAATGGTGCTGAGTCCCCATCTCTGCTGTACCGGAAGGCTGGGACTCCCGGTGCTGCAGCAGCCAACAAAGCCGTTCCCCGGGCTGCCTCCCTCGTTCCGAGTTCCCCCAGTCAGCTCTCATCCCCGAGGTGTCACTTTCTCTCAGTTCCAAAGGTCTTAACAAATACAGTCATGAAAAACAGCAAAGTAAAGGAAATGTACTTATGGGCTAATATGTACCCACTCCTTTTTACTGTTTCTTCTAAATTACAAGCCTGCTGTGGTAGACGTTTCTGGTCTGAGTTGAGGCATTACATTCTTGCCACCCTTTCAGTACATAGCTGGATTTCTTTGTGTTCTTCCTTCTTGCTAAGTGCAGTGACCTAATGATGCCATCACCCAACTTCCTGTCATGGGGTAGGAGGGGATTAATGAGAAGGTGTTTGCAAATAGCTGTGAGGTTCTCACAGCAGCCATATCAATGTGGGTATCTCAAGTTGCACTCATTTGTCCCTGCATATCTGGTTCACATAGTTTGGTATCTTTGAGGCAATAATTTATAAGGCACAACCCTGTGCCCTTCCCTTAGTAAAGGAGAGCCTTTTGCTTGAAGCTGAGTTATTTTTCCACCCTTTTGGACTTGCTGAGCATTTTAACGATCACTTCCATGCTGCTTGTCTCTAATCTGTGGAGAGATGCTGTGGGTACAAACTGTACTGTGAGGCCGTGAGAAAATTATATCCCAGCCCACATGGAAGGGCTGCTTTTGGTTCCAGGATGTCTGCTGGGGCCGCTGTTAAGAATGTATGTGTGAAGGAGAAGCTCATTCTAATTCTTGGTGCACAGGTGACTTAATAAGTGTGTGCATTGAGACCAGAAGCTGAAGTATCAGAGATGTGGCTCTCTGTCACCTCAGGGTGTTCTTAATAGCAGCACCAGGCTTTTTTCCCTCCCTTTCATTTTCGTCAAAATGTATCAAGGGCTGTCATCGCTTCTCAAAGAAAGTACTTATTAATATGTATAAGGTGAGACTGTTCTTTCTAAGAATTAACTTTACTCACAATCATTACTTCCAGCCACAACACTGTGGAAAAAGAAGACAACACTCATATCTATTGACCTGGTGTATGCTCATACATGTGCATATGTCCATCAAAAACAAACAAACAAACAAACAAACACTTTACTATCCTGAGGTAGAAAACGACACATATTAGTGCTATATGAAATGTAGTCCTCCGTTTTTGCTTTTGAGGCGGTAGCATATATATTATATGTAAGGTATATATATATATATATATATGGTATGTTTTTGTGTGTGTGTGTACATGGTTTTTGAGTGCAAGTGTGCTTCATTTTATGTGATATTTTGAGGACTTATCAGCAGATAAATAATGCCATTCAACTGCCAGTAGTGTCCTATTTCAGTTTGTTTTAAAAAGATGACCCCTGTTACAAGTGTAGTGGCTGGATTTTGTTTGCACTCATTTTAAGAGCTAAATGGCTAGTGAGTCCAAACATCTGTTTTACAGGGACCCAGCTGAGCTTACTGTTTTCTCATGACTATTTTGTCTTCATCTCTTCTTTGTTAAAACTGTTAATCCTAGAAATGTTTAGCCAATTATTTATTGAGGCTTTGCTTAGTGTAGGTGCCTTGAGGAGTCACAGAAAGGTGAAAGCTCCTTTTTTATTCTGAGCTATAATTGTAGCACACGGTCCTTGAGTGTGTGCTAAGTGGGTAGTTCTTTATAGTCATTATCTCGACTAATTCTCATAAGAACACTTCGGGCTGAGTATTAATTATTATTATCCTATTTTGCAGATGAAAGAGTAGGGGCATAGAAGAGCTAAGCCACTTTCTGAGAGTCGTCTTGACGGCATGTGTGGGGGAAGATTGGCTCTTTTCTTTGAGGATTATAACAGTTTGTTAGCATGGCCACGGTGGAGTGCCACAGATGGAGCAGCTTCATCTGCTCAAGCCTTTTGCTCCTAATTCCACAGGCTATGCGTCTGAGACCAAGATTGGCAGGCTTGTTTTCTTCTGCGGACTCTCTCCTTGACTTGTAGATAGCTGCCTTTTTGCTGTGTCTTCGCCAGGGCCTCTCTCAGCAGGTGTCTGTGTCCACATTTGCTCTTCATGCAGTAACCCCAGCTGTTTTGCACTGAGGCTCAGCCGACCTGCTTACTAGGCTAGTCAAGACCTTGTCTTCAATTATGATCACATTTGAAGGTTTGAGGGTTAGGACTTCAGCACATGGTTAACACAGAGAGTTCAGCCCACCACGTCTGTAAGAGAGGAAAAACATTCTGCTCTTCTCTGCTCTTTAGACAGAGAAATGCTAGAGTCCCAGTGTTGGAACAACCACCACTTTGAAAATGCAAAGAACTGGAAGAGACTGGAACCTCATTTTCCTTCTTTTTTAAAATGTTTTTAATTGAAGTAGATTTATATCATTTTCCCTGCTCCCCTTTCTCCCTCCAGTCTCTCCCGCTACCCTCCCTCAAACTTTTCCCATGCTTCTCTGCTCTCAAGTCAACAGCATATTGTTACATATACATGTATGTGTATACACAAATACATAGACATGCAACATGCTGAGTAGGGCTGGACTGTTGGTGCAAATATAGTTTCAAGGCTGATAACTCTGAACTGGACAACAAATAAGGGAGCTAATAAAAGGTCATAGAAAATCCAGCCCCAGTGGATACTTCTACATCACAGTTCTAGCATTTATGGTTCAGGAAACACGAAGGAAAAATGGCTGGAATTATTGTAAGAACCAGACTATCTGGAAGTCTTCTGATAAACAGTGCTTCCTAGAAATAGCTGTGTAAACAAGAGCAAAACAATGGGAATATCAATGGACACGCTAACACAGAAGGGGGAAGTTTTCACCGAAACCCCATCCTTAGACAAAGAACGATAGGAATGCCTTTCTTTCTTCACTGATATCCTATCAACATTGTCTTTTATGAGGACAGAGGGGGAGAAGAATGTAGAGTGGCTGTGTCCCTCTATGGGGCAAAAAAGGAACATAGAATAGCCTTGCAATTAGAGAAAGGGAATGGAGAAAATTGTCAGTGTGTGGTAGAAGGAAGCAGACAAATGCCAGACACATGGCTAGGCAAGGTCAAGAAGCCGTACAACAGTTGGGAATGATGGCATCCAGCGATGCTGCCACTGTAGGGATCTCCCCACAGCATCTTCCTCTTGCCCCACAGAGTGCTCGTGAATCAGCTTTCATTTTCAAATCCACGTGCAGTGAAGGCTCACTTAAAATGGCATTGGTAATAAGCAAATATAAATTCTTTTCTTTTTTTTTAAAGGTTGTGCTTGCGTCTGGAGAGATGGCTTAGCAGTGAGCAGCCCTGGATATCCTTCCAGAGGCCTGCCTTTGATTATAAGCACCCACACGGTGGCCCCGACCACTGTTCACAGCTCCAGTGTACAGTGTTTACAGCTTCTAGATTTCATGGGAACACACATGGCGCACAGACATGCACACAGGCAAAATACTCACACATATAAAAATACTTAAATTGAAACAATAAAAAAAAATAAAGGTAGTACTTTAGTGTTGGAGTGAAAGAAATCAGAATCACAAGGAACTCAGCATTCAACATGCTCACTACCTCCCATTGCCCACGAGAGTCCTGGAGGTGTTACTGGGTTGTTAACACACCAGTGGATGGGGACTGAGCCAGGCCTTTTGGCATCAGCTTTGATGCTGTCACTGTCTCTAAACAGATAGCTCACTTAATTTTCAGAGCGAAGACATAAGGCTTGTAATCTCAACTAACCCGAAGACGTAAAGTGAGTCTTTGAGTATTATGGTAGAGATTAAACAAGGTGGCACATGCAGAGACACTTGACACTTCCATTTAAGAGTGGAATTCAAATGCAAGTATCCTCTTGTGTAGAATGCATGGAGCCTTGCTAGCAATTAGATCTCGTCCCATATACCTAAGAATATTTTGACTTGTTCCCAGGCTACTGTGCATTCAAACAGTACATTTCTATGTGGATACACAGATTGAGATCTCTCTCTCTCTCTCTCTCTCTCTCTCTCTCTCTCTCTCTCTTTCTATCTATCTATCTAGTCAGTGTCTTTGAGGGCAAATTCCCACATTAGCTTTTTTTCTTTTTCTATTTACCTCTAGGCTGGAGAGTAAGGGAGAGGTCACAGGAATGGGCTGTGTTTCCATCACTGTGTTTCTCTGTTCATTCGTTCCAAGGTGGTATTAACACTCCCCTGCAGGTTTCATCAGTTTCCTGAGTGCCCAGGAGCCTTCATCAACAGACTGAGCTTCAGAATTGAGCCTCTGGCAGTGTCCAGTACCGGTCTTGGTAAGGGATGCTCACTGACTTCTCCCACCATATGGAGCCTCCTCTGGTCCTGGGAAAGCCCTGACAATGCACTTGGGACTAGAGTAGTTGGGGATCCTAGTCCCTTTCAGAACAACAGTAATGCTTGTGCCCTGCTGAGGGGTTGAGATTGGGGGACTTGGGTCTGTTCCTGGAGTGCCTGGGAAATTCCAGGCCCTAACGAGCTCATTATCTGCTCTGACTTGTGTTAACTGCTCCAGACACCACACTAACTACAGACAGACTAAATCCCTGTATTTCCAGGGATTCTCTCTTTTGAGATGCACATCAGGCTTTTCCAAATGCTACCATCAAGCAAACATGTGAAAGAATGTTAGAAACTTTTGGGTGTTGGGGTGATGTGCTAGTTATTTCATTCCATGTGGAGTAACACATGGTGAAATAGGCAGTTTCAAATCACCCCCACTTTCCCTTCTAGCTGGTGGCATGTCCCTTTCCTTTCTCTAAGTATTTCAAGATTGAGTGGAAACATGAGACACATAGTCACTGCTGTTTTCTTGACTTCTGTCAAACAGTTACTGGGTTAGGATTTCTCAGTGCCTGAAGACCCATAAATTTGTCCATCTGTGTAACTGGAACCACCAGAGTACAAGAAATAGTTTGTAAATTCAACATTCCCATGCTGATCAGCAATTCGTTAGTGACTTCTTCCCTTGGGGACACTGCGGTAGAGAAGTGATTACTCTATGGGTGAAATATTAATATTCCCCTGTCTCCAGTGTCTGCACTGCAGCATTGTCTGTGGCCTCCTGTTCACTACTTCTCCATCTAGTTGAAAGGGAATCTTATACACCTACTACTGAGCACACGGCAGGAGCCTTCCCATGCTTCAGCCCTCCTCCCTGAGTCAGTCAGAGAGACTTATTTCCTCTGATGGAAAAGGCTTTGAAATAAGTGGTGAAGGGACCCACAGACCAAGATTTTCTTTTTATGCTTTTCAGAAACTTTTTTTTCGGTATTTATTTCAAAGACTTAAGTGTTCTTTGGGGGGCCCCTAATCATCCGAAGCCCTGGGAATTTACTTCTCTGCAGCTACTCTCTCTCCCTAAGCAGCCCTGCACGGAGCAAAATAATTGTCTGTTTCTGCAAGCAGCCTCCTGTGCAGATGGAGCCTGATTAGCATGTGCGCGTGTAGCAGGCCACTGCTCCAGCCACATTTGGAAATCCAGCCACTGAGAGGGATGTGGGCTTGACATTCATTAACATTCTTGGGCTCCCTGGGAAATACACATAATAGGGTAAAATTGCCATTAAGGAGAGCAACACTTGAGGGAAATATCCACTCAATAAAGACGGAGATTCTTCTCATCAACAGCTGAGGAAAAATCCAGTTGCCATAAAGGGTAAAAGAGACATTCTCTTAATATGAGTGGAGATGGCCAGAGTTCAGCAGGTTTGCTGTTCTAATGAGGCCCATCATCCTGCGTTGGATGGCAACTGGCTTATTGGTATGCAGATGTTTCGCAGGAATATTTTGGTCTCAGCAGATCCCAGTACCAGCTTAATGATTTCTTTACCAAGGGTTGTCTGTATTAACCTTAAGAAAAGGCAAATGCTAAAGGAGCTGGTTTTAACAGTGACATGGAGCCTTGAAGTCAACTCCTGCCCCCACCCTAGGTTAGAAGAATGGGATCTTGGTGTTTCCTTTGCCTGATGCTGAGGGTTCTTAGTGGGGTACACCTGAGCCATAGATAATTCCTACCTACCCCTCTGCATTTCTAGGGTATATTTCTAGAGTATATTTTGACTGTTTTCTGTTGTCCTTTACATTGAATTTCGTACAATTGTGGGTTACATGTGCTACACTGATATGAGTTCTCAGTGACTTTGGGAAGTCAGCCAAAAGTAACACTAAAGGTCATTTAAGCAATAGAACCTTTTACACATTTAAAAATTCCCTTTGAAGGGACTTGGGCCCAGTCAAGTCCTTAGACTGGCTTGGATTCCTGTATGGGTCTATGACACACACAGTCAAACTCTGTTTTTATTTTGTTTTCATTAGGCCAGTGAAGCACTTGTTTATCAGTGCTGTCCATTACAAGTCACAGGGCAGAGCAAGACTCCTTGCTGAGCCTGTGTCCTGCATAAAGTTATGGCTATGTTGAGCAAGCTACCACAAGCGGCAGGATGCTTGGTTGGCTGTGCAGCTCCCCTGCAGGGACGTCACACACATTGTGTGCAATCTGCTCTCATTCTTTTGTCTCCAAATGGCCTTGTTCTGACGTCAGGCATCTGTAGGCATTTCCATTTAGTCAGAAGCAGCACTCATGCTTCTCAATGACGACTGCACTGCCTTGTTTGCGTGCAGGACCTTATAAATCACAACATAGCTCCACAGATATTTTCTAACGTGATAGTCACAACATGCCTCTATGATGGGTCATTTCAGCAGTTTTTACACAGGGACATCAAGGCTTTTGTATTTCGTTATTGGAAACTTTATGGTTACTTACTCATCATCAACGGAAGCTGGACTTGAAGCTATCATGACCTTATTTTTATGAGCGTCTTCTTTTAATTGGAATCTTTAAAAAAATTTAAAAAAACATCCATTTGTTGAGACTGAATTCAAGACATTATTTTAAAAAGCTGGAGCTAAGTGGCTGCAGTGAATAGTTTTCCATGTTTGTTGAACATGTAAATGTTTTGATGTTGCAAAATGAAATGCATGTATTTTTGTATGTGTACATGTATGTGTTGTATGTTCATGTGCACATGAAAGAAAGAACCCATGAGTGTACATTAGAGGTCAGATGAGGATGTCACGTACCTTGCTCTATCACTCTTGCCTTACTTTCTTGAGACAGGGTTACAACCTGAACCTGGAAGTAAGCCGGCATGCTGCAAGCCCTACTGATCCTCCTGCCTCCATTCCTTATAGTTCTGGGGTTATAGAACCACATGACCTCATTCAGCTTTCTATGTGAGTGTGCTGGGTATGCATTAAACTCAGGTCCTTACGCTTGCATAGCAAGGGTTGCTGTTACCACAGAAACATCCGCAGGCCTAGCAAAACGATTTCCTAAAAGATGATAATCGGGCTGGTGAAACAGCTCCCTGAATGAAGACACTTGCTGCCAAGCATGATGACCTGAAATTGATCCTGGGGATTCACATGTGGAAAAAGAACCAACTCCTGCAAGTTCTTCAGTCCCCACACATGCAGGATGGAGAATAAATAAAAGTGATACAAATTATAAGATGTAGAAGCCTAGAGTGTGAGGGAGGGGCGTCTTGCAGGCACTGAAGGGGTTGCAGGTGCTGGTGCTGACCACAGGGTGCAATTTGCTTGTGCAAATTCCCTGAATACCTCAGTGGCCTACAGGCTACCGGTATTCAGCTCTGTCTGGGCTCCAGGAGTCATTTGCCTGAACTCCACTGGTAGACCCGCAGAGTAGGGGCTTCAATGTTGAGAACACTGAATCCCTCTGTTTCCCACAGTGGGTGTGTGGGTGGGAGGGTCTGATGTGTGGACATTGGAAGAAGGAGAAAACAAGTAACAGGACAGGAGTCTACAACAGAGGGCCTCTGAAAGACTCTACTTTGCAGTGTATCAAAGCAGATGCTGAGACTCATAACCAAACCTTGGGCAGAGTACAGGTAATCATGAAAGAAAGGGGAGTTAGTAAAACCTGGAGAGGACAGGAGCTCCACAAGGACCAAATATATCTGGACACAGGGATCTTTTCTGAGACTGATTCTCCAACCAAGGACCATCTTTGGATATAACCTAGAACCTCTGCTGAGATGTAGCCCGTGGCAGCTCAGTAACCAAGCGGGTTCTTTAGCAAGGGGAACAGGGATTGTCTCTGACATGAACTCAGTGACCTCCCCCCTCCCTGAGGGAGGAGCAACCTTGCTTGGCCATAGAGGAGGACTTTGCAGCCAGTCCTGATGAGACCTGATAAGCTAGGGTCAGATGGAAGGGGAGGAGGACCTCTCCTATCAGTGGACTTAAAGAGGGGCATGGGAGGAGGTAAAGGAGGGAAGGTGGGGTTGAGAGGGAATGAGGGAGAGGGCTACAGCTGGGATAAAAAGTAAATAAACTAATTAATATAAAAATTAAAAATTAATTAAAAAATTAAAAGATGACTTTCAGCAGGAACTCTGTTTTCTCACAGACCATCAAGTTATTAATTTCTGTAGGCAAGGCCGGCTGGTGGCTCTTCCATTTTCATGCTTACATTAGCCTCACACCTAGTTCATATTTCTGTTTGGGTCCAGTCACATGACTGGCATATTATGACATATTCATAATATCTTAAGTACCGTGTTTACTGTATATACATTTTTTACAGTGAATCTATAGATAGTACACTGAACATTATTTAAGCCCCAGGGCAGAATGTTACTACTACAAACACAAGAAAGTGGTGGCTGAGTTGACCATTGTCTAGAGGTAGGGATGATGCGGAAAATAGGGCAGTCATGTATATTATCATATTGTCTGCAAATAGTGATACTTTGACTTCTTCATTTCCAATTTGTATCCCCTTGATCTCCTTTAGTTGTCTTATTGCTCTGGCTAGGACTTCAAGTACTATGTTGAAGAGATATGGAGACAATG
>CM053764.1:60377200-60406144 GCA_028658305.1 Pachyuromys duprasi
TAAAGAAGAAGCAGAAACCAGAGCACAGGTGACTGTCCCTGAAGACTCATTGAGTCTGTTCAGATCTGTGATGGCCACTTTCAGCTAGGGAGAGGAGAGCGCAGGGTTGCGGATACCCATGAGGTTCATTCTGGGCTGAA
This sequence comes from Pachyuromys duprasi, assembly GCA_028658305.1. Taxonomy (NCBI): domain Eukaryota; kingdom Metazoa; phylum Chordata; class Mammalia; order Rodentia; family Muridae; genus Pachyuromys; species Pachyuromys duprasi. The sequence goes on from CM053764.1 coordinate 60,377,341, forward strand.
CAAACTTGAGTACCAGGCCCCAGTCAAGCCAGAAAGCTTCCTTATTACTGATTTACCTTATTTCTAACTCTACAATGGTGGCTTTCGCTCTCCCCTCAAATTCTGGCTCTTTAGCAACTGACCTAGAGATTATGTTACTTCCAGTCTTGTACTCAGGGTTACCTTTAGGCTCCTCTTTCCCCAAAGCCATACTGTGTTTTTTGGTAGTCTTCAGTAAATCTAGATTTTGTGAACTCATTCCTGGCATCAAGAATGGGACAAAGCATTGCTTCAGAAGACTGTTAACCAAGCTACCATAACTTACCCAGCCAATCTATGCACAGAACAGTCTTCTCACTGTTGGATGTGCTCACTCACTCACTCACTCACTCACTCACTCACTCACTCACTCACTCACTCACTCACTCATGTGTTCCTCTCTCCCTCACCAACCCACTGGAATAGCATCACTCCCCTTACAAAGGTAACTATATCTTAATCTCCAGAACCTAAGGGTGTGCATGCTTTTTGGAAAGTGGAAATCATGGCCTTCAGTTGTCTGACTCTGGGATGGGAAAATATTCCAATTATCCAGGTACACCTAACATAATTATAGAGGTTCTCATCAGAAAAAAGGAAGGATGAGAAGATTCAGAGAAGATATGATATGAAAAACGGTCCAGCTAAGCATCGTGTTACATGACTGTAATCCCAGTACTTGAGAGGCTCATACAAGATTACTACTAGTTCAAGGCCACCCTGTGTTATATAGTTCTAATCAGCCTGGGCTACATAATGGGGACTTTGTCTCAAAATAGTAAGAAAGGGTCAAGTACTGTGATGTAAAAGGAGCAGGTTTTGAAGAAGGCAGGCAGCCTTTAGGAGGTAGAAAAGGGCAAGAAACAGATCCAACTCAGAGCCTATGGAAAGACTGAAGTCTTGCTAACATGTTGATTGCCTCCTGTACCTGACTCCTGTATACAGGATGAGGGGCTTGTATTGTGAGAAAAATATGAGTCTATGGTAGTTTTTAACAGCCCCCTTAGGAAAGTCAATATACTACTTAGCCTCAAGCAGTAAATGTTTCTTAGGAACCATGTGTCCCATAATACAAGGAACCGAGAGTGGGAGACAAGCAGGGAGAGATTTCCGTGGGCTTGATTTCTCCTTGGTTTGTCTTACTCATTCATGCATATTTAGTTAGTGCGTATATGTCGGCACTGCTGTTCTAGACACAGGTAAACTCTCACCATCCTGGAGCTTAACAGATTAATAAGAAAAGTCTGAAAATGTTATTGGGTGGAACTGTATTTTAGTGGTAGAACCTTTCCTAGCATGCTCAGGCCAAGTATTCCATCTCCAGCATCACAAAATATAATACTCAGGGCTGTAAACCTAGAGGTTATAGAGTACAAGCTGTGATTAAATGTGTGGAAAAGTCAAAAGGCTACGACAGTGGTTCTCAACCTATGGGTCCCAAACCCTTTGGGGTTAGAATGGCCCTTTCTCATGGGTTGTCCAAGATCATCAGAAATCACAGATATTTATATTACAATTCATTACAGTAGCAACATTACAGTTATGAAATAGCAATGAGAATAATTTTGTGGTCAGGGTTCCCTACAACATGAGAAACATGTATTAGGAAGGTTGAGAACCACCACTGTAGATGACAGAAGGAGGTAGGTAGTCTTAGAAAGGCTCTAAGAGAAGAGCTTACTGAAGAAGCACTATTTTTAAAATGTGGAAGAAAATTCCTGGAAATAATTGATTTAAATTTGTGACAAAGATATGTGCCTTCTGGGCTTCATGATTTGGGGGGAGCTAGCAGCCTTGAACTTGTGTATTGAGATGACTGATCCTCATTTCATTTCATTTATTTATTTCTGTTTCCTATTGTTTTCTGTTCAGAGTATTGTAACTTAGGCAGGTTATATCCAACTCTGAATGTTTCTTCCATGGCTTTCTGTTAACACCCTTGAAGTCAGTGTCTGTGAAGATTAGGAGACAGCCTTCATTTTCAGTCCTGTTCTTCATGTAGGCACTGGGTAAATGGGCAACAAAAAAATTAGCCTATAAAATTTACTTCAGGGTTTTGTTTTGACCCTTGTTTGATGAGGTATGAACACATATTTCTATATGCAGCCATGACTAATAATGACATTAATCTACTCTGAATTCCATAAAGTTAGTTTCCGGGACAAACATTTTATGTTATGATGAAGTGTATTGTATAATGGAAGATCCTGAGTACAGATGCCTTTTATTAAAATTGGTTCTTAAAGTTAAAGGACCTTTTAGTGAGAGAGAAGGGTTGGCTCCAGAATTATCTATGCTGTGCTGACTTTATGGCCCCCCAAGGTCCTCTTCAAATGCAAATGTGGGTGTTCATTAAGCAGAAATGGTTTCCAAACTGTTATGCCCTGCCATGCTAATGCAGGTGGAAGTTTGAGAGCTTCCTGGCTTTATTTTTTTTCCCATTACTCTTAGGGAGAAGAGGTTCTGGCTGGGGCTTATATATGGCCGCGCTGACTACTAGAGATTGTCTCTATGTGGTGATATGTTTACATTTCAAAGCAGGGCCTTCCTTTACTGATACAGAACATTCTGTGCCCAGCCACATTTCCAAACACTCAGAGCAAAGGCATGTGTTTTACCAGAAAGCATCCATTTCAATAGATGTTTAGATAATGTGCTATTATAGGTAAGATTACCAGCCAACCAAACACATATAAAATAAACTATTCCTTCCCAATGCACACAGCAAATATTTACAGAATTAAAGAAATTTCAACTTGAATTCTCTTTGCCTTTCATGTTTATTGTTTCATATCGATGCTACTGAACGAAACATTTAGTTTTGAAAAGATCGCTCATGGGTGCATGTGTGCTGTATGTGTATACACATAGGCATTGGAAGATGCTGAGTGCATGCCTCTACCATTCTCTGCCTTCTATTGAGTTAGGCAGGGTTTTTCGTCAAATCTGGAATTCACTTTTGATTAGGCTAGCTGGCCAGAAAGCACTCCCATTCCCAGAAATCCTCCTGTCTCTTCCTCTACTTAAATGCCGGGAAATAAGTGCTCACAGTTATTTCTGGCTATTTTTATGTGGGTCATGGGGATCCAAACTCAGGTTCACATAACTGTGCAGGAAGTGTTTTTCCTCACTGAGGTATCTCCCCCATATTTATTCCTGCCATATGTTACCATACATATAATTAAATATGGTCTTCAATGTTTGCTGTTTTACAACTCAAGCAAAGTGGGTTGAGCAGAAAGGATTAGAGACATGCACTGATTGATTAGTGCTCAGATTTTCAGCTTAGCCTACCTTAGACACAGAATGCCCACCTCAGTGAAGGGAAATGGATGAGGAATCATCTGAACATTCATGGGCTTTCGATGTCCCAGAATGCATCACTCACTATCACTACTACACGGTTGTGTCACAGTTGGGCATGCCAGACTATTTTGACTTGGCAGTGTCATAGTGCTGTCATAAGCACTGATTTACGTGCACTCTAGATGGAAATCTGGGTGTTGTTCTGGTGTTGGTTTAAAACATTTTTACCTGCTCTCTAAATATATCCTTGTTAAGAAATCTCATTTCTTGTTTAGAAGACAAGCTATTGTAGAAGGTCATATTTACTTGTAACTGTAGGAAAAGGTTGATCAGCTGTGTGAAAATTTTCTGAGCTGGAAATTGTAGCGCTTGTAGTAAGACTTATTAGGGACTGATGTGTAGGGCGGTCTATTTAGAAATTGTTGCTAATTTAACTTCTGATAAGTGTGTTTGTTGGGCATCCTTCTCCTGTGCCCTCCTTCATTGTTTGTACTTTTGCTGTATGTTAGTTTATAAGGTCACTGTCTCACAAAATATGTGTGTGTGTGTAGCACAAAAAATGTATATTTTTATGTGAGAAAATGAGAAAAAGGGGAAACTGAGGCCTTGAAAATAACCAAGATAAAATCAGAGACGGGTGTGTGTGTGTGGTAAACATAGAAAAGTGGAGAATCCTATTTCTTGGTTGGACAATGCATGGAAAGTAGAATGTCCTGCTGCTCGCTCAGCTGAGAATGTCTTTACTGTTACTCTCTGGCTACAAACCAGATTTGTGAGGACTTCATTAGCTTTCCCTCTTGGGAAGCAGTTGACTCCAGCAGACAATCAGTTGCTAAAGCTCTGATTCCTGACCAGTCTGGCCTTGTGCTGGCTCTCCAGGTGACACCCACTAACTCCCTTTGCTGCCCCTTTCTGCCACATCCCTGACAGAGTTTACCTTTTGTGTTCACCCCTCCATTGTATCATTCTGCTTTTTCACTTTCCTGTCAAGAATATTTTCTGACCCCCATCTTCCAAGGCTCAGCAAATGGTACTTCCTCTAGAATGTAATCCTTCCTAGCTGTGACTGTTCCCTGCTTCCTCCATTATCAGGTTCTTTGTTTATCTTTTAGGATATGTACCTCGTTATTCTTGTTGCCTTTGCTTGACTGTAAAATTCTTTGGGGGGGAGGGAGAGAGGTGTGCCTTATCACATAATTAAATATCTTTAGTTAGTGCTCAATACCTGCTTCTTTGATTGATTGAATGAATGGCTTGTGTATAGAAAGATTTGAGATTCTGTATAAATTGCACAGGCTTGGCTTTCTTCCCAACTCAGAGTGAGCTATTCTTTTAGAGTTGCGTTTGATTTTAAAAACAGAATTAGAGGGCTATAAAAACAGCCTGCAATGAGTTATTTCAGCAGTCTTACTGTTTCTTAAGAGTGGGAACGTTTCTTTTATGACACTTTTCATTTACAGCATGGCCTTACAGCCAGCTCTTTTTCGAAACACAATCCCATTATTACAGCTGCCTTTTGCCTCAAACAACTTCCTATAACATTAGGGGTATAATATTGCAAGAACAGCTCCTGACAGAGAGGTTTCTACTCTGTAGTCGGGGGATACAGGATGTCAAATTGCTCATCATTTCTGGATCTGAAGGGAAGTAGTTTGAAGATTTTTATTTTACCTATGTGGTTCCAGCCAACCATGCCATGGAAAACATATTTCCCTGTATAGGACAAGGAAATGGTTCAGATAATTCTCACATTTTGTACAAAACCAAACATGAAATAGAATTGATTTTGCTTCATTTCTTTTATTTCATTTTTGTTTCTTTCTTTCTTTTTTTGGATGATCCTAAGAGAAAATTTATGCATAGGAAGAAATAAAAAGCTTATATTCATTTTGAGAGTTTGTTGGTGAACTTTTAGAAAGAAATGTGTATTTGAGCTCTTCAATATTTTGGAGTCTCTATACTATCGGTGACAAAAGGGAATCTAGGAATGTTGGAGTGGCTGCAAAGACAAGGGGGACGGAATATAAAAATGCAGAGAAAAGGTGTCTATCTAAGCAGAATGAAAAGGTACAGTGCAGGTAGTACCCCTGCTCTGCCTCCAGAGGACGAGGCAGCTCTGCCCTTTGGGTTCTACATGTGAACTGACTTTTTCTTTACCATGGGGTAAATTGCTGTGTCTTCATGTCTAATATACCAGAACTGAAGTAACTGGCAAGCATGGGAAGGTGAAATAAATACCCAGAAGCTCTTTGCATAGTGGGTGTGTGCGGCATGCGTATATGTCTGTGTGTCTGTGTGTGTCATGCCCTTGGGATAGCAACAAGATGGGAACACAATCAAGTCTTGGTGTTTACTCACACACTTGTTTGTGCTCTTCTCTGTTCATATATTTTAGATGATGGCAGGTATCTTCATGATCCTCTCTGGCCTTATTTCTGGGAAAGGTGTTAAAGGATTAAGTGAGCCAGCAGCAAATGAAGCACCACAGTGGGCCTCACAGAACACTGCTCCCTGAATTTCCCCATGCTCTTGCAAAGACATGTGCTGTACCCTGCCCTAGTTGGCCTGAGCAGGACTACTGTTGCCTCTTAGGACACGCCATACTGACAGCTAACTCTCCTCCATTCATACATGGTTATCTTAAAACAAAAGCCACAGCGAAGCTGCCACCTGACAGCAGGGTTGATGGCTGAGAAATAACTATCAGAACGATGGGGCTGCATATTATTTATTTTTGCATGATATAGGTAAACATAAACATACAGTTCTTTATGTTTTCTGCATGTTTCTTTAACACAGCAATGTCAAGAACGCTGCAGACATCTGAGGAGGGAAAACAGACATGAAGAATGAAGAAATAATGCTCAAATGAGCCTTTTCTCTCTTTGTAAACGAAGGACAGCAACTCAGCCATAGCAGCAATTGCAGCAGCAGTTCGTGCAGTCGTCTAGTGTTTACTCTGAGAAAAGTCTGGGGCTCTATCTGCTCTGCATATAAACAAGGTTAAAATGAGACGCCCCAGGCTCTGGGACAGCCTCAATCATTCCCCTATCATAAGAGGTAGCAGGCCACTGCATTCCGCTGGGTCTATTCTTTCTCTACTGTGTCTGGTTCTTTCCCCCTCTGTTTTTGGAGTTTAGAAAATAAAGGCTTAGCTCAAACAGAAAAGAACCGCGTTAACAGATAGGAGTTGCCATGTAGTAGGCAGGTAACTTCCCTCCCTCCCATTTTCTGTAGTAGTCCCTGGGTTACTGTCTATAATGTTCCTTAGCCTCATGGCAGTAACGCTCCATGAAGTCCACTCTTGGCTCAGGCCTGCTAGGGCTTTCAAAGGAGTATGGTTCTAATGACTCTTCCCTCTCTACCTCCTCCTGTCTCTTCCTCTCTCCCTTTCTTTCCTTCTTCTTCTTCCCTGCTTCTTTCTCATTTTCCTCCTTATCCGTCTCCTTCTCTTTCCCCTCGTTCTCCTCCTCCTCCTTTTCCTCCTCTTCCTTTTCTTCTTCTATCTTCACAGGCCAGATTGACCCAGTTTCGTTTTTTGTTTTTTTTTGTTTTGTATCTATATTACTCAACACTCTGGTGCTGTAAAGAAACACCATTACCACAGTAACTCTTATAAAGGTCTGACAATTGTTATACTCAGATTTTAGGTCCTCAAAGACCACCAGGAGCTGGACCATGTATGCATGAGCAAAGAGCTTTATTCCAGCTTGAACTCTGTCTCTCCACCATCAGCAATGCAGTGGATCAGGGAGGAGGACCCTGAGCAGATGCAAGGCAGGGTTTTTATTGGGTTTTGAGAAAGGACAGGGAATATCCAGCTTAGCAGTTACACTATTGGGTGACATTCAGCAAGGGCAAGCTTGTTACAAAGTGATTGGCTAACTAGTATAACTAACCTTGAGCTATCTATACATCTCAGGAATGTTCAGTAGTTTCCTGCGCCATGAATGCTCTACGACAAGTTTGGTGGGTTGACTAGCACAGATGCCCCACCCTGACATAAGCTATCTTCCCATTCTGGTTATCTCCAGGTTGTTTCTTGGGTGGGGGAAATTTTATGGTCTTGTTCCTGGTGACCTATGTCCTAGTTTTTCTTTTTAAGTCAGGCCTGGTCCTAAAATGGAGACAAAATGGAGTTTTTGTCATTCTCTCACAGTCATTCTCACAGTCATGGATTCTACTTAGCTACCAAACATAAAGTATTAATCCACATACCATAGCATGCAATTCTGTTTTAAAATTTATACATTTAAAAAATTTGAAATGAAGTAGATAAGTAGAATGATGCCTCCTGTCACATGCTTCCTGCATGCTTCCACGTACAACGAATAACTTTGATTTCGGTTCATTTGGGAATGAACGCTGCAATATCCACAGGGGCCAGTCATAAAGAAAATGTGAAATTAGAGCAGTGGGTAAATATGCTAAGAGCTTAGACCCTGTGAGAGCTCTGCAAAGACTAAGCTGCTGGCAATGCACAACTTGGACCTTAGATCCTTACAGGAATAGAAATTTGATCCTCACATCTATCTGCATGAGTGTACTGAAAATTTATAGCTAGCAACTGTCCTGATTTATTGTAGCATGCTTTGGGATGGTTAGAATTCTTCAACTGACTTCCAGACAAAGTTAGAGAGGAGAAGATGACTGAGGACATTATCCATCAGTATTTTCTTGGCTTAGCTGAAAGCATATCTCCTTAAAATTTATAGAGCATATTAACCCTTGAAGATAAACAAAACAAATATTTGCTTACCTGTATCACAGATAAACAATCGAAAATCAGAGCAAAGGACAGAAATAAAAATAAAAATATAAAGACCAAAGACAGATTCCTTGTAAAGGAATGGTCAGGAGGTTGGCAGTCAGCTTATGTCAAGAACACAGGGCAGAAATAAGCTACAAACAAAGAATTGTAGAGGTAGGAAAAGGGTAAATGGAAATCAAAAAGTGATGATGATAGGAAAAGACGGAGACTGCATTATAAAACAAGGGAGGAAAACAAAAATAATGACTACAGGTTGGGCTGGAACCATGAAAACTCAGAGTACTATAAGCAGCAATGCAGAACACAGAAATCAGAGTCAGGAGTCAAAGCGCTAAGAGAATAGGAAATTAACTCATTGGACACTTCTATGTTGAGAAGCTAAATATGCTAATACACACGGTATTAAAAAGCATGACTTCTGAGTCAGAAGCAAACAGGTAGCAGGAACACACTCAGGAAGGTAGATATGCCACACTGTGGTGGTTTGAAGAAGGGAGCCTGCAGGCTCATCCAATTGAATGTTTGGTCACTAGGGAGTGATACTACTTAAAAAGGGTTAGGAGGTGTGGCCTTCATGGAATAGGTGTGTCCCTAATAGAGGAAGTGTGTCACTGGGACATGGGCTTTGAGGTCTCAAAAGCCCAAGCCAGGCCCAGTGTCTTTCTCTTTCTACTGCCTGCAGATCTGGATGTAGAACTCTCAGCTACTTCTCCAGCTCCAGGGCTGCCTGCCACTATGGGTCCCACCATGAGGGTAATGGGATTAAACTTCTGAACGTAAGCAAGCCCCAATGAAAGCTTCCTTCTATAAGAGTTGCTTTGGTAATGGTATCTCTACATAGCAATACAGCAGTGACTAGGATACACACAAACAAATACATACACACACACACACATCTGGAATCTTTGTACTTGAAAGGTTGATCAGGAATTAAAGTCCAGCTTTAGCCATATGAAGAGTTTGAAATTTGCAGGCAAATGGATGGAACTAGAAAAGATCTTCCTGAGTGAGGTATCCCAGAAGCAGAAAGACACACATGGTATATACTCACTTATAAGTGGATTTTAACCATATAATATAGGATAAACATACTAAAATACATAGTCCTAAAGAAGCTAAACAATAAGGAGAACCCTAGGGAAGAGGCTTAATCCTCATTGAGAAGGGCAAACAAGATAGACATCGGAAGTGGGAGAAGACAGAGAACAGGACAGAAGTCTTCCACAGAGCGCCTCTGAAAGATTCTACCCAGCAGGTTATCAAAGGAGATGCTGAGACTCATAGCCAAACTTTGGGCAGAGTGCAGGGAATCTTACAAAAGAAGGGGGAGATAGAAAGACCTGGAGTAGACAGGAGCACAACAAGGAAACCAACAGAGCCAAAAAATATGGATCCATGGGTGCCTGCAGAGACTGACAAATCAACAAAAGATAATGCATGGAGAGGACCTAGATCCCTTCTCAAATGTAGCCCATGGGCAGCTCAGGCTCAATGTGGGTTTCCTAGTAAGGGTAACAGGGGCTGTCTCTGGTATGAACTGGTCTGCTTTTTGATCACCTCCCCCTGGCAGGGTGGCCTTACTAGGCCACAGAGAAAAAGAATCCAGACAGTCCTGATGAAACCTGATAGGCTAAGGTCCTCCCCCACCCCCATCAGTGGAGTAGGGGCTGGGGATAGGAGGGTAGAGGGAGGGAGGATGGGATTGGGAGGAGATGAGGGAGGGAGCCACAGCCAGGGTACAAATTAAAAAAAGAATAATAAATAAATAAATAAAAGTTTGCAGCTCAAAGGGGCAGCACTGAGTCTATGTGTTCATTGGACTATTTGTGTTCTGACTCACTAGATTTAGATTATCTGAAAGCCAATCTAGAACCAGCTTCACTGAACCAAGTTTTTGTACAGACTTTATTTCATTGATCTATTATCACCTCTTCCCCCTACTCCTCCCCCCTGTTTGGATAAAATGTCAAAATCTGATTTTGGAGAAGAAATTTTATTGTTTCTTTGAATTAACTTTGTTATTATTATCAGAGTTTCCCATCATATGTGGATTTTGACAATGAGTTTTCCTAATTCCATTGTAAAGTCCCAGAGGCTGTGTTTTGACTCTATATATAGCATTGGGGGGTGGAGGGGAATCATGTCTTGTTAGAGACTTTTTCATACATTAACACAATACTTCTCTTCACCTTCTCAATTTCTGTGGTGGTTTAAATAGGTATGGCACTTACACACTCAAGGTTTTGAATGCGTGACCTATAAGGAGTAGAACTATTAGGAAGTAAGGCCTTGTTGGAGTAGGTGTGGCCTGGGTGGAGGAAGTGTGTCACTGTAGGGGTCGGCTTTGAGGCCTTATATGCTCAAGTTACACAGTGTGGCTTACAGACACTTCTGTTGCCTGTAGATCAGCTCCTTTTCCAGCACCACATACGCCTGCATGCTGCCGTGTTCCCCGCCATGATGATAATGGACTAAATCTCTGAAACTGTAAGGCAGCCCCAATTAAATATTCTCCCTTCTACGAGATGCAGTGTTCATGGTGTCTTTTCATAGCAATAGAAGCTCTAACTAATACCAGGGACTGGGGAATTCTGTGACAGGCCTGACCATGCTTTTGTGTGGAGGAATGTGGACTCTGCTTTTGACTTAGCAAGCAATGGAATGCTTTAAGTGCAACTTAATGGGTATCTTAGTAAGAGCATGGAAGACATTGATGCCAAGTGTGATTTGAACTGTAGAAGCCTGGCTCAAGAGGTTTCAGAGCAGAAGAATTTAAATATGTGGGCTAGAGACTGTTCTTGTGATATTTTGGTGTCTTCTTTCTACCTTTTCCCAAAACATCTGCCTCAGTTTTGGATGAATTCTGTTGGCAGAGGAAATCTCAAAAAGGCCTAGTATTGGCTCTGTCATAAGGTTATTAGCATTCACTCTTATGAACATCTACAATGAAAGAGTAAGCTGAGCAAGGAAAAATGTAAAATTTGAAGAGAAAAGGGATACTGGCAAATGAAATGGAGCTAAGTCCTGTCTTCAAGGAGATAAACAGATTAAAGATATTAAACAAAATACAGGAAGTGGTGACCTCAGGCCAAAACCCCACCCACCGAAGCTTCTATTTGTGAGAAGGAATTAAAGAAAAGTGAAAAGAAATTAAAGAAAAAGCTTAGGGTCAGACTTTAATTACAGCCCTTGGAAAGACAGAGGCTGGCACATCTCTGAATTTGAGAGCAGCCTGGTACACAGTGCAAGTTCCAGGACAGCCAAGCTTAAGCAGTGAGGGAAACCATTACAAACTTAAAGCTAGTGAAGTAGTTGAGCAAGTAGAGCTGTGCCAATTCCTGCGTGCAACAGAACTTGGCAGTTTGCCAAGTGGTTCTGGCTTTAGAGTCAAGGATAAAAGAAAAGGGTTATGGAATGTTGTTTTATAAAAATGAAAATTCCAACTGTTCTATTTTTACCAATAAAGACACAGGAGCCAGATGCTGGGGTGAAAACCTGCTAGCTCAGAGAGGCAGAGAAAGCACCTAGCTGACTTTCCTATTCAGCTTAGCTCCAGATGGAAAAACCCAAAAAGCTCACTGGCTCAACTGATAGCACAGCAGGAAAAGGCCAAAAAAAAAAAAAAAAAACAAACCCAAAAAAACAACAAAACAAAAAAAACCCTAAGGACAAAGGCTTGCTAGTTCAAAGCCCCAAAAAACAGGGAGCTGAGGAGCTGAAGCCAAAGCTGAAGCTAGAACTTAATCTAAAAGCCCTTTCTACTTCTCCATGCTGTCTTAAAGTCCCTTCTACTCTTTACTCCCTGTCAGCTGGTTTCTTGCTCCACCACTTGACCTAGGGTTAACTTCATTAAATCCAGTGTACAGAAAACTTTTGGATTAAAGGTTATATATTCTACGGCTGGCTGAACCACACCATAATCACCTGTTTACAATAAACAGAAAGTTCTTGGATTAAAGGTATGTGGTAGGGCTTAACCATACCAAACAAGAAACAGGGATTTACAGTTCACAATTTTGGGGTTCACAACGGGATCAAATATCTTGCAAAAAATGGAATCTCCCTCTGTGACTAAGGAATGCTTCTGAGGCCAGGTGTATGTCAGGGGTGTCCTGCACGGAGGCTCAGAGAGGCCATTGTATAAAGCTGTGAAGGTGAGGCCTGGATTGGGTTGGAGACCTCAAGATGTCGGAGATGCCAGAGTCATGGGATACTTGCTGAGGAGAGCTGCTAACAGGGGGTGGAAACAAGAAAGAGAACTGTGTTGAAGTGAACAAAGATGAAAGGAGTTGGAAGTCTGAAGAGTGCTTTGACATCAGACATGGAGATGCAGAATTTGGAGCTTCCCCAGCTGGGCTTCCTACTTGCTTTGGTCCAGGTTGTCCTCACTGTGCTCCCTGTTGGAATGGTAATGTATATCCTGTGCCACTGTATGTTGGGAGCACGTGGCCTGCTTTTTCATTTTTATTTTACAGGTTTTAAGCAGTTAAAAGATTGTGTGACTCTCAGAAGAGACTTTGAACTTTGGACTTTTAAACAGGGTTGAAATTGTAATGACTACAGGGACTTTTGAAGTTGGACTGAATGCATTTCTGCACTATGTTGTGACTACAAGTGTATGGGGGCCAGGGAGTGCAATGTGGTGGTTTGAATAGGAATTGTCCCTCCCACCCCCATAGACTCATGTGTTTGAATGCCTGGCTTACGCACTTACTGGTTGGTGTGGCCATGTTGGATTTAGTGTGGCGTTGTGTGAGGAAGTGTGTCACTGTGAGAGCCGGCTTTGAGGTCCCATATGCGTAAGCTAAGTCCAGGTTGGCTTACAGTCACTTCTGTGGATCAAGATGTAGAATGCTCAGCTCCTCCAGCACCTCGTCTGCCAGCTTGGCACCATGCTTCCCACCATGATGGTAAATGGACTAAACCTTTGAAACTGTAACCCAGCCCCAACTAAATACTTTATAAGAGTTGTCGTGATGGTGTCTCTTCACAGCAATAGAAACCCAAAGACAGTTTCTTATTTCTTTCAAAAGCATTTCATAACTTTAGCAAATCTTTTTACACTTTTAATTGTGTGTGTATAGTATAACACATATAGTTATGAAAGACTCAATGTAGATAATTTTGCTGTGCATATTCTGCTTTCATTTTCTAATTGATTATTGATGATACAGGGCAAGCTAGCTTCAGGGGTCAGTGAACAGTTCAGTAGCTCAGAGCAGTAGCTTAGAAGGGGGTCCTTCGCTAATGCTTCATTGCTGGCTTGACTGTCGTGGAATGCTTCATCATTTTCTTTGAAGTTGTACTTTGCAAATGAAGTGTAAAGGGAAATCGGAGCAAGCATGAGGGTTCAGGGAGCCCACAGGGCCTAACTCTATTGCTCTGCCACCTCAGGGAAACTTCTTGACCCCTGTAAGGTCATGCCTGCTGTCACTGTCGCCGCCCTCACAGTGCTGTGGGTATGCACTCCCTAAGCGGGGAACCGCTGGTCTGGATAGGTGCCTCTAAGAATCTGCGCTTTTACCACCAGCATTTTCATATAAGACAGAAAGTGAAATCAGAGCAAGTCAAAAACACCAGAAGAGGCCAGAAAGATACTACTGAAGGAAAGAAAAAACTTTGTGTTCTGATCATGGAGTGACATACATTTTCACTGTTTTATTTTTGTTTTATTATTTTTTTCAAATTATGTTTCTTGAACTCTGAACTCTTTCAGTGTTAGAGAGGGCTTGAGCATATTGATCTTTCCGCAGGTCTGTCTCTTCTCAGTTACATTTCTATGTTTCAATGATTAAGTTCAATTTCTATACATATTTTAGAATGAAATTTTGTAAGCCATTTGAAAGTGCCTTGTAGAGCTAAATGTCTTTGCAATGATTTGTTCATATAAACACATCAAAGCGTGATAAAATTTAGACATATTTTACAAAACCCTGCTACTTCAGAGATGTTGTATAGCTCAGACATAGGGATCAAAGGGACTTGTTCAAAGGTAGCGGTGCTGGGCTGTTGCTGACCGTGCTTCTTGTAGGAGTCACATGCTTTTTGACATCTGAGGACAAAGGTGAGCTCAGTGCTAAGAAATTCCACTATAAGCACATTCATCAAGTATTTCCTTTAATCTTCTGTCTCTCTGCAGTATTCCATGAAGGGAAGGAAGATTACTGAGCTAATGATGAGAATGTATGTGTATATTGCATAATAATAGTATAAAGAACAATGCAGGTACTTACAATTTAGTATTAAAAAACTAAGTTTTGAAGAACATAAGGCATATTTAATGCATAGTTTCCTACTTCTTAAGGGAAGGTTCATAGAAAAAAAATATTGAGCTAAGTACTTTTGCTTGTATTCTCCATACTTGTTTTATATCCTAAAGTACTGTATCAAAATATAGCTTTCGTCACCTCAGAACTGTATGGGGACAGGAGTAGGTGAATATATAGCACAATTCACAGCCAGAAATTGAAAACAGTGCATGTGGCCTCATTCTTGACCTCATCTCAAAGCCCATTATAGACATTTCTTGAGACTGTTCATTCTAGAAATAAAAGGGGTCAAGGTGAATTGTGATTCCAGAGAACAAGAGTATGCCTTAGCACTATCCTCTCTTTATTTCCTTTCTTCTTTTTTCCTCATTCAGAATTAAAAAGAATCTTCTTTTTCTTTATTATTAAATACTTCTTTTCATACTGATTGCCTTGACTTGGATGATTCTGTTAGGTACATACTGGAGATTTAGACAAGTCTCTGCTTCAATCAAATAATATACATTTATTGTCTGATGCCAGGAATTCTACATGGAACATTTACTTGTGAACATTACAAATAAGAAAGTACTAAGGAAAAGACAAGCCAGGTCACAGATGTTTAAGAAGGAAGACCCCCACTTCTCAATGCTGCCTATGCCTCACAATGAATGGACTTTTAGCTGGTCTCCAACTTTTTTTTTTAAATTAGTTTCAAAGTGATTCAGAGAGGAACATTGGAGGTGTGAGGGGGTGACTCATGACAACTGTCTACAAAGTAACAAGAACCACATGGTAAGCTCTCAGCAGGAGTGGCAAAGGCACTTCCTTCCTCTATGACTGTGATTACTCACTATTGTATGTCTCTAGAATCATCCTGTAGATCTAGACTGCACTGCATAACTTCTGTAATTCATAAGGCATCTTCAACCTTGAATGGAAACATGGAATTAACAGTGCGCGGAGAACATCAGCACAGATACTTCCTGTCCTCTGAAAGAACAATGAAGAGAGATTTAGAAGTCGTTGCAAAATTTAACCCATTCAAAAATGTAATTTCTTTGCCTTCATGTTTACAGTCCGATATATACTGGAATTCTGTCTTAAACCAGGATCCCTAATTAGTTTTAGAGAACCTGTGTGGTACAACCCTCTAGCAGTACTAAGCACACTATGGCCCAAGTGTAAAGTAGGTCAGGGCATTAGCGATTTGGCTCAGTTCTATAGGTGATAGCTCATTTTCTTTTTAAAAAAATTATTATTTTTATTTATTTCAATTTATTCACTTTGTATCCCAGCTGTAGCGCTCACACTTGTCTTCTCCCAAGCCAATCCTCCCTCGCTCTTCTCTTTCCATGCCCCTCCAAGTCCATTGCTAGAAAGGTCCTCCTCTCCTTCTCTCTAATCCTAGTCTATTAGGTCTCATCAGGACTGGCTGCATTGTCTTCCTCTGTGGCCTGGTAAGGCTGCTCCCACCTCAGGGAGAGGTGATCAAAGAGCCAGATACTGAGTTCATGTCAGAGACAGTCCCTGTTCTCCTTGCTAGTGAACCCACTTGGAGACTAAGCTGCCATGGGCTACCTCTGTGCAGGGGTTTTAGGTTATCTCCATCCATGGTCCTTGGTTGGAGTATGAGTCTCAGAAAAGACCACTGGGCCCAGATATTTTGGTTCTGTTGCTCTCCTTATGGAGCTTCTGTCCCGTTCAGGTCTTTCTATCTCCCCCTCTTTCATAAGATTCCCTGCACTCTGCCCAAAGTTTGGCTATGAGTCTCAGCATCTGATTCGATACTCTGCTGGGTAGAGTCTTTCAGAGGCCCTCTGTGGAAGGCTCCTAGCCTGTTCCCTGTTTTCTCCCTCTTCTGATGTCTATCCCATTTGCCTTTCTGAATGAGGATTGAGCACCTTACCCAGGGTCCTCCTTCCTGCTTAGCTTCTTTAGGTGTACAGATTTTAGTATGTTTATCCTATATCATATGTCTAATATCCACTTACAAATGAGTATATACCATGTGGTTTTTCTGCTTCTGGGATACCTTACTCAGGATGATCTTTTCTAATTCCTACCATTTGCCTGCAAATTTTGTGATTTCCATGTTTTAATTGCTGAGTAGTATTCCGTTGTGTAAGTGTTCCACTATTTCTGTATCTATTCCTCAGTGGAGGGACATCTGGGTTGTTTTCAGATTCTGGGTATTATGAATAAAGCTGCTATGAACACAGTTAGCAAATGCCCTTGTTGTATACTTGAGCATATTTTGGATATATACCTTGGAGTGGTATAGCTGGATCTTGAGGAAGCACTATTCTTAATTGTCTGAGAAAGCACCAGATTGATTTCCAACGTGGTTTTACAAGTTTACATTCCCACTAGAAATGGAGGAAGGTTCTCCTTTCTCCACATCCATTCCAGCACATGTTGTTACTTGATAGCTCATTTTTTAAAACTTACAATGTTTATCACTTTGTCTTTCTTGTGTGCTATGAATATTAAGTTAGCATGCAGCACATAACAGAGAACTAGATGTAAAAAACATAACCTTATAATGATGAACCTTTTAAATTAATTTTATTTTACCCTTTAAAGAGTTTCTTGCATGGCTATCATACTTTCATCACTTTTATCTCACCTTTCTCTACCCCTTTCTCTCATCCTCCAGTTCCTCCCTTTCCCTCTACTTCCTTTCAAATTCGTGACCACTCCTTGAATTAATATTGTTATATAGAATACATGAAACATATATGTATATACACATATAACCTACTGAATACACACAGATAGTGTGCATATGTAAGTTTATTTAGTGTTCCTCATAAGCATATATGTTTGGGACTGACTGTTTGGGATTGGGTAACCAACAGGAAGTCTTGTCTCTGGGAGACATGCAGATATGCTTTCTTAGTAGCTATCAAGCCTGTAGCTCTTCCTCTAGGCCAGGAGCCTTGGGAGCTTTCTCCCATCTTCATTGCCATGCCAACTGGCATTATCATTATGCAGGACTGTTTATGCTACCATATTGTTCAGAGTTTTATGGGTAGACACTATGGAGCAGCAGGTATCCTGGTCTTCTGGTTTTCACAGTATCTCTACCTCCTTTTCTGCAGTGTTCCCTGAATCTTAGGTCTAGGAGTTGCATCAGTTGGGGTTGCATACCTCAGCATCATTTGTTCTCTGAATTTTGACCCATTTCTGTAACAGTATCTATCTGCTGTGAAATGAAGCTTCTTTGATGAGGTAAGAGACCTATACTTGTATGTGAGTATAAGGATCAGTATTTAGAATGCAGTTCAAAATTAAAATGGCTTAAGAGACCATTATATAACAACCCTATTCTGGCTTAAACCAGGCATGTATTTATTCCTACAGTGCAAGTCTTAAGTCAAATTAGACAGCTGTTGGTGACTCACAGATAAAAATGCCACTACTACCTCAGTAGCAATATCTTGCCCTGCTGGTTATCGTTGCAGTTCATAGGCTTTACAACTTGTTAAGACTTTTGATTGCTGTTTTCTCTTGGCAGTTTGCATAGCACTTTCTGGTACCATGAGAGCTAGCCCTCAGGGAGAAGGCTGTTAGGTCATATCCAGCTGGACCCTCCCACAACCTGTGTGCTATCTTCAACATTAGGTTCTTAATTTCTTATAAATTCATCATTAATTTCCTTTTGAATATTTCTGTTATGATTGTTTCGTTAAGTATAACCACAGATATTTCTTTATTATTAATCACAAAGTTTATGATCTGGAAGACCAGGCCAACTGACACTCAAAGGTACCTACAGGTCTAATATTCCTGACTATTCTATCATCACATAGGATTTTTCTGAGTTGCTGAGATATAAATCTGTTTAAATATTGGAACAATATCATTTAGAAAACGTCCAGCTGGATGTGATGGTGCATGCATGTAATCCCAGCACCTGAGGAGGTAGAGACAGGTAGATCTCTATGAGACTGAGGCCAGCCTGGTCTACAAAGCGAGTCCAGGACAGTGAGGTCTATGCAGAGAAACCCTGTCTCAGCAAAACAAACGAATGAAAAAACAAGCAAACAGAAACAAAAAGGGGCATACGGAGAAAAGAAGGAGGGAGGGTGGGACTGGGAGGAGACAAGAGAGGGGGCTACATCCGGGATACAAAGTGAATAAATTGTAATAATTAATAAATAAAAAATTTAAAAAGTGAAAAGAAAACACTTCCAATTTAAAAGAAAATCCTTAATTTTTCATGTAAAAACTATTGACAAGGGATGTGGCAGGTTCATTTTTGGTTCTTCCTGTGTCTTGTTTCTCTCAGCAGTATATAAACCTATAATTCTAATCGACCTAACAGTTTGTCAGGATGCAGTAACATTTTCAATATTCCAATTCTTACTAACCAGGTTGTAATCTACAGTACTTGCATTTATCCTAGAACCTTGGTCACAGATATCTCATCATAGGAATAGTGAGAAAATAATATAGGCTTTACATGGTCAGTGCCTTTAAATGTACTTCTTGGTCTATAAATTTTATGAGCTTCATCTGACTTATTGGGCAAAAGAAAACAATAGTTATGGACTATAGAACTGAAAAAAAGCCAAACAAATTTGGGAGTAAATGATGTAGGAAGTATCTCAGAAGCCATACTTAGTCTGTTCTCCAGGCAGAAATGTCAAGTGCTCAGTACATTTGTGAGGCAACGAACATAAGGGACCTGAAATGGTGAAAGCGAATGGTCAGAACATTGTGAAAGAAATTCCAGGCATTAAAATAAATTAGAGGAATCAGAAGGCAAAGTGACATTCTAAAAGAAAGAGTTCCAGACAGGCCCACTGAAACACAGCTGAACAGAGCCCAGGACTAGTAATGGGAAAGAACAAATGTCTCAAAGTATATTTGTTCCAATGAATCAGTAACACAAAATTGACTTGCTAATTATTATGTCATGGGCACGTTGGACCTCTTGGACTCAAAGTGATCTTATTTCCTATGGGTCAGAGCTGTGGTATCAGCTTTCCCAGCATGATTTATAACAAAATAAATGCAAAAGGTACTGGACTATTTCATTGATGATCATGAATTTACAATAGATTAAATTTGGCTTGTCTCAATTAAGTTAACAGGGAAGATAAAACACCATTTAAAAGTTGTATCTTAGAGATCCAGCTTTAAAATATGGCAGCTTCTCTGTATTCATATTTGAAAAAGCTGAATGGTAAATAGAGATGACATTTTTCTAGTATAGCATCTGGGGAATTTTAAGCACAATGTTATAATGGAAATGACAATTAAGAAAAACAATTAGAAGAAGATCACCACTAAAAATAATATCTTTTCACCAGATCAGAATACAGAGTCATCAGATTCAGATATATATCACCATAAACACACACACACACACACAACACATGTGCACCCCACACACAACACACACAGCACCACCACCACCATCATCAGAGCTTCTATATAAAATCCAAAAAAATTCAACATCAACAATTTTTTAAAATTGTTTTTAATCAATACTATATTGCATTAAATTTAGGGCAAAATCATTACACAAGAAGAAAGGTATTTTATAAATCAGTAGCTAAGATATATGTACCAGATAACATGTCATCAATTCTTATCAATTCTTATCTGTAAAACACAGATAAGAAGAGACTGAAAAGAAATGTACAGAATGTATAGAAAGAGATATTCTTTTTGTTCCATAATCAGTTAACCTGACTGAAGTATCAACATAGGAGACCTTCATTTCAAAATAAGCAGGGTAAGTCTAATTAGCAGATATTAGACAGTAAATTCTCAAAAGAAAACTTTTTATGTATTCAAGGAATATCAACATAATTAAAGTTGTTGGGTGACATGACAATCTTAAAGCACATTTAGATAATGTAACTGCTCCTGGCTTGAAAGAGAGAGAGAGTCCTATAAAGTCTAGTACTTACCCAAATGGAGTCTATTATAGCAAATGTCATCAAAATGCTTTGCTTAGATCACAGGGAAGTTAAGAAAATCTTTCAAAACTGGAAAACTTGAAGAAGAACCAAAATTATGCAGAGGATGGTGGTTCGCTAGGGAACAAAGCCAGAATTGGAGAGCTGAATCCCCATTGCCAGCCAATGCAGCAGGGCTTGATGAATCAACTCGGGTAAGGTCAGGACACATGACTACGAAAGGATGGGCAGTAAAATGCCAGCATGTGGACAGAACTGACAAAAAAATCAATTACATTTAATTTGTAAGTGAAAGATATCCCCAAGCAAGTCTATACTATGGCTAGTAGTAATAAAGTGATCTTTTTAAAAGGTCATGGTATAAACAAATAAGATAAAAAAATCAACAAACTTTGGACTGAACATTGACGACAATGATGTATTTGATAATTTGTGGGGGATATCTTGTTCTTAAAAAAATGCCTACAACTTTATATACTTGTACTATTTAATAAAAAAATAAAAAAGTTAATGAGCTACATTTCCTGTACTACTTGTAAGTTTATTTCCAAGCAATAATAAAATAAGCTGAATGGGAACAATGGAAAAAAGATTTTTTTTAAATGACATAGAAAATGACATCACAATACAAGAAAATAGGAACAAATTAGTCTTTTAAAAAGACACAGACACCAACAGACACATTCTTCAGCGGGACACATTCTCCAATGGGACACATTCTCCAGTGGGACACGTCCTCTAGTGGGACATGTCCTCCACTCGGACACATTCTGCAGTGGGGCACATTTTCCAGTGGGATACAGTCTCCAGTGGCACACAGCCTCCAGTGGGACACGCCCTCTAGTGGGACACGCCCTCCAGTGAGGCACATTACCATTTTGAAAGAAGAGGAGGTATGAAGCAGGGAAGAAGACAGAGCAGAGATAAGATTATTTTGATGTTAAGTACAATTTGTAACTCCTGGAAAAGTGCAAAATGCATTAAAAAAACAGCATAAGATGAAAAGTAAACGTTTAAAATATTGCTTTTATTACTGAATTAGAATTAGTGTTTTATCACTTCCCTAAAGAACATGATAGGCCAATGCCATTTTATAGGAGAATTCCACCAGGGCTTTTGGTGAATGCATTGTTCTTCCATCAAGAGGTCTGAAGGTTTTCTCTGGGCGTAAGCTCAAAGCCGGGAAGCCTGACATGGAAACCACTCCTTCACTAGTTGAATGAAAGCAATCTTCCCTGACTAATGGCTAGAAACAAACACTGAGTCGCCACAATGTTGGGAGTATAAAGTTCAACATTCGTTGAAGATTGATGGGGCAGGTCAGACACCAACAGTGAGAAACGCTACTGGTGATCCAGCAGTGGGATCATCAAACGAGAATTCAAAGTGTTTCAGGGTGGATAAAGACAATTTCCTTACCTGTTACTAGTGGTAACTTGTTTCCTTTTTTTGTGATTCTTCTGTCTTATGCATAATTTTTATTATTCTGTCTGAGATCTGCAGGCCAAGGTTGAGCAGCAGACTCATAAGGAAAGGAATGATATTTTAGGATCTTTAGAGAAACTGAACTTTGATAAGTATATTTTCTTGCTAAAGACTTGAAGAGTTAATATCAAGTTGACTTTCTCATTCTCATTTAGGAGACTTGTGTAATGTGGTGTATTGAATTGAAACTTTTAAAAAATTTTGTCTCAAAAGAGGAAAAAGTGACTCCTAATGCTGAGCAAGGTCCATGGTAAGTGGTGTTGGTATTCATACATTTATTTGTCACAAAACCAAAATTCAAGTTATCAATTTTAGCTTTAACATTTAAAAATTTTAACTTACCGTATAAAATAACAGGTTTCACTATGGTGCTTTCATACACATGTGTAGCTTTCATTGCTCAAAATTAATTTTATTGTTTACAGATCATATTTTTTTATATCATATAAACCCGTTTTCCAACTCAAGACCACAAAGTTTTTCTTAAGGGTTTTCTTCTGAGCATCTTTTACTTGGCTTTTAGCTTCATGATCTGTTTGGGGTTAATTTTGTATAAAGTTTGACCTCTGTCTTGAAGTCTTTCTTCTGGAATGCTCATCATTCCAGCAGTTCCCTGGAAGGGCTGGTCTGCCTTCTGTCCCTTCACAGCAGAG
Source organism: Pachyuromys duprasi (assembly GCA_028658305.1). Lineage (NCBI taxonomy): Eukaryota > Metazoa > Chordata > Mammalia > Rodentia > Muridae > Pachyuromys > Pachyuromys duprasi. Next base: position 60,399,758 of record CM053764.1, read on the forward strand.
CTTAGAGAGCTCTTTCTTTGCCTGCTTTTCACTGGAGATGTTTATGTCTTTTAACACTGAGTCTGTAAGTTGTCTTAGCTAGAAATCTATTTTAGAATGTGGATAGTTAGTACCCAACAAGTTTCTATTGGTTTAAAATATAATAAGATGACTATGTTTTCTTCCAGTGTAGGGAACCTCCCACACATAGCTTTGATGCCTCAAGTATCTGGGCTGTTCTTCTCAAGTCTCACCTAAACTCAAGTGTTGCAGTCACAATAGTATTTTAAAATATAGCATTATTCAAGATTTCCCTCACTGCAAAGAAATAATAGAATCATAACAAGGCTATAAGAACAATGCCCTAAATAATGTCCAATTTTAAAATTAACCTGAGGGATAAGTCAGCTCAATGAAAAATTCTCAAGTGACATATTGAGTCTAGCATAAAACATTGCTAACACATAATCCAGAGTGCTTAATATAAACAACTTCAGTGTCCTTGGGAGTAAGTACCGTTCTGTTCTTTTCAAGATGTTCTCTAGTCTACTAAAGATTCATTCATTCCATGATTTTGCCCCAGGCTAAATCCTGATAATCCTGATAAAAAGATGGTGACAAAAATCTTCCTTGAGTGAGCTCAGAGTCCACAGGAGAGGTGGACATTAAAAAGTAATTATAATGTAAGATCAGTTTAAGTGAATCAGAAACAAAGGCAGAACAGACACCTGTGCATGAAGCTTGGCAATGCCATAAACACTCATAACGCGGGCATACACCTTATGCTTGTTGGGGTCAGGGTCAGGGTCAGGGGCTGGTTGAGATTTGAAGATAGAGACATTTGTGCAGATAGGGAAGAACGCAGAGACATCAAAGGAGAAGTGCTTTCCTTATATGGAGAGACAGTGATAGATGTATAAATTTCATTAAGAATTTTTAATAATAATTTAACTTTTTATTTGAAATTATAATAAAATGACATTGTTGCACCTTTCCCTGTCATCACTCTACCTCCTCTCATGCATCTTTTTACTGTCTCTCAAATTAATGGCCCTCAGGCCCATACTTGAAGTTTCATATAACTTTCAAATTTGTTATTTACCTGGATCAGAAACAGAAGTGGACTGTGGTAAAGCTCATCTAGAAAATGCTCTTAGAACTAAAAATGTGGAGTCAACCTAAGAGATGTTACTGCCTGAGTCTGAGGAAGGAGCTTTTTCACGGCATGATGACCGTTCTTTGATACTGTCTTCTGGACTAACGCTCACATCTCCTCCTTCTGAGGTGATCAAGGACTTTCTTTGTTAAATCTAATGTGCTGGTCCTGAAAGTGCCCTGTGTGCAAGGGAGCTGTCAGTCATGCGCTTTGAAAATGAGCAGCAGAAAGACTCCAAAGGGAAGTCAAGTCAAGGTCCCTATGGGAATGTCATAATCAGGCAGTACCAGAGAAAATAAGAACTTCATTGACAACTAAGATTTCTAAAATTTTGCTCCAAATGAAAAATAAAGCTGTTGACTGAAGCGAGGCCACAGTGGCTACAGCTAATGCTGTTGTTTACACGACATGGTAGAAACAAGCAGGGCAATTACAGAGGTGTCCTCTACCTAGATCCTGACAGGCAAAATGCCCTTTTATGCAAATGTTAAGAATCTTGACCTCCATTGGTTTTTAATCTCATTCTGTCTGGCAGAGTAAACGGACTCCAGGTTGTAGCGTATGTAAGAATCTTTTCAGTGTGTGTGTGTGTGTGTGTGTGTGTGTGTGTGTGTGTGTGTGTGCGGTGTTTCTGTCTTTTCTCAGTTGAGCATATCACTTAGTTTATACACGGAAAGCCTGCTGATTGACAGTGCTTCAACAAAGGCAGGTTCCGTTTGTTGCTGATAAGAAGCAAAGTCATCCATGCTGTGTTTACAAAGCAGGTGAGGAGAGTGGAGAACTAGTGCTAAAGAGCTAATCTTGGTGTTCTGCTGGATGAGGGAGTGGCGCCTCTGTGCGTGCTCTCAGGTTACCGGTCATACCTCCCCCATCCTCTCTGTTCTTTGGCAGAAAAACAATTTCCAGGCTCCCCAAAGCCTCACAGATTACAGAGGACGCAGGAATGCCGGAAGGGTTTCATGGTGCCGAGTCCTACACTCTGCAGGAGAGATGGCTATTATTCTATGTACTGTAGCCCACATCACACCAGCCCCTGCTTATGCCTTTTGGTGTTTCTAATGCAGAAAATATTGGGGATGGCAGACTAATTCATTAGTGTTTAATTTCACAGGAATGTTTTAACGCTCAGTTGTGCTGGACATAAAGTTGACAACAGGGTGCACGTTCTGGCGTTGGGGATGGGGGTCCTGAGGAGCAGACTGTAGAGCTGCTGGTTGGGAAGGAGTCTCTGTGTACATGACTGCTTAAATGTGAGTCAGAGAAGTGAGAAATCCTAGTGCCGAGTAGGTCTTGGTGCAAAGGAAATCTTAAGAAGTGGCTTTTTGCATAAGAGGTACTTTGGCCTTAGCTTCATCATGTTCAGTTTTTCTGGAGGGATCACTAATGAGGGTTCAGCAAAGGCACACTGCTGGGTTTTGTTACCTTACTGTGACATGTGTTTAGTGCAGATCAGAAGAGACATCCTATGGTGGCAGCCATGTGACTATTTCAAGACCCATTGACTCAGTCATTGTTCATTTAATGTTGTGCTCTTTCAGATCTCACAAGGAGTAGCTGGGGCTCCTAAGGAGAACCAAGCACTGACGATACCTCAAGGGTTTCCCTTCTTATATGGAAAATGTTAAGGTAGACAGATAATCCTAACACATTTTTCCATCAGGTGCTTACAGAATACAGTAGTCTTGGGTTGTTAGTTCAGGAAACAGATAAGCAGAGGATTGTTTGTCACAGCTGATGAGTGTCCTGGGATATGATGACCAGATCAGCCCTGCTTCCTGGCCTGTCATCAAGGCACAGAACAGATAGGACTTCACTCATGCATTTGGTGGCACTTACTAAACACCTAACTGATGGTAGGTGTTCTCACAAGTAGTGAGAATAAAGAAATACATTAGATAGCCTTGAAACTCACCAGGGACTGTCAGTTCCTGGATATTTGTATAAGATGTGCAAGTTTATCCGCCTAAGCATGCACATTTCAGAAGAACTAATGTTTGTAAGAGCAACTTTGCTCAGTACTCCAGACCCCAGGTGGATGTATTCATCGTCTTCTAGAGCTGGTGTATTTGGAGTCGTACCAGTAAGGTTTCCATGCAGAAATACCCAGGAGCTGCCCTAGAGAAGTGAGGTATGTCTGTGTCAGAACTCATCTGTAAGCTGTATTACATAGTGAAGAAAAGGGAGTGTTGCAGAGGATTAGTAGCAGGAATGCAGTGACCAAATCAGGGTTTTGGAAGATCACTCTGGCCTCAACTATCTATAAGTAAGTTAAAGATCATGATTTAAAAATGTGGTCTTATTAGCTGCTTTCTTTTATCCACTATTCTTGCATCAGGTCATTTGGTTAGTGTCCATCAATGTATAAGCAGTTGCATCTCAGGACCTGAAATAAACATGTGTGAAATCTTTCATGCATGGATGAAACATTTCTCCTTCAAAGTTGAGGTTATCCAGAGCACAGACTGAAGCTAAAAGTTGAGAAGTTGAGATCATCATTATTTATGATTTGAATTAATTTAGCTTTTCTTTCAAAGGCTCTCAGACTTTTTCCTCTAAACTAAATGGACCATTTCTATGAGAGGGGAGGGGGGAAGGAGAAAAAATTTCTGGTAGGATTAGGGGAGGTAGAGGGAGAGAGAGAAGGAGGAAGAAGAGTTACCTTTGGTGGCAGGTCCTGAAACCTAGTAGTTACAAACGGGAATCTGCTAAATGCTTACAGGGAAGACGAAGACAAAAAGACTTTAAGGAGGACCAGAGTGAGGTTCTAAAATGAGAGCAGGCCTGAGTCAAGTCCAGCTTTTCAGTAGCGAGCATGGATTTCCCAATTTGAGCCTGATGTGCAGTGCAAAGGCAGCCAGCCCTGTCTAGGAGACACTGAGCTCACTGCCCATGTGTCAGGCTTGGAAAAGCAGACAGCTTTTGAAAGAGCAGAGACTGGGAGTGTGCACGCCAGACAGCTAGACTCTTGCCGAATCCTCAGTCTCCGTGGCTGTTTTCCAAGTAGGAAGACTACCCATTCTTTTTCCAGATTTCCTTTCTTATTTCATTAGTCTGTGAAAAATATATTGAAGTAGTAATTATTTTTCATTTTGAAGTGTTAGAAGCTGATGTCCTATCACTGAAACACAGTACATTTACTGATTCATTGTCTTGATATCTCTGGAATGTTTAGAAACTATGAGTTTCAGGTTCACCTAGATCCTGTGAATCTGATGATCTGAGCAAGGATTTGATTTTGTCTATCCCAAGTGATGTCCAAAGGTGTTTCCTTTCTTGCTGAAGGCTTCTTCCTCAGACTGGTTTCTAGTATATATGGGTAAAGATGGCCACTCAAACTCCTGTTAGATTCTAAATGCAAAATAAAAACAAAATTAATATTTCATTGTTATTTTCAAACTACTGATTTGAGTTTTTATTGAAAAAACAAAGTATTTTGTTTTGAGTACATATTATTGCTAGGACGCAATGAGAAAAAATGTGAATATTGGAACAGAGCAACATAAACACAAGACACCATAGCAGTGTATAGTAGCTAAAAATACATTAGCTATGACATGTTGACCTGCTTATGTCCACCATAAGCAGTAGCAAAACTCATTTAAAAATTTCCTTGACTAGATATATCATTACTTTTCTCAATCCTGAATTATGAAAATTTATACTCAGCAGTTTTCAGAAGTTTTTATGTGTCATATTGCCTGACTTCATAGACTAGAATTTGTATTCTCCACTTGTATTCTATAAAGCTTGCTTAATACTGAGAAAGATGGATTGAAAGATATTGATGTTATCAGTGAGAGACAGATAGGAAGCTAAGTAAGAATTGACAGTTATCTAATTTAGAGGTGGCAGAGGCCTAAACTATATGATGGCAATAGAAACAGCATATATGATACACACACACACAAACACACCAGTTTTGGATAATGCTTTCATCGCATTTTTATGGTTTCTATACTTTTGTTGTTTGAAGGTCATGAAGGAGCTATACCTCTATACAATCAATTTTGAAGATTTCTCTCTTCCCTCTCCCTCTTGCTGTCCCCCCTTTTCTCTCTCTTTTTCTCTCCTCTCTCTGTCTCTGTCTCTCTGTCTTTGTCTCTCTCTCCCTCCCCCCTCCAGTGTTCACCATGTTATGTTGTCTAGGCTGTCTTCAAGTTCACATTCCTCTGGCCTCATCGTGCCGAGTGCTGGGATAACAGGTATGAATGAGCCCCTACACCAAGTTCAAGAGCTACCAAGTAGAGGGATTTGGACTCACCTGATTTTGTTGAAGGAAGCAGGAGAGCTGGTGGTAGCATAGAAAATTAATGTGCCTAATTGAAGGCAAGATGGTGGGGCAATGTTTAGGAGGTGCCCACACAGTGAATGACTAGAGCTGTGTGCTGCCCAGGTTCTACAAGAACAGAGGAGACTGGGTTCTAATGACCATTCACAGCTCTGGCTGGGCTTAGGTTCTCCCACAAGGGCCTTAGGACCATGAGATCTTTTGTTTCCTTTCATGGTCCTAGGTAATACTTTGTGTCCATGAGCTGCTTTCTTTAACCCTGTACAAATTACTTTGTTACAGATGTGAGAATTTCCCAAGTGCAAATTACAAGCGAAACACGTAAATCTGGCTTGAGAATGCAAAACCTGTCCACCTGGAGACTTTCTCACACTCTGTGGAGGACTGGAGGACTTGTTTTTTTCCTTTTTGTCCAGACTCCCTCATTTATGACTTCATTTTATTCACCCTGAATTCAGATAATTTACCTTTTTATCTCTCCTTCCGTCAGCCGAAGCAATTAATGCTGTTATAGAGGAGCAGCGCCGTTTTGAGTCTTCTAAAATCCAAGAATTTTCCACTAAATGCATGTGCCAGATAATTAAGGATGATAACTTAACCAAGTTATCATGTCACACATGAGGCTCTGAGGATCAGCCGCGTATGTACATGTACAATGTGCTGCACATGTAGACTGTTGGGACAAAGGAACAAGTTGAGAGACTTGTGGATAGAAATGGCTGAACAAGTGTCCGTGTTGTTCTATTTCTCTCTTGTTCTCTATTGTCTGAACCTTCTCTCTCTCTTCCTCTCTGGTGGATGTTATTTTATAGAGAAAGGAAATGAAACAAAATATTGGAAAAAAGATCCAAAGTTGCGGTATGAAAGAAGCTATGTCAAGAACATCAGTAAGCTGTTCCTCATAACCCAATATACATTTAGAAACAGGGAATAACTTTGGGATAATATACTCTTTTATTGGAAT
>CM053764.1:60406644-60460948 GCA_028658305.1 Pachyuromys duprasi
GACTTACTTTTCTTAATGAAGGGATATTAAGTGGCTTAACATTTGCCCCAGAATGAAGAACTAGGTCACTCAGTGCAAGGAAAGCAGTTTTAATGTGGGGATAGTGTGAGTCTAAGTTTCTTTTGTTGTCTACAGAGATCTGAGCAGGGCACCCAGGTCTGTGTAATGTGACTTCAAGCACTCATAATGAAGTGCATAGCTAGACATTATTTTTTAAAAGTAAAATAAAGACCTCTGAGTCAATGTATATAATATATCTGAAGGCTTCAGGGAAGCTTAGAGTTGTTAGTAGAATCTTCTGGATGGGTCAAGAAAAAGAGAAAAAGTCAAACAACAACAAAAAGTCAAGTGGGAAAAATCAACGGAATTTCAGGCAGACACTGTCACTGGGAAGGATACGTTCTTGCTTTATTAATAGGTATTTTCTGAGTACCTGTTAGGACCCTGGCACTGAGTTACCCCAGGGGATGAGTAAGATGTTGGTCTCCGAAGCTTCTATTTTATGGGAGAAGTAGGAAGTAAACTAAGATACGTGTGGACCACACCTGGTGCTGACAACAACAAAGAAGAGAATTCTACAGGAAAATGAGCAGCAGACACTGCAAAGCTGGATGCAAGGGACCGTGAGACACTCTGAGGACTGAGTGTGGGAGAAAGAGGAAAAACAACTGCAGAAAGTTCTTGAGAGCAGCCAGGAAAGAATGAGCGAGAGGGGCAGGGTTGAGGGGAGTGCTACCCGTTCCTCTCAATCTTTTTCTCTCCCCTTCAAAAGCGAAGCCTTTGAAGAGATAAATTATGAGCTGAGGTTCATATTTGTTCTCACTTGTTGGCTGAATAAATAAGAAAAAAGACAGAGGCTGGAAGGCAGGCTTTTTCAGAAACTCAGCCTCTTAGGGAAGGGTTTGCAGGCAATAGGATTCATGATCCTTCCCCAGAAAGGAGAGGTAAAGTTTCCAAAGGAGAGAGGTGAGGTAGGATTAGGAAAGATCCAGGTCAGGACTGAATGACTGTACTCATGGTGAGATGGTGAGAATGGCCTTCAAGGTCCGTTCTAACACTAGAATTGATTAGCTGGAGAGGAGATGAAAGCCAAAGGGTTAAGAATAAAGAGCTGACAGGAAGGCGAGAGAGAGACTGCTCTAGGTCAGCACCTCCATTTAGCTTTGTAGCCTCTACCCTCTGTCACCACTTGATGATGTTCAAGCTGGTCACAGGGAACAGAGGTCAATCCCATGGAGAGGATTTACTATAAAGGTTAAATGTAACAGGAAATAAAAAGATACAGGCAATTGGCTGCTCACAGCCAGACATCTAGGTGATCTGACCCATGAGAAGCGAGTACCACTCAGTAGTGTGGGCTTGTCCATTGCTCCCTCTACTTCCTACCTGTCCTGGACTCCATTTCATGGTCTTTCCTTATACATACCACCCTACTTTCCACAGGCCCCTGACACCTGCTCTGCAGCTCATTGTCTTTGGGGAACTTCACAGTGGAGAAGATTCTTAGAGCAGATAAAATGCCACTGTTTACTATAGTCTTGCTGTTATATTGATAGGCAATGCCACAGACTGCTGGCCTACCTGTAGGGCCAGCTTAGAATCAAATGCTAAACCTGTTTGACTCTCTAGGAAGGATGAAAAGGTCTCAGAAAAAAGAATCATGCCTAGGAATGATGGGCACTCTAACCAGGAGCTGGTGAACACGGCAGACACAGGTTCATTCCACCTGTTGTTTCTCAGTGTAGAGCCAACAGTCACTCTACATACACCATGCAACGGGCCATTAAAACACATTAATTCTGGTTCTGAGAACAACCTTCTCATGCAAGAATTATATTTCCCACTTTTGCTTCCAATATCACCAGTCAGTAAATGGATAATTGCTATTTGAATTCAGTCTACATTTTCTTTAATGCCATTGTCAAGAGTTCCTTTATTTAACAACTAGACCTTCAAGAGTGTGAATGGATTGATGACAGCAGAGGAAGTATATTTTAAAAGGTCAAAATAATTTTGATAGAACATAGGACATGTATGATTCATTTGGCTATTAATTAATCCATAAATACTTTTGTATGGATATAAACCACTAAAGTAACACAATGAGTGGACATCATCTTTCCATACACTTACCCAAACAGCTTAATATAAAATAAGAGCAGTTGTACTGTTTTTGAAATCAGAACGTCTGGATGCTAACTATGAAAATAGAACAAGTGCTTCTTTAAGTGCTTACATTAAGGAATTGTCTAATAATGTAGGAACAACAGAGAAGGAATCCTATGCGGGAAAATGTCCTGTGCAAATAAATGATGGGATAAGAGAAAAGGCTAATGATGTCACCCTTTCTCTTAGCGTTCTTGAAAAATGATTGTTCCTAAACTATTTCTCAAAAGTAGCAGGATCTTACTCTCTGAAGTCAAGTGAATATATGTGAGAGCTTTCTTTCAAAACAATACTACTTGTGTTGTTAAGGAATTAGGAGAACAAGTATTTAATATGACAACATTTGTAGATGGCATGTCTTTTTTCCATTTTCTCCCCCTAGGAGCAAGAAAAAATGGTATGGACAAGAGGTATGGTTGTGTTTAAATAGCAGCTGAAGAGGTATAGATCCGCAGGCACCCAGCCAGTGTGTTAGTCTAGATGCCAGGGAAAGCTACAGTTTTCCTTGGTCCATGAACAAAAGCCAATAGAGTGTGTCTGTAGATGATGCCTCCTGAAGAAGGCCCATGTGGAAAGGAGTTTTCAAAAATAGCTTAAAAATCTTCTTCACTTTTCAAAATGGTAAAGAAAACTACTGTATTCCCAAGAAGGATAAATGGCCAATTGTGGCTATAAATTGAAGCAGTTTGGAGAAATGGGCTCTTCAGAGGTCATTTTCTGTTGCCGTATAGCTTCTCCTTAGATGCTGACACTACGTAGACACCTGAACCTGCCCACCATGGCAGCATCAGGATCCCTGACTTCTCAACTGAAAGCTGCCCCTTCTTTCCTCTTGAGGCCATGAAGGGGCTGTGGAGTGAGGTGGATCTTGGATAACTCCTGTTTCATTTCTAGGTTGGTTGTCTTTATAGAAAAAGAAAGGCCCACAGCTTGAAGGCACTTTGTGCTTTTTTATTTTCCTCAACAATGAACCATAGGCTTTTCTGGTCTCTTTTTCTTAAGAATGCTATCATATTACTTATCTTGTGGGGGTTGCCAGTAAGTCAACAATAGTTAATTGTGACATAAGATGAGAAGGTCACAGGAAATAAGGAAGTGAAAGGTTGGGCTGATTTTGCGTAGGAAGTTGCCTGATGCTGAGTGAGACCTGAGTGGTTTGTGCTACGGGCAGGGTTGGAGCGTTGTCCCTGCTCCCTGTCCGTGGTTCAAGTACAAAGCATCCTGTGGGAAAGAACACGAAGAAAACCTGCCTATGTTGTGATGGTGAGCAAGGTGCATTTAAAAAGTCACGATTTCCTCAAAATGGCCTCGTCTTGTAGCTTTGGAGAAAGTATGAACGTGGGTGACGATTGGTGTGAGCATGGATAACTGATAGTGTGAACATGAAGGACTTGATAGTCAATCTGAGCATGGAAGCTGTGACTGGTTCCAGAAAGGAACTATCGCAGTGGTGAAAAGCCATTTCTTTGGAGAATATAATTGATTTTTCTCTCCCTTCTATTTACAGTGATGATGAGATAATTGAAATACAAAAGAGGCCATGCAGTTTAACTCTGTCTTTCTCTTACATTTATGCTGATCAAGTCTGAGAATATGTTTGGTAAAGACACACAAGTGGCCTAGAAACCCTGTCTATTCTAATCATCATGTATTATAGAGTCTGCTATGACCTGAGAACAACGCAACCCACCCAATTTGTAACAGAGCTGTTTTACTAGGGCCAAAAGCAGCAAGCAAGACTCGCAGCATAATTAGCCCCTTTGATATACTCTCAAACAAATTGACAGTTCAGAAACCTGAAGTGTTTGCTAATGACAAGGGCCCAACTGCCCCATAAAACTAGAGAAGTGGTATTTGTTGTCTATCTCAAGAACTGGAAATGAAAATTTTAATGACACAGGAAATGCTCTTCAAAGGCCAAGAAGTCTCAGTGAGAGATAAGAGGATCAATCAGTCTTAAAAAGGAGTTTCCTAAGTGTAAGAGAAGGGATCTTATAAGCATGGATATGTATTTCAAAAGGATGAATAAAACCTAGAAATCGTGCTAATTTCACTTTGAAGTATATAATGAAACTCCTCAAGCACCCAGACTTTGACACCCCTTTCTCAAAATGACCAAAATTTCCATTTTTGAGCATTTATCTTTCTGCCATTTTCCGTTTCCCACATCTTAACAGAGTTTTAAAGGAGCAGCTAATAGATGAAGTATACTTCAGTTTCATGTAATGGATTGGATCAGAAGGGATCAGACGATGGCATTGGAAAAGCAGGTAGGGGGCTGAAGACTAGAGAGCGCTAAGCTGTGTGGGTTCAATTGATTCTCTGGGAGCAGACCTGTGGTCCCAGGGCTATTCTCTGCTCTCATCCTGTGCTCTCCTCTCCAGGGACTGCTTAAAGGCAGGTCCAGAGGTGATCATGGGGAGATAAGACCAATTAAGAATTCAGACTGGGGAGCAGGAAGCGAGGCACAGGGCCAATTCCAGAAGGGTAGAGGAAAAATGAGGTGGTGGGTCACTGCAAGCATTCCAGGTGGAATACAAATATAAGTTTTAAACCTGTACTAGAGAAATTCATTTCAGTGGGAGACTGGACCAAAGGATGTTTCTAACGCAGGCATAGAGGCAGAATAACTGAGCAGAAATTTATCGTTAAAACCTGGCTCTGACCCACGTTTACCATCCTTTCTGTGTTCTTGGGACCTTTTGCGACATTAGAAATTTTAGTGGTGTACTTGTAGGAATTGAAAAGCTCAAAACAAAGCTAAGCAATTCAGGAAAAATTTCAACACAATCATGGTTGCAGGGACAGGGCTGTAATGGCACAGTGCTGGTGAGCGCACTCTAACAACTGAGACCAGAGGAGTCCGTCCTGAGGAGACAAGAGAGCTACCCGGGCTCCATGATCTTAAGCTTCACATTTTCCTTCTTCCCCAAAACAACAACAGCAACAGCAACAACAACAACATCTGGTAGAATGTGGAATAATCAGATTCTGCAGCACAACTTCAGAGCACGGTCCCAGACACGATGCAAGCTCATAGCTCTGTTCCCTTATACTCTCGTACTCTCACACTACCTACTGCTCCCTGTTCTGATTTCACTCCTCTGTACCCCAGAAGCCAAGTGGTTCATTAGCACAAGCCCATTATTGGGCAAGGGACTGCTGTATTTTACTTACTTGTAGTGATCAGTGGTCTGAGCTTTCACTAACCACAAACAATGTCCTGCTCTACTCACTGTAGGCAGGGCATACATGTTTGGGCGTCGATGACCAATCAGATACACAGAACAAATTGAAGTGCATATCTTCAAAGGGCTGGCAACATGACAAAGGTCTCTGTCTACCCATCTCAGAGCCATCCTTCCAGGGGGATAGTGATGATTCCCCTCTCCCAACAAGGCTTCCCAGCTCCCCAGAGCTGTGGACTTAGTGATCAGTTAATTGTGCTTTTCCACCTTGAATGCTGCTAGACACTGTAGGAAGTTTTACATAAAATGCCTGTTTCCTTTCTTGAAAGCAACTCTTTGAGTTAGGTAATATTGCTTTTCAAAATCGTTTTGCAGTCAAGGAAACTAACGATTAGGAAAATGCAGTCCTTTCCAGACATGATTTCTAAGTTTCTGCTTTAATTCAATGGTTCTTTCTCATTAGAACCCATCAGAACTGTCCGGGAATGCCTTGGTAGACCATTGGCCACTGCTCTCAGAATTTCTCTTTCAGAAGATCTGAGTAGAGGCCTGAGGATTTGGATTTCTTAGTTTTCCTGTGAGGCTGAGATGCCTGCTTTGAGAAACATTACAGTAATATCTCCTTCAAGACCCACATTGGGCTTCCCCACTAAACCACATATGCATGCTGCTAAAATGAAAACCTAATGCTTTTCAGGGAAGTAACTTCAACACAACCCTAAATTAGGTACAAGATCAGTGAGGGCTGCATTTGATGAGTTCCCCAGCAGCTGAAGGGACTTAGTGGTGAGCCCCCTCTCTCTTATGCCTAGGGCATATAACTTCATTACTTCATTGTCTAACTTCATGATTTACTGTTGTCATTTAAAACAAAATATTTCTCTGCGTAGGAAAAGTTAAAAGAGACCACCTGGAAATGGTTGTGGCTTGTCAATGGTCAGTCCTTTGCTATAATGTTTGTTTGTTTGTGAGGCTTTGAAAATTGCTTTAGGAGGCCCTAGGGCAGAGACTTTACTTAATTAAAACATTTTAAATCAAATTCAGGAACTTCAGTTCACAAAGCCTCAGGGTTCAGCTAGCAATTGTAAAAAACTCAAATGGAATAGGATAAATATAAGAATATGGGGCATAGCTTTTTGTTCTTATTTCTATTTGATGTGTTGAAATAATTAGGCAACAGAATTAGTAACTGAAAATCTTTAGTTAACTATTAGAATTCAGAGGCTAGTAATGAATTGCACACAACTGGCTGAGTGACCCCAGAAGAGGTTGGGGAGTGTGTTCTAGAGCCCACAGCGGAAAAGGGTCACCTGTCCAGGGAACCGTAGGAGTTATGCTCCACTGCCCTGGAAGGACACACTCAAGGCTCTTCGCTCTGTCCTAATGCTAATTGCTGAATCTTTGGAAACCAGTATTTCTATTTCTGTAAATATTGGGACCACAGGGCTTGCTAGCACCCCAGCCTCCCCGTTCTTTTTTTCCCACAATCTAATGAAACTATAAAACTTGAGAAAATGAGAAAACGAGTTTGTTTCAACCTGTGCGGACACTGGGTAACAGGTGTGTATTGTGCCGTAGCTCCCACCTTGTTTCCAGCTGCTGAAGAAAGGCCCCCAGGCATGTGTGCAGTGTGTGATGTTTGGAACAAGCTTTCTGAATTATCAGTAGGCTGAGCTCAGTAAGCCATGGAAATACGACTAACTGAAGGGAAGATCGCGATGATGTGGAGTTTAATAATTAAATTAGTTTGAACTGATAACTTTATTCCTTGAAAGCTGTCTATCGCAGCCCAGAGATGCTGGTCTCATGTCTGGATAGGGATATTTGTCATTAAAATAGCTCTCTTAGAGCTGAGGTGCCACCAAAACCATCTCAAAACTACTTGCTTGCTTGGCCCATTAGATGTTTTTCTCTTTGAAAGTACTAATTTGCTTAGCAAATTCACTTTTCCCAGGTACAGGAAAGTAATCTTCAGCCACTTTTCCCTTAGCTAGAGGAAAAGTAAACTTTAACCTAACCATTTTTCTAATTATCACACAGTTTGAATTAATGGGGTCCAAATTAATTAAGGTTTTATTATAGTTTCATCCTTAGGAGACAAGGTTTCATTTTCCTCTTTTTAGGTATTTTCCATCTGAATCAAGAGAAGATTAACTTTTCTGCTCTCTGTGCTTGAAGCCAAAGGGTTTCAGCTTCTGTTTCCCCTCTCCTATACACGTGAGGGCGGTGAAACGGTCTTTGTGGGCAGAAATGGTGGGTTGTGTATGTGTGTGGGTGTGCTGTAATTAGGAAAGCCTCCCTGGGTGATTTTGATAGGTTCCTGCCCCTTCTTGAGAATCCTGGCATTAAACCTTTGATTAAAACCTTGTACCCCTCAGGCAACAGTGGGATTGGGGCAGGGAGGGCATTGGAGACCTTGACAGGACTCCAGCTAAGCCAGGGCTCTGCTGCCAAGGAGTTTTGTCTCAAGAGGTCAGCTAAAACATAAGAAACAGGAGAGCCACTGGCCTGCCAGCATATGGTGGAGCATTGGCATAGCGTTATTAGAACTGTTAACTGCTTTGCCAGGCATCCAACATGCTGTGTCAATCACCCAGAGTAGAATCAGAGTCAAAGGCCTCCCAACAAATCAAGTTTGTAATGGAAACGGGAGAGAAATTTTATTTAATCTGGTTGATTCTGAATCTGTGGGTGAGATTGAAAAGAAAACTATACTGAGTATCTCCCATTCTCTTTCCCTGTCTTGGTTGCAGTGCTCTGAAATCTATGGTAAAGACATATGCTTGCTGGGCATGGGTTTATGCAGGATGTGCAGAAGCCCATTAACCTGAACAGAGGTAGAACATGGAGAGATTGGAGACAGTTAAAAAGAACGCTCAGTATAACGGGAATGCTAAGAGAACCAATATTAAAAGTGTTACCATGGTCATTGCATGGGTTCCTGTGACGTTTTATCTTTTGAAGGTTTAGATAAATAAACACCTGGATATGGTAAATAATATGCACAGTTTTTCTTGTGATATGTATGTAAAATATTAAAAATGAGTGAGGTACATATTTCCTTAGCTATTAGTACACTGTATTTTGTGGGCTTTTAAAAATAAAAGTCTTTTAGGAAATAACTGGCCCTTTCCCATTACTCTTACTGTGTTCTGGTCCAGAACCCTTCGGCGTTTCTACTTAAATGTATTTCTTCTGGCTCTTTTAACTGGTTTACACACTTGGTACCTTCTGAATATATGATCTTGTAGGTAGAACACTGATTAAAGGCCAAGATGGAGACTTCCTGACTCTTCCACACTCACCACACAAACTTGGCTTTGGGTAACCAGAGC
The DNA here is from genome assembly GCA_028658305.1 of Pachyuromys duprasi. NCBI lineage: Eukaryota > Metazoa > Chordata > Mammalia > Rodentia > Muridae > Pachyuromys > Pachyuromys duprasi. The sequence continues at coordinate 60,415,334 of CM053764.1, forward strand.
ATGCTGGCTGTGAGGTGTCACTTTGCTCACAGCTCTTGGAGAACCTTGCTTAGTGCTCTGAGTTTCAGTTTCCTTCTCTGTTGATTGGATTTCTTCCTCAAGCTATTGTTCCTTGAAGGTCAGTGACACTGGACTTATCTTTTAGGTTTTGGACTCTAGAGGATGATGCTGTGTTGCTCTTTCATGAGGTATCTACGTTTCTTTTTTAAAAATAATTTATTCAGTTTTATTCTCTGTGCATTGGTATGAAAGTGTCAGAATCAGTGGAACTGGAGTTACAGACAGCTGTGAGCTTCCATGGGGTACTGGGAATTGAACCCGGGTCCTTTGTTAGAGCAGACAGTGCTCTTAACCACAGAGCCATCTGTCAAGACTGAGGTATATAAATTCCAATGTCTAGATATAGAGATCTCATGTCTTCATATCATATCATATCATGTGGGTAATGGCACAGTATTCTCCAAACAAACACAATTGACCACAGAATAACACATAGAGAGGAAACCAAAAGTTGCTCGACATACTCCTCTGTAAAACTATTGCCTTTTTCTAATATTTAAACCTCTGGAAGAATTCCACGGTCCCTGGCCATTTGGCCTCTGTTCACATGGCTGACAGGCCTGGACTTCTGATGCAAACATCCTGTGTTTCTCTCCTCTCTGTAAGTTATCTCTCAGATTCTAAAAATTCTTCTCCTCAGAATCTGAGATGTTACCCTCCACATTGAAATGCCTGAGACATACCAATCCATGTAAGCTGGATCCAGAAGAAGTGCCCCTTCTCCAAGACTACAGCTCTTTTATACAGATGAAAAAGCCCAAGCATAGTTCAAAGTCTTAGAAACTAAGCTTTCTGGATTTAACACACTTGCCGATTTTCTGTATGATTTTGTATTGGGCATCCACTCCATGAATTTGCTTTCTCTGTTTTAGAAGTTCTACCCATTGGGGCATCATGACGCCTAGTGTGGACCCTGCCGCCCTTAGTTCATGTCCTCCAGAGAGTATGTGATTGCAGATGAAAGGAACACATTCATTTTGAACAATCTCGTGTGTCTTCTCTGTGCCATTACAGACCATTTTAAGAGTGTGCCTACCCCTGGGTGTCAGGCTCCTTTATGTGTCATACAGATGAGAATTAGAGGTGGAATTCTGTTTGCCAGTGAGCCTGCTTGCTGTCTCAGCAGCATAGCCGTACCAGGCATGTCTGGGAAAGTGATGTCATGCCTGGAGCACCACTTCCTCAGACAGAGCTTTATGAAACACACAGCTGTTCTGGTTCTCCCTCTAGGCTGGTCACTGTGTTACATGAACTAACCTCAGATCTCAGCTGAACGAGTAAATTCCCTGCTGTCTTTTGGCGAGGTAACACAGTCAACTGTCATTTTAATTTTGTTTGATTCATAAACTTGAATACATTGAATTATGATTCATTTGAAGCTTATGAAAAGAAAGTTGGTTTTAAATTTGAAGTATTTCACTCCAAGAAGATAAGGCAGAGGAAAAATTAACCTGACTCCTATAATCCCCTAATTCAAGTTTAAAACAAGGCCTTTCACATGGTCCAGAAGCACCTGATTTCTGGAACACTTCTATTTTTTGATCCAAGGGACCTGAAGCAGAGATAGTCTCCCTGAGGAGACAAGACTCAGAGTTTATGAACTGAAGTTTACATGTTTTCCCAAATGACTAAACAGTGAAAGAAATATGACTCCAGAACAAAAACAAAAAGACCGTTGAGATAATCACAAACAAAATTTGGAGTTAATTTTATGCAACCAGAAGAATGGGTTCACAGGGGACAGGGAAGGGGCTCAGAGACTGCCTGCTATGACTGAATGAACTGCACTTGCATGATAGCAAGAAAGAAAGAATAATGAGGAACTTGGCTCAAGCGAGTAGAACTGTGCACAGCAGTCCCTCTCCGTCTCCTTTATTTAATTGTGTGGCTACAACAGAGCTATTTCAGAGACCAGAAGAAATGTGACCTAAACATTAGTCTATCTGAGCTTTCACAAGCGCAGTTAGAACTAAACTGTGCCAAATAAGTAAAGAAAGCTATGAAAACAAATACATAATAGTTCTAGCATTGTCCTTAAAATGGAATATAGCACACTAACCAAATAGACCCTACATTTAAAATGCACTTCAGATATTATTTAGGCCATTTTTGGATCACTTTCCCTTCCAGGAACAGCAACTAATGGCAAATTCAGTAGACATGGTAAGGCGATTTCATCAGAGGCAATAAAGAGTAGAGTAGAAACTGATTACATTCTGATTTATTCTGTTCATTCGCATTCTGGCCCATTTGTTCTGGCAAATGTACATTCCTTGATTCAAAAGTTTCTATAAAGGTGATTTGGTTACAGAAAAAGGCATTATGTCTAGGTAGCACACAGTTCGCAATCCCATTCTCTCTGCGCTGTTTTGTGTGTTCTGTGAGGCTCGTTGCCCTTCAGTACTATTGTGTACTGAAGCCTATTTTTAGCAAGAGAACGATGCAGGTGATGGGAGAAAGTTCAAGCCCTAGTGGCAGCTAATTTGTTTTATCATTACTTACGAAAATAAGCTGGTTGGGCAGCCACTTCCACTCCCCCCTTCCACCTTGCCCCAAACGTTCCCGAAGCTAATATGTGATTTGATGTTTTATTTTTATGTGTGAAATAGGAATGAGTCCTTAACAGTATCAGTCACCTGCGAGCCATCAGTGAGGTTGGAAATCTTCACCTCACTATGGGAACGTTGTTCCCATGGTCTTTAGCGTGGTGGAAGAGAAGGCCCTAGTGCTGCTGGAGAAGGGAAGCTGGGATCCACTGCCCTGGGGCTGTCCATTACCCCCTCAGCAGATATGATTGTGAACCCTGAGGCTAAGGCTCTGAAAAAGAGTGACTTATTGCATCACTCGGGGAAATCAGCACTGAGCAATCTTGTGTGGGAGATGAGTGCTATGCAGGTGTGCAGTGCGTTAGTCAAGCAGAAAAGAAGATAGAAGAGGGAAGGCGTGTGCTGGGTGAGGAGACAGGCTTCAGAAATCAGGCACTGTCAGCAAAGCAAACAAAGCCTGGAGACAGATGGTAAGCTGGAGAGAGGCCCCTGAGTGGGCTGAGCAGGGATGGGCCCCACCCCATGCCAAGGCCCAGAAGCTATAGACTTAAGCCGTACTGTTTCCTCTCCGAAGCATTTTAAACACAGCATCAAGTCGTCATTTTTTCTTAAAATAATATTCTGATTATGTTATGCCCAAGGTTCTGAATTTTTTGTTATTTCTAAGTCCTTTGGGGGAAAAAAATCTCATTATAAGTCTCATGCCATGGCACAAGTTCTTTCAAATTGGGAACTGACTTTATTATCTAATCTAGAAAAAAAACCATTAGACTTTTATATGGAGACAGAAATTTATATTATAGTAAGTTAAGTTGTAAAAAGATAATCAATTTATAAAGAACTGCTTGTTACAAGAAGCTTTTAAAAGCAGCCTTTCTAGTGTTTTAATATTTATTCTGGAAAGTTTAAATGTAGTTTTGATAGGATAATAATGTACTCATTTGACCAACTTTCCTTATTTCCAACACTGTAATTTTTCTCATCTGCTTTGTTTAATTTTAGGAATCCAATAAGCAATTTAAGTATAGAGATATAAAGACTCATTACACTATATGGACCCACGAGAAAGTCAATAAGCCATCGACTCACTGAGCCCTCTGAGATATGATATTTTTAAATTTAGTAATGTGAAGGGCAAGAATTTATTGGAAGTTACATGAGCTTAATTCTAGTTTATTTGGCTATTGTGGAGAGTAGATATGCAGATACCATTGCCATCTCCTGACTTCCTTTGGAAGAATTCCACCATCTGCTAGAATTATCGCAATGAGAATACTCCCCTCCCTCTTCCTTCCCTACCTTCCTCTCTCCTTTTCTCTCCTCAGACATATATGTGCATATACATACAAGTACAGACACACATCTGTACTCAGTTGTTAGAGGCACATTATATAATAGTATATAACACTATATATTACCCCCCCCCCCGCCTTTAGACTGCCAGACTAGGTGTCCTGCACACAATGGCAAGGAATTCAGTCTGGGTCATCACTGGGTCTTTCTTCCTGAGGAGGTTGACAAGAAAGCCCTTTATTTTATTTGCTGCAGTATGGGACCCTTTGCTCAAGTTCAACATTGCCCACACTAGTGGTACCATTGTTCTTAGTGTCTGAAATTTCTAAACCCACTTTCCTTGGGGCAAAGCAAAACAATTGCTTTCTGTTACAGATTTTTTGTTCTCTTCCAGATTTTGAAAACTCTGAGCATTTAAGCCTTTGGAACTAAAAGCAGAGCCTAGTGATAAATAATGTTCATGCAACCAACTTTTGTACATGGACAGGCATTCTCTCACTGAGAAAAGAAGAACAAAACCACTAACAGCAAAACAAGAAGGTTTTGATATTACCTTAGCCTATCTGTGTTTATTTTGTCTAGTTATTGGACTAGTTTATGAAATTGTTTATAGCGTGATACGGAAGGACCATAATGACTAAACAATGACTGAGAAGCCCAAGCAATGGTGGGCTTTTTCGACTAAGTAAGTAATGTGCCCAAAGTGCCACATAGCTTATGTGCTAGGGCTGATTTTGCTCTGTCTGCCAAGTCCTTCCTCCCATGTCCCTATGCTCATCTTCCGCATGTCCCCCAGAGATCACTGTTCATGCTTAGAAGCTATGTGACTATTCACAAAGATGAACTTCCCTCTGTCAACTCCAAAGCCTTAGGAGCAGGGAGCACATTGCTATCCTTAGCAGCAAAGCCTTGTGGATGCAAACTTCCATTAGAGGTTGTTGTAGGTAGCTAGTACTTGAAATTGAATTGAGGATAAAATCGACTTTAAAGACTGATTACACTGTTGATATTCTAACAGGAGCTTTAAGTGGGTCTGCTGCTGACATGGGACCAGATGCAATTTTTTGTTTTTAACTTTAATCTTCCTCCTTCTACTTCTTTCCCAAGTTTATGGCAAGCCCAGTGTTGTAAGTTAGTTTTAAAATGAAAACCCTCAATTGTACATTTTCTTTCTAGACAAGAAAAATTCTGAAAAGAATTTGCTCAGATGTAGTCCATGGCATCTTTGTATCCAAGTGGGTTCCCTAGTAAGAGAACAGGGACTGTCTCTGACATGAACTCAGCAGCTGGCTCTTTGACCCCTCCCCCTTTCCCCTCACCCCATTCCCACCCCCCAGGGAGGAGCAGCCTTGCCAGGATACAGAGGATGACAATGAAGCCAGTCCTGATGAGACCTGATAGGCTGGGGTCAGATGGAAGAGGAGGAGGACCTCCCCTATTTGTGGACTTGGAGAGGGGCATGGGAGGAGATGAGAGAAGGAGGGTGGGATTGGGAGGGAATGAGGGAAGGGGCTACAGCTGGGATGCAAAGAGAATAAAATGTAATTAATGTAAAAAAATAAAAATTTAATAAAAATAATTTTCTAGAATGTTTCTCTTTAGGCTAATGAGTGAAGAAAAAAATCTGTAGCTTGACTTTACATATGACCAGTAATTGCTTGTCATGTTGCTTTGGCACCGGTGTTGGCTAGTTTTTATTTCATCTGACAGGAGCGGACCGCAGTTTAGAAAATGCCTCCTCCCACAGATCTGGCTGTTGGCAAACCTGTACAACATTTATGGATTAGTAATTGGCTTGGGAAGGTCCAGCCCATTGTGGGTGGTGCCATCCCTGGGCTGGTGGTCCGGGTTTCTATAAGAAAGCAGGCTGAGAAATCCATGAAGCGTAAGCCAGTAAGCAGCACCCCTCCATGGCCTCTGCATCAGCTCCTGCCTCTAGGTTCCTGCCTTGTTTGAGTTCCTGCCCTGACTTCCTTCAGTGATGAATAGTGATGTAGAAGTGTAAGCCAAAGTAGCCCTTTCCTCCCCAAGTTGCTTTTAGTCATGGAGTTTCCCTAAGACAGCATCTAAATATCTTTCAAAGATTTCAAATTTCGTTGATCTTAGTACATGTGTATTTATTCATATACGTGCACATATGAGTATATATGTGTTTTTCCGATTGAAACAATCAAGACTGTGAATTGTGTTTTAATAACTTATTGCTTGGAAGTTATGACTATTTATGCCCACACTGTTATATTTAAGTGAACATCTTGAGGACCATTTTGGCTCCCTTGAGACTTGTCCTGAGCTTTGTCATGTGGCACAGAGCCAACACGAATCATCTTGGTATCTTTGGCTGGTACTTCAATCTCCTGGCCAGCACTGACCTGGACACCTCCAGGAACAACTTTCTTGTCTCACTGTAGTGGGAAGGAGTCAAAGGAGCCTCTCATTGTTTTCAGCCAGTGATGAAATGAAGGCTCTCAGTTGGGAGGCAACTCCAAACACTCTTTCACTATAGAGTCCTATTAGCTTAGGCTTTTGATAGTTCCTTTTGCTTCAGTTAAAAAGAGAACGACTGTGAAGCCCAAACCCCAAACTCGTGCAAAGGAGTCTGATAAAGTCTAAGGTAAGGCTCTGTGGGGGACAGGATAGATCATGCTGTATGCACATAATAGTTCTGCATCAGCCATCATAGATTTGTGGATAGGATGTCCCTGGCATGGTTCAGGCTGGTGTGCTTGTTCCAAAGAAAGAACTTCTTTCTCTTTGTCCCTTTAATAAGCTATGCCAGCACCAAAATGTGTATTTGTGCAGCACAACTTTGAAAATGACCTTTTCTGTGCCATTGACTCAGTTCTTGAATGTCCTTCACATTTTTTTCTGTGTGGAGACTGCACAGTAGGCAAGGAGTCAACTCTTTAGCCACAACCTGAGCCCCTGATCACATTTAAATACATTTATCTTGCCTTAAGCAGACTTCGTGTTGTGAATATTTCTGCTACCTCTGATAAAACTTTGCACAAACCTTCTAAGCAGAAATCCTTTCCAGTTTGGATACACAAGAGGAATTTGCTTGAAAATTATTTTCTCCCCTGTTTCTTTCCTTAATAATTTGTAATACAAGTTCTAACATGAAATTAAAATTCTTTTATAATTTCATTATCTGGATAGTGGTTTTGCAGTCTACTGAGGCTCTGATGGTGAAGTACAGCACAGTGCACAAAATAATTCTTGTTTTAATGCATTGCTATAGCTCTCAGAGGAGCCTGGCACAGCACAGTTCATCATTAGACTCTGTATTACTCAGGTTTCCAAGTTTCAAAATGAAAATTAAACAATATTCATTTTGCCAGGTAGTTCGTAGAGACATTGGTTTTAAAAACCCCATATTTTTCAATTAAAAAGGCAGTTGCTATACCTATATCTAGATTTTCTAATTGTTTAGAACCCAAATACTGGAAGCCAGGAGACCTTTAGAGAGGGGGCTTGGAGGCCCAGAGCACACACTGCAATCCACACCATTACTGCTGATGGGCACTAGTTAAAACCTCACGAAACCACAGAGCACAGGATCAAACAGAATCCACCCCCAGTGAGTTCTGAGGAGGTACAAAAAGCATTTTTATCTTGTACATAAATTACAAAATGAGTGTTTTTAACTAGGCATAATTACAGTGTTTAGGCTAATTTAGAATAGGGCATTTTCATTCACTTTTCATAAACCCACAGGGCACTGTGAAAAACCAGGAGCTTCCAAAAATTTTGACAGAGTTCAGTTGTATATGTTTGTGGATCATGTGGGTTTAAGCATCTTGGTCCTCAGTTTACTCATTTATGAATAGGAGGCAACTGTGCCACTATATAGGGTTCTTAGAGATAAAGCAGAGATGAAAGTCCCTAACATTCTACTTCTCCGGGGCTGGGCTCCTACTACATTTTCCTTTCACCTATAAATTATTTAAAATGGGGCCAAGCAGGAAAGCATGAAAGTGTAGTTTCTTGCATTTTGCTGCAGGAATCTAGGAACTGGCTTTATAAAATCCCACCAAGCCCTTGAAACCGATATTTCTATAGCACTAACAAAGGAGAAAAATGAGAGATCTTTTTCTTCTTCCTCTGGCCTATTATGTTTTTGATTTTTTTTTTTTTGTTCACTCGCTTGCAGTGTATTTAAGTGGAAATCACTTCAAGCCCTCAAATCACCCTTCGAAAGCTTTGCTAAATCCCACATTTTGGTTTCCCTCCTGATACTACAGTACTGTGTCCCCTACCTTTGAAGTCTTTGAAGTGTCCACATTGTAGGCTGAACCTGTAGCGGAGCCCAAACTGGTGGTTTTCTCTGCACAAGCCCATTTAAAGCTGGGACAGGTGAACTGAAGCTATGAGAAGGGGTGGTGTTCACTTCCCTTTCTTGACCCCCACCCCTCTCCGCTCTTAGTCTCTTCAAACACTCCTGCTAGAGTCACAGACATATCAAAGGCTGCTCTACTGTGGCTGTAGTGACATGGTGCCTGGAAGTGACTGCTTCCAGGACCGTCGCTGCTCACTGCCTTAGGGAGTGAACTGAAGTGGCACTGTGAAGCGATAGCCCCAAGTTCCTTCACCTGAGAAAGACTTGGATCAAGATGTCATAAGACATTCAGAACATGCCATTTTTATCACTGGCTTATGTGACACTATTATTATGAATATGATTATCAATTACATTTTGTAGCTCTAAAAGATATTTATTTTTGACCATTGCAAACTTTAGTATTATTTGTTTGTGTGTGTGCCACCAGTAGCAGAACTCAAGGTTTACACATTGTAGGCAAACCTTCTACTATGGATCTCAGACCTCTCTGCTGGTTTTAAAAATTAATATTAATGGTAGCATACTACATGGTTTAGTTAAGTGAACAAATGGTAAAGCAGTGAAGCTAAGAATCATTGTTTTCCAAACCCAGCTATACGCTTCAGACAAGTCATTTATTTACTCAGATATACCATCAATTAAATGAGCTAAGACAGTACTGATGTCTGTAGTGATATCCTATGGTAATTTGCAGAAAATAGTAGACATTAATGTGAAGAACATTAAACATGGAATAAATAAATTCATATAAAGCACACAGAACAGTCTAAAGTACATTAGAACTGCTTTGCATTTATTCTTAGTATTAACCCTGTGCTTTTGAAGTTTATACCTTTTTGCTTATGTTTTCAAACATTCATTTTACTTTTAGTTCTATGTACGTGTGTGTGGGTATTTGCACTCGTGTGCAGCTAATCTCCAGGACCAGAAACACCAGGTCCTCTGGAGTTGAACTCACAGGAGGTGTAAGCCACCTGATGTGCGTGCTGAGGACTGAACTAGGGTCCTCTGCAGGAGCAGAACGTCTTAGGTGATGAGTCATCTCTCTAGCCTCATGTTCACACTTTTGTGGTACACCGTTTATTCCATTGGGTCATATGTTACTGTTAAATGTGTCACAATATACTTTTCTATTCTTCTGTTGGTCAATATTCATTTCTTCTAATAAAGGTATAAATAATAAGAAACAAGCATTTAAAAATAAGCTGTTTTGACTATATTATGTGGAATATCTGCAGATGAATATTCAAGCAGGAGATGAACATCAATCTTACTTTCTTTCGCTAGATTTGTTTCAAGACAGTTGGGCTGATCATGTCCCTGATGTCAGGGCCTGTTGTTGCCAGCTGCAGCGTGCACAGCGATCAGTCGGTGTGAAGCAAGAATGTAGGGTGAATGGCATCTTCTTGTTTACACGTTGTTATCACCTGGGCTCAGAGCCCTTTCTCCTGTTTCTTGGCTGTTTATGATTCCTATTCAGTTCTGAGCCTTTGCCCGGTTTTCTACAGGATTTTCCTCTTCTTAGTTGTTTGAATTATCTCTTTAAATATTTGGAGTTATTAATTAATAGAGCTATCAGCTGCAAGCATATGATCCAGGTCTGATTTGACTTTTAATGTTGACTGTACCTTGCATTTTGAGAACATCTTACATTTTGTGAATAGTTCACTGTATCAGTTGTGTCTTTGAGGTTTCAGCTTTTATATAGCTTGTCTAGAAACTTCTACTTGATCCCAAGTGAGTAAAGACATCTGTCTATAGTTTCTTTGAAAACTGAGAGTTCTGAGTTTTAGTTAATATTATTTCCTACTATTTATGGTGTAAGCTATCCCCACTCTTGTCAGGTAGATCTCCAACTGTCTCAGAAGTGACTTCTGTGTAGTCTGTGGTTCTACAGAACCAACGCTGTCGTCAAAAGGGCACTGGCACATGCCAGGCTTCACTGAGCTCCCTATTCTGTGTGATTGCTGCACGTATATGCTTTGAATTAATCCTGCATGGCAAGAAAGCATTAAGTATATCTTAAGGTGTTACAAAGAATCTTTACTCATTTTTTCTAGTTAAAAAACAGTCTATCTACTCGTTATATTTTGCTCTTTTATATGTCAAGCTCCAAAACATTTCTGTTGGCATCTTACCCACATGCATTGGTTATATCGGTAAACTTGGAGAAAACTGCCATCTTCATAATTCTATGTCTTCTAATTCATAGCTATCATACAATGCTTTATTTCTTCAGGTACTATTTTATAGCTTTCAGTCATTTTTCTTGTATTTGATAAAATTATTTTATGAGTTGCTATTTTTCACCATTGATTTTTTTATGAAGGGACTAAAATTTTTGGATATTATTGTTTTTTTACTTTGAATTAATTAAATAATCATATTATATATTCGTTATATTGCAATACATATATTTTTGAAAACTTAAAGTTCTAATTTTTATGATTTTAGTATTATTTGCTAACAGGTATCTTTGCATACAGGTATAGATGAACACGAAACATATACCTTCCAGACATTCTCATTGGTCCTTTTTTCCTCCAATTAGCTCCTTTCTGTGCCTAGACAGTTCTGTTTCTACTTTTATGTGATATATGCTTACATTATTTTAAATATCCATACAAAACCTAGGACTCACTTATAAAGAACCGATATTTGTCTTTCTGGTGCTGGCTTAATTTGTTTAATATGATTATTTCTAGTTCTGAATGCTACTTTAAAATGGAGGTTACCCCTACTTAAATTTTTTAATTTGTTTATAATGACAGACAATGACACTCTATTCTTTTTCTTTATTTGACCCAGTTTTATTTAAACTTTAATGAAAGAACACCATAGTCTTTTTTAACAGAGAAAGATTTGACCAAATATTATGTTGGCTCCGAAAATTCACTAAAACTCTGAGGTCACAAACAAAAAGAAACAAAAAGAAAGACATGAAGACACCTCAATGCAGTATAGACATTTCATGGTGAAGCAAATGAAGTTATACACTACATGAATAACATGTACATCATTTTTAAATTTATGGAAAGAAACTATTTTGCCATTTACTAAGAAATAAGTTGAAAAATTCTCATCACACACTACCAAACTAAAATTGTTCAATGATAACCCTAACAATTGAGAGTTTTAAATTAATTAGTAGGATGACAGATTTTATTTTTATGTATTAAAATGTTTAATTAATTTAGGTTCAAATTTCATTGAAACTACAGTAAGGTCAAGTGCCGAATTCTTTTAAATTGACATTTTTTCTAATTATTTATTTATTTACAACAATTTATTCACTTTGTGTCCCAGCTGCAGCCCCCTCCATTTCTTCCCAATCCTACCCTCCCACTTCCCTAGCCCAATGATAGGGGAGGACCTCCTCCCCTTTCCTCTGACCCTTGCCTGTGAAGTCTCATCAGGGCTGGCTGCATCATCTTCCTCTACGGCCTGGCAAGACTGCATCCCCCAGAAGGATCTGATCAAAGAAACGGCCACTGAGTTCTTACTAGGGAACCCACTTGGAATATACTCACTTATAAGTGAATATTAGCCATATAATACAGGATAAACATACTAAAATCTAAAAGCTATAGTCCTAAACAAGCTAAACAACAAGGAGGACTCTAGGGAAGAGGTTGAAACCTCACTCAGAAGGGCTAACAGGATAGACATCAGAAGTAGAATACAAGGAATGGACAGAGGGCCTCTGAAAGACTCTACCCACCAGGGTATGGAAGGAGATAGTGAAGCTCATAACCAAACTTTGGGCACAGTGCAGGAAATCTTATGGAAGAAGAGGGAGATAGAAGGATCTGGAGGGGACAGGAACTGCATAAGGAGACCAACAAAGCCAAAAATCCAGGCCCAGGGGGTCCTGCAGAGACTGATACTTCAACTGACCATGCATGAAGACTTATATTTCCATTTAACCATAGACCCCCTACAGGTTTTATGTTTTTGTGTTTGTGTCTTTCTTGCTAGACTTCTTATTTGTTTTTCTTGTTTTATTATACCTTTGAAAATATATAGTTTAATGTTGAGCAAAAACTAGACTAGAAAGCTTTCTTGACTTTTGCCTGAGCTCAATATTAACATTAATATTCTCATGTATTGTTGATTGATGCTGATCTTCAATTGATGTCTTCAATAATGTTAAGAAAATTTCTATTCATCAAAATAACACATATTTCTACAGTTTTAAATTACTCACTTTGATTTTGCTGTTTGTATCAAATGAGCTAATCTAATCTTTTAACTTGTCAATGCTGCATGTTCCATTGATGGAATTTTTTGGCATATGAATTACCTTTTGATTCCCAGCATAAATACAATGTGCTTGAAGAGGCAGGAGAATGATGTGGCAATGACTGAGAGAGAAGTCCAAAGAGACTAACAAGTGTAGAGGGTTTAAGAGGGTGTCAGTGTTTAGTCAATTAAGGTGATGACTGCATGCTATTATTGGTGTGGTTCTGCCCCACTTAGGCCAAGAATGAATCTGGGCACTGATGAAAGTGAACATACTTCACGTACATCAAAAGCCCTAGGTTGATCTTTCAGTGCTGACACCAGAAGGCAGATAGCTGGAACACAGAGTGAGGCACATGTAACATATTTGAGGAGAGGAGAGAAGGGCATATACTATGTGTCGGATAAAGGCAGAACTATCTATGTGCCTTTGGGAGAAGTAGAACTGTCTATTAAGTTGCATGTCATACAAACTAGGATCCTGAGATCCACACAGCGAAGCATTTGTTAGCCTCATTCAGAGATTTGTAAACCCCTGTCCTGACTCTTCTCTGGCTCCTGGGATGTACAGTACTTTGACTTGTTAAGACATTTGGGTATGTCAATCAGTGTTTCAACCCCATCTTTTGTGAAAAAAGCAACATGGCACCTTTTATGAAGGAAGCCATATTATATTTGACTATATTACAGGCCTCCCTAGCAAAGAAATCATACTTTCCAATCCTTACCAGCAGACAACATAGTAACAAGACAGTGGGATTATAGTCTCTCTCTGTCTCTCTGTCTCTCTTCATTTTGCAGAAGCACATAGATAAACTTGAAAGCTGGTTGACATGTTTCTTTTTTTGTGTGTGTTCTTTGGGAGAGAGACCTGGCTGTTTGGTCATGATCACAGTCATGTGATGGAAATACACTTCCAAGATAGCTCCTCCGGCTTTGGAATCAGCAGCTCAGGGTGCATATGTGCATACCTATTGATATCTTAGATTTGTTCTGCCCTGATTCTATAAGGTCTAAGTTTCCAGGGCTGGCATATGATTCTTGTTTAAAAATAACTATCTGCCTGAGGAAGCATTTATCTTGGAGCTTCTTTGGTAGTTAAAGTTTTCTGACAAATTTTCAGTTAATTGTGTTTCTGAAAAGTTTATCAAGATACTCAATAATGTGTGTTGTATAGATTGTCATTCATGCCTATTATGAGTTACAAGGAATTAGACTTAAATATATTTGAAATGAATTATTTACATTTTTGAACCATTCAAATTGATGTAGCATTTTATAATTGTAAACTGTCCTTGCCACATTGAGTATTCTTTGACATGTGATATTAAAGGGAGGGAGATGTCTGATCATGAAAAAAAAGCAGAGGAACACATTTAACCTCCCTTACAGTGACCCTTTAAGAAACGAACCATTAAAAAAGCAAATAGCCTTCTCTCCTCATTCATAGCTCCTGTCCATTACTGCCCTCAGTCCTTCCTTTTCCCTCAGCATTTACTTTTTAATTCTTTTTTCTATACTGTACCCATATGTGCAAGTATTTACATGGACACATGTATTTATCTGGTTTCACATATGATTGAGACATGCAGTTTACTTTTTCCTTCCTGACATTGTATGACTTCACTTAATGCTTTGGTGTGTGATGTTTTCATTTGCAAATTATTTAATAAAGTTTATAAACGTTTATTTGGGGTCTGGACTAGGTTTACATTTGGACTTCATTACTTGCTAAGTGTGTGAGCATAAACAATTATTTAGCCCCTCTACTTTATAGTCCTTGTCTGTAAAATAGGTAATTTACCTTTTGTGATGACTGAACGCACTAAATATGTAAAACTCTTAGAGTCATTCTTGGCTAACTATAAGCATTTGATAAGCATTATTTCTGCATTTTTATAACCTCTTATATATGCATTTTTTACAGAGCCACATACTGAGATACAGAGGTCTATGGTACACTGCTGAGATCACAAATCGTCCTTGAGCTATAAGAGAGAGAGAAGGCAGTCAGAGCACTTGTCACTGTTCCTCATGTGGGCAGCCATGATCTTCCTTGTGGCCAGAAATGCCAGCTAAGATTAAAACCTTCCTTCTGTAAATATGCAGGTGACATGCTCATTATTAGTTTATTAATTTACTGGAAGTTGCAATAACAACAACACAAGGAATGTGGATTAAAACTTTTACTTTAAGCAGGATTAATCTCAATTATAAATCCTGAATAATTTCAAGTAGCCTGTTCCCTATATTTTCTGGAGAACAAGACATCACTGCTTTGATGGAAGCCATTAAGCCATGTGGACCAATTTGCGAGCTCAGGGCCAGGAGCTAAAGACCGAAAGCTTGGAACCCCTGTTCTCCAGTGGCATGCTTTCTTTTGCTTCCTTGTGTTGCTTTTATCAGCATCCTTTGTCACAAAGCTCTCTTCTCATTCTTCTTCCTTTCTCCACACTTGATAATCTGCACCACATTATACCCTGTGCTGTGGAATCAAATATATTACTACACATTACTAAATAGTGGCTATGTTGGCTTATAGACTAAAATGTTAAAATATCAATAGATCAAGCAAAGGTCTAGCAGGAGATAAGTATCTTAAGTCAGTTCTATGAAAATGAGTAGATTTTGCTTGATAACAATTTAAATAAAAAACATTCAGTTTTAGATAATTGTACTTTCAAAATTATTTAATAAGGGCATTACTGATGTGAGAGCTCACCTGCTTTTAGACTCTGGTAGGGTACATGGAGTTCCCAGGTCAAGGAAACCAGATTGCATTGCCCTGCTCAGTGGATAGGTTACACTTCAGAGCAGGTCCTGATAAGCAGGGTTTCAGGTACAGGGAGCAACTAGAACGCAAGGACCATCGCTGAGGAGGCTGGAGGACACAGGGACCATCACTGAAGAGGCTGGAGGACACAGGGAATGTTGCTGAAGAGGCTGGAGGACAGTTATTTGGGCAAAGAACAGACAGAATATATGCTTGTGTTCTGCGTTTGCACTGTTCCAGTTCACATGCTGGAAAGGAAGCCCCAATCAAGAAGAGCAACTGAGGAGCTTCTCTCCAGGGACTGGGAGCTTGCTTCTCCTTCCTCCTGCTGCCTGAGCATCACTGAGATCAATTGAAATCACAAGAAAAGCATGAGAATTGCAGGAGCACCTTGACTTTAACTGGAACACAAGGGATGTTGCAATCACCAAGAAATTGTCTTGCTCAGTAAACTATTCAAGAGTGTCCTGAATTCCTCAATGGAATAATTTTATTAATCTAATTACAAGTACACTGCACGCCATGCCACTTACAGCGATTTTGAAATATTCTCATGCTTTAGTAAAATGACCTAGTTTCTTTCACGATAGGAAGTCCTTCTAAGAACTGTTGCAAATACTGCCTCAGGCTAGACACAGTGCAGTTGGGCCAGGAAGCAATCCAGGGTGAATGTGTATACATGTGTTTGCATAATAATAAAGTGTATATATATTTTAATTAAAAAACAGATCTCTACATTGAGAAATGTTAAGTTTGTAAGTAAATGTAAGTTCTTGGTAATTTGTTTCCTGTTACAAACAATGCTCCTCCCGGCATGCCTCTGCAGGCATCCTTCTATGCACTTGTAATTCTTTTTTTTTAGGTTACTGTCTCAACAGTAGAATTAGCAAAATATATCATTCAAGGTGTCTCTGTAGATTACCTCTTCTGAGGGTTCCTTAGCTTATACTCCTACAAGCACTCCCTAAGCACTTCTTCCCCAGAGAGCCATCCGTCTTTTAAAATCTTGCCAGTCAGATACGCTTGATGTACAATTTTCCCGTTGTTTTAATTGTATTTCTTGATTACTTGTGAGAATCAATATATTTTGTTAGGCTCATTGATTATTTTGGCTCAGTTTTGTGGATTGCCCACCTTTTTAATGGACTGCTACCTTTCGGTTTAGTTTAGAGAAAGCTGCAGCACAAAGCGTTTGTGTAGATTGCTTCCTGTTGACCACAGATGCTGGCTTCGTGTGTTTTTATTATCAGCAGCCATCATTTATCTCGGTGCGGAAAGGTGACACACAGACTTCCAGAGTAGATTTATACGTGTAAGAGAAAAGTTGGATTTGTGCAACTTTCCACAAGGGCAGTGGGCAGAGGGGCAGTGGGGTCCCAACCAGAAGCTGTCAGGCGACCTTCATTAACCCAAAAGCGACGTGAGGCAACAGTGACCTGTAGCTGTCCAGCATGGGTGGGCCTGGGTCCCATATTTGCAGGCATTGGGCAGATGAGTATTCCCACAGCTTCTGTTTCTTCCTCTTCCCCTGCCTTACTCACCTGTCCTTTTTATTTCCCTTCAGATCATCCCTAAAACAATTTTCATACCAGTCCCTATCTCAGGATCAGACTTGCTGAATGTAACTTAGGACAAACACTTGACTCATTTGGGATATTTTCTCTCTGTCTTAAAACTGGAAATATTTACCACAGTTGTTTTCACTAAAAGTGGGCATTGCTATGTAGTTTTTCTATGGACTTGAAATCTGTTTTGTTTTTCCTGTTTGTGCTCAACACCTGTATTTCTTACATGCTTATTTCTTTTACTATCTATATTATGCACCTACTTACTTTTCTTTCTTTGGTTTCCAACTGAAACCCTTAGATTTTCTCTGTTTATGCTGTACTGAAGGAATTTTTTAGGTGAAAGATTGTTGAGTTTTCATCAGATTTGAGAAGTTGTCAGTTATTATTTCTTCAAGTAATATTCTGCCTGCTCATGACTCTTATTGTACAAGTTAGATTGCTTATTGGTTTACAGAGCCACAATGCTCTCTTCCCTTCGAAAATATTTTTCTTGATCCAGGCTTGGTGGTTCATGCCTATAATTTCAGCATTTTCTGGTCTTAGATAGGGAAAATAGAATGGGTTTAAGGCTAGTCTGGGCTACATGTTGATTCTTTGCATGCAGAATGAGACACTGTCCTTTAAATTTTATTTTGAAACTTTATTTTTAGCTTTCTCAGTTTATCTATTCTTTCCTTTTGTGGTGTAGGGTGTGTGTATGTGTGTGTGCTGTTTGTATGTAGGGTGGTTGTGTATGCACATGTATGTGTGGAGACCAGAGGTCAACAATGGATATCTTTCTTGATTATTCTTTCCCTTATTTTTTGAGGCAGGACCTCTCACTAGATCCCTACCTACTCACTATCCCTGTGAGGAGGCTGGCTGAGCAATGATTTCTGCTTCTCCCCCTCATCCCCATTTCCCAGCTGAGCTGCAGATGCTGCGGAAGGGGCTCGTGTGTGGGTGCTGGGAACAGAATCCAGGTCCTCACGGTTGTGTGGTGGCATTTTACCAGCAGCCATCCCCCTGGTTCCTCTTTGATCTTTTCTACTTCTCTCTAGTCTGCTAAATCTTCCTGTGGTTTTCATGCTAAATGCATTGTTACTCTTTAGAAGTTTTAAATTACTGCTTATTAGTATTATAGATTTTATTTTAATTTAAAATTATTTTTACTCAATTTTTGTGTTTAAAAATACTTTTATTTCTTTTTGCATCTTTTCACCTATCTTCTCTAACATATTGAGTCAATTTGTAAATTGTCTTGATACCTATGGCAATTGGCTTTATCAGTCCTATAATTTCTATGTCAGTTTCCATTGGTGAGTTTTAATAATCAGGTTCGGATCATATGTTTGGTATTATCTTTAAGCCTTCTAATATTCAGCAGTGTCATAATTTGAATGTTAAACATGGTTAATTTTGATGGAATGGTATGCACTTAAGGTTTACACTACTGGATGTTAAATTTGAAAAAACAAACAAACGTTTATTTCAAAATGTGTTTTCCCGTGGTATAGGTAAGTTTTATGGGCTGCGTAGGTCCTTTGGAAAAGTCCATCAGAGCGCACGGCAATCCAGAGCAATCTTCTGCATTACTCTACTCTGGCCGTCTTCGCGCTGACATGGAGGAGTCCAGGGCGCCATGTCTTATGAAGGTACGGGGTGAAGACAGAGCTGCTCCTCACCCCGAGGTCTGTGCACCTCCTCTTTATGTTGCTCTGTGTCCTCAGGTAGATTTTCTCATGTGGCTGAGGAGCAGTGCTCAGCCAAGCATCGTTTGTGGATCTGCACAGCTCTTGCCTTGTACGTCTTCTCTCTTCCTACTCCGTGCAGGACACGAAAGGTGCTTTGGCTTTTCCGAACAGTAATGTCCATCGTGTCGGTTCAGGGAACTAATGCAATCTGATCAGTTTCTTGCTCTGTGCCATGGCCTGCAGATGCCAGGCAGCAAGCTGGGAGCATTCAAAGGGCATTTTGTTTCTTCTTTCTCAGCACCGTGGCCTTGTGCTCCCTTTAGACTGGAGTGGGACCCTTGTCTCACATGTCTTGTTCTGTTTTCCAGCTGCTTATTACGGCACGTTAAATGTGGCTCTGGTTTTCCTATTTTCTTCCAGATCAATTGTCTTTGGTGACATTTGGCACCTTTCTCTTGTTTAGTTCAACATTTTGACTACTGGTAAGACAGATGAGTGAAAGGTCAATAACTCATAAGGTCCAGTACATGAGCACAGAAGAGATGGGGAATCTGAGCAGGGGATGTTCTACACAGGGGTTGGAGAGGGGCTCCTCAATGCACCTGTTCTTGGAATGGTGATAGAACCTTGTTACATCTCTATGTCCTGTTGCCAGCCCACCAGCTGTGCTTATTAAAGGTCTCTAGGTATCAGGCATCAACCCGGGAGAAGTGGGGTTGACACATCCCACAGGACTCCATAAAAGATATTTGAATCTCAGGAATAGCCACTCGTGCTATTCTCTCAGAACTGAGCTAACGATATTTTTTTTAACTCTATTCCAAACACTTCATTTTCTGCCTCTCTTCACAAGTAAGAGAAGTTACAGGTTGAAGAGCTGGCTAATGATTCTGTTCCACATCACCGAACTACCTCAGAGGAAACGAAAATGCTGTAGATCGCGATTACTTATCCAAAGAGTATATGGAGTTTTACAAATACATTTTTAGTGCCTGGATGAATCTGTTGATACAATCATTACTTTAATCTTTTTCGTCTCAGTAAGAAGTCTGCTGGGGTGTTCTACATCACACATACAGTCAGTTGCACAGAGATTGTGAAGACTACGACTTTCAGGACTGATCCACTGGTGGGAAGAAAGCAAACATTATACAGTAGTTTTCATTAAAAATGTAATGTCTTGCAAATCACATATGCAGAGACATATATAAAGCAGGAGCACCTGGTTAGTAAGTCATAGGGGGAATGTGAATATTTCCAGACCTAGTTCAAGAAGTATGACCCTGCAAAGATCTGACAGGACTCCAGTATGTGCCTTGGAAATTACTACTCACTACCTTTCTTGCAAATGTATGTACTCTGAGTTGTGAAGTAGCTATTTACATGCTTTTAAAAACATCATATCTCTTTTTAATAACCCCAAAAGAGTATGTAATGGCTTAATAACACATGTGATTGTAGAATATGCAACATGATGTTTCTAACTATAAGAAGCATAAAGTTGGAAATGGCAATTTTACTTTTATAAGTTCTTTGTATTTCTATATCAGTTATAATGTTGAGAAGTAAAAAAAATCATATCACAAATACTGTATGGGTGAACAACAAAATCTCTTTTAAGTATTTTGAACCTTTATTGCTTTAAATTCTAGAATTAAAACTACACCATCTTCTCTCTGTGCAGAAAGCTATATTTTTAAACCCCACTTACCCAGTATTCCGTGAACTCTTTATAGCAGTTTATTATGCTGCTTTCCCAGGTGCTGTGCTTACTTATTTATTCATTTTACTGCCACTGCATGCTTGGGCATTTTCAGTTTGATTAACATTAGTATGAAAGATTCTAGACAAATGTCTGAAATGCTTTCTCCAGGGTAGACAGCTAGTTGTCTATGAGTATATACTATTATCTCATTGTCCTTGTTTTATTTTGTATTCCCAACTAACTGCCATGGCCAACAGCCTTTTTATATATTTGTTAGCATTTGACACTCTTATATTAACATAGATTTTAAATGTATTGTTATTTTAAAATTGTGTGTACATTTGGAATAAATGCCTGAATGACAAATAGAATTTCCTCCCATTCTATGTACTGTATTCTCTCTCCTGCTCTTTCATTTGTGTGTAGGTGTGTGTGTGTGTGTGTGTGTGTGTGTGTGTGTGTGATGAAAATAAATTCCTAGTATGTTGTGGTTAACTTGTCTATAATGATTGGAAAGTTTTGTGATTTAGATAATTTTTCCAATAAAGTAACATACTTATTCTTTTATTATAGTTTTAGGCCTTTATTCCACTTAAGGTTGATTTTTATATGTGGTCTGAAATAACGATCTAATTTAGTATTTTTCCCATATGAGCATGAAACTGCCCTAATTTTATTTTTTTTAAGTCAGACGTACAGGTTATCCAATTGCCTTTTAAGTACCTATGTTTATACTCATGGATTAGTGCTGTGTCCAACCTCCATGAAGAAAGCTGTAGTAGGTGTCATTAATGTACAGATCCATACTTGGCCAAACTACTGAGAATAAGTGATAGTGGAGTGCTGGACCTGAAGTGAGACAGCTTCAAGTGTCAGGGAACCTCATGGAAGAGGAAATGGGAGAATGCAGGATTCAGAAGATGGGGTATGTGAACCAAAAGGATGCCTCCTGGACATGACATATCCTTTCCATTCAGAAACTCTCTGCAGCAATTGCTTTTCTGCACAATACCCTCACAAGATTGGGCCTATGAACATTTCAACAGGTTTGGGGAAGAGCCTATGAAGGCCCACCCCTCCCTGAGAGACTATTGACAGTCAATAGCTGTTGGTGGAGGGAATATTTATTTTCTTCAGTAGTATAACCACTAACAAGTTGCCCTCACTCCTCTATGTAATTTCTCACCCATACTTGGTAGACTTAAAGGTAAAAGGCACACTTACTAACAAGAGAAGAGAGGGGTATTTTAGTCACTGTTCTATTTCTATGAAGAGACACCATGATCAAGGCAACTCTTATAAAAGAAAGTATTTAACTGGTGTTTTGATTACAACCTCAGAGGTTTCTATTATCATCATGGTGGGAAGCATGGCAGCAAGCATGGATTTGGAACAGTAGCTGAGAGCTATGTTATGATCTTCAGGCAGAGAGAGAGAGAGACTGGGCTTGGTATGGGCTTTTGAAATCTTAAAGCCCACCCCTACCTAATGACATACTTCTTCCAATGAGGGCACACCTCCCAATCCTTCTAATTCTTCCAAATAGTGCCACTCCTTGGCGATTAAATATTCAAACGTATGAAACATTCCTATTCAAACAACCATGAGCAGTAAAAGCAGAGGATGGGTGCAGATTTTCCTCTTCTCTTGGCTTGTAGATATGTGCTGTGTTTATATTACACCATTGTTTTGCATGTTTCAAGTGAGAGATGTACACATCACAAAGCATTGTTTTACTTCCCAATAAAAATTTTATCACATAAATTGGTTCCGTCACAAGCAAAATAATTAAATTAATATGCAGTAAGATTATTTGCCATACATGTCTGACAATGTTAAAAAGCTATAGCCAGCTTCTTCCCATTGGTGTTTGCGTTCAGTCACTGATTCTGTTTCTTATTTTCAGACCTTTAGACCTTGAAGGTTTTTATGCTTCTCTTTCTTATTAATATTTATAATGAATAGCATGTAGATGGTGTGGTTTATCACATTCTGAAACATTTAGCTTATTTCTATTTTATTTATGTTTATATAATTATAGTTTTATAATATTTATTTATATTTTATATAATTATAAAATTATACTATTTATTAGAGAACATATTCTACTTTTTTCATGCCTGCCTTTATCTTTGTTGAATGTTTTACTTGTTTACTTGCATTTTCAAACTAATTTTCTAGTCTTCCCATGTCTTCCCATAACTGTTTGAAATTTATGTACTCTGTTTCTTTTCTGTTAAATGATTATTCTAGTAATTAAAAATGCATTCTTGACTTCCCAATGTTTAAATTTAATTGCATACTAAATTGAATTGTATGCTAAATTTAATTGTAAACAAAGCAACTTAAACTACTCTAATTCCATTTCCTCTTCTGACACACACTACAGTTTTGTATTCTAGTTTTATCCTTTTTATCTTTGCTAAGATGGTTTTTTTAAACTCAGGGTCTTCTTTGTTCTTGCTTCTTGTATCTGAGCTTGTCTTCCTAATATTTGAAGTGAATGCATTAGGGTTTACTTTAGTGCACATGTGCTAGTAATTTATTCAATCACTGTTTTGTATGCAAATATCTTTTTTTGCAATATTTGTGAAAGGTGCAGAACTCTGGGTGCCAGAATACACAGCAATCTAATGTCCCATAGTTCCACTGTCTCTAGAGCCAAAGTTGTCAGATGAACATTTCGAGGTTGCAAGGTGATCTTCAGTCTCTGGATGATGACAAGATTTTCTGTTTGGTTGTATCACTTTATAATTTCACTGTGACGTGTGTGTGTATATATATATATATATATATATGTATATATATATATTTCTTGAATTTATATTGCTGAGAATGTGTTGGATTCCTTGCATATGTAGTATTGTGTTGTGTGTGTGTGTACACATATACATAGATATGCATGCAGGTGTATGTGTACCCAGAAACCAGAGGATAACCTCTTGTGTCATTCCTCAGCAGCTGTCCACCTTTTTTTTCTTTTTTTCTTTTTCTTTGTTTGCTAAGACCGCTAGTCTTGCTGGTTAGTGAGGCCTAGGTGTCTACCCTTTCTACTTCCCTAGTGTTGGGATTATGTAAGTACATACCATCCATTCAAAGATTTTTTAACATGGGTTTTAAGGATTGATTACAGATTCTCATGCTTGTAGAAACAGCTTTTATGGATTGGACTATCTGCCCAGCTATTGTGTTGTCTGTTTTGTTAGTTATAAATCGTCCAAATTGGCATGAAAAATATTGACCCTGATAACATTAGATCCCAATTTCTAGGCATTTGTGGGAAGCTGTTCTGTAGGTATTTCTGTTTGGGAGTTGAAGCGGTTGTGTTCATCTACCTGAGAAGGGCACCACGGAGAGCCTGGCTGTCTCAAGGGCGGAGCTGCAGGTGGTTGATGGTTTTTGAGGGGAATATGCTTCAGGGGCGTCCACTGTAGGCAACTACTCAGCTCTTATCCAATGTGTTGCCAGGCAACACCTGGGTGGAACTGCTCCTTTGGTCTGTCATTGATAGTCTGTCCGGGATGAATAGGAGTTAGTCACATATCCCAGAAAAGGTTAATACAGAAACACTTTTAACATTGTGTAACACAGACAGACCATCTGATTGAAGTGCGAGCATCACCTTCACTGATATCTTGTCTAGGGCTTTCTTCATGGCTCTGACCCTGGTCCATGGTGCCAAAGCCTCAGATTCTCTCCATGACCCTGCTAGTCCTGGAATTTCTGGAACAACTGAAGCTACACTTTCAACAATGGCCTTTACTGGCCTGTTGCTGTGCTCAGCCTCAGCTGCTCTCCATGGCCCCTTTGCGCCTTCAAAACCAGCACAAATGACACTGCCAAGTTCTGCATGAGATGCAGCCTTCCAGGCCACAGCTTTTGTGTGTTGACCCAAAGAAAACATGCTCAGAAAATTTCACCTCAGTGATGTGCCCTTCTCTTAAACACTGGTAATTTTTCAGCCCCAAATGACTAGCACCTATTGTCTCAGCAAAGCAAACATTTACTACCGTGGTTCTGGTCTCTCATTAGCAGCCAGTTCTTCTGCTCCCGCTAAGCAGAACCACAGATTCTCAGTTCAAAGGAGCACGTAAATAGTCCTGATTCCCTATGAAATGTCATAAGCCAAGCCTCCACCTTCTACCCTGCTCTCAGAATTCCCTCTCAGCACCCAATGGGCATTTTAGCCAAACGTTCCAAAGTCCTTCTACATTCCTCCTTAAAACACATACTCAGAACTGTCAAAGCAAAGTCTTACTCTGGGTGCCAATTTATGTCTTAGTTAGGGTTTTTATTGTTGTGATAAAACACCATGGCCAAAAATGACTTGCATTCATTTCATTTTATAGCTTGAATTCATCATCTGGGAAAGTCAGGCCAGGAACTCCAGGAGTTCTGGAGGTAGGAACTGGAACAGACCATGGAGAAGTTTTGTATACAGGCTTGCTCGGCCTCTTCCATAGCACCCAAGACCACGTTTCCAGGGGTAGTAGTGCTGGGTCCTCCCACATTTATCAGTCTAGAAAATATTCAATGGACTTTCCCACAGGCCACTCTGCTGAGGGTACGTTCTCAAACTGAGAATCTCCGCTTCCAAAATGACTCTTGTTTATGCCAGTACATTTTTATAATAAATTTTCCTCAAATTCACTAGCTTAAAGCAGCAATTATATATTATCTTATAATTCCAGAAACCCAGGAATCTGAGAGTAGCTTAGCTGGGTGACTATGGTAAAGGATCTCACCCAGGGCTTCAGCCAAACGGCTGAACAGGGAAGACACCATCATTTACATCTTCTCACAGGCTGAGATTACTCAGTCTCGGTTGCCAGCAGAAGGTTTCTGGTTAGAGCTGAGAGTTCTGTCACAAGCTTATACACAGTCTATACTCATTGCCTATGCATGTCTTTGCAGATAAGAAGTGGCTGCTCAGCATTAGCTGGCCAATGAATGGGGACAGATTTGTAAAAGTTATCAAAGAGACAAAGAACACTTTTAACTTCCCTTAGTCTGGTTCGTAGTTGTTAATATTCATCTTATAAAACTTTACTGTGATTGCATGCTGAAAATACTAATGATAAGAGGCAGGTTTCTTATAAATTACTTCATGATAAAAAATACATACATTGCCTCCCTTGCCTCAGGCCTTATCCCTAGGATGCAGTGATGAAAGGCAAGTCAAATGTTCTACATGAGTAACCAGAACTCCACAGCTGAGAAATGAGGCAAAAATAGTTTTTGTGTGCAGCAGTTTCTCCTCTTCTAGAGACATCTCCTTGGATATGTATGGACTTGAGGGGCCAACTCAAACTTTCTGGTATATGTAAATAAAACATCTTTAAGGGATGGAGAGCCCTGCCTGCTCCAACTTAAGGTGCTTTCAAGTTCTGGTCTTTGTTTCTTTTGACATGTAAATATTAGGAAAGGCAGCCCTGAGGCCATCCTCCATATTAACCCAGGTGGCCATTCATCCATGGCCCTGGGCAGCACGGCTTCTCCAGAGATAAGACACGCTGATCACCATGTGCATCAGTGCTATCTGGAGACTTGCAGCTGGAGAGCTGAGCTGATGAGTGGGGAAATGTTTTTGTGAGACAGGAAGTCAAATATTTTCTTTGGAGACATGCTTTTAGTCCTCACTGGGGTAATGAGTTTCTTCCCTCATGGCGTCTTTCTCTCGGCCTGAGGAATGTCTACTCTCCTGCTTTGGCCTGAAATGTATGCTTTGCTATAGATGTTGTTCTTTCTCATTCCATAATTTCTTGGAGACTCTCTCTTACACACACATACAGAGAAAGAGAAAGAGAGAGACTTACCCTTTCTGCTGATAAATGGCAGGGAAATATTGTTTTTCTTCTGAAATTTGTAAGAAGAATGAAATGCTCATAGGCACAACAATGAAAAGAACTTTTTCTTTGTCAAATAAACCATTTCTTGAATTCCAGGTCAGTCACAATACAAACAGATTCCTTTCTAGAATGTTAGATGTTCATTACAGAAACTCCGTACATTTCTCAGCTTTTGCTGGAACAGTGTGATGCTGTGTAACAAGCAAGACCACAAACCTTAATGGCTTATAAAATGGGCATCATTTATGCCTAGGTATATGATGTTCAAATAGAACAAGAATTTTAGGTCTATGGGCAAATCTGTGGGGGTGGTTTTCTTGATTATGATTGATCTGAAAGGGCCCAGGCCCCTGTGGGGGACTGCCATCTCTTGGCAGGTAGTTCTGGCTTGTATAAAAAAGCAAGCCAAGAAGAGCAAGCCAGTAAGCAGTATTCCTTCACAGCCTCTGCTTCAGTTCCTGTCTCCACCTTCCTGATTTTTCGTTATGATGGACTGTTAGATATAAGATGAGATGATCTCCTTGTCATCGAGTTCCTCTTACCCATGGTGTTTATCCCAGCCATGGGATGCAGAGAAGGAGGACTCTTCGGTTTGGCTGGAGTCGTCTGAGCTTGGATTTCACATAATTTCTTATTCTATAAAAGAGTTAGCAACATGTAACATGTTACTCTCATGGCATATGGCAGAAAAACAAAAGCAGAGATAGATGCTGTTTCTTAGAGTCTTGCCACAAACCCACCCCACTGTCATGTTTCTCTGCTTTTTCTGGCCAGAGACATTATCTCCTGTTTTCTCTGCCCCTCACAGGAGACAATTCATAGAGTCATGTAAAGAACATGGGTCCCTCATTTATCTAAGAAGAACGCTTCTGCCATACTCAGGTGAGCCAGATTAAGGCATGATAGCGGTCTGCTTGCTCAAGTTACAAGGGGACATTTGGAATTAGTCTTTGTCATACATGGCAGAGAAATACAACAAAGCAAAGCTGATGAGCTGTTCTTCAAAAGCATGTGTTTCCCCTTTCTCACAGTGGTGCTTTACCAAGGAGGTATGCATGTGAGAAAGTGTGCATTTCCCACTATTGTCTTATTCCAGATGTAGCCACATGAATTTCACTAAATTTGCATGAGCACAAATGTATATTACCTCTGTTTTGAAATGTAGAAATGTCTTCTCTCCCCATCCTAGCAACAAGCAGAAGGTACTGTACAGCCAAGAGATGGGCTCTCTTGCAAATTGGAAATGAGCAGGCACTCTTCAGGGAGAGGATAGGCAAGAAGGGCTTGTTTTCATCTAACGTGATGCCCTGAATCAAGTATATCAGGATTATCTTTAAATGAACTTGAGGAAGTCATTTAACCCTGAGTCTTGGTTTCTGTCTGTGCAATAGAAATAGGACAGTGGTTTTGCAATGTTATACATGATCTGCAGGTACAGCATTGGCATATAATTCATATGCAATTAATGCCCATTATTGTTATTGAATTTATTTCTGTCTAGGTCAGGTTAAGAAATCCAGCTTCTGGGTACAGGCTACTCTCAGGACTAGACAGAGAATGGAAGAATGAAAGCCTAGAAATGATTGAAGAAGGTGTCTCTGCAAAGGGCAGGGGATGAGGAGCTCAAAGGACATGGAGCTAGTTCTATTTCTGTAAATCCAGAGGGCTTTGTAAAGGACAAAAGTCAGAACTTGCCCTGCCAGCAACTTAATACTCGAGCAAACTCTGAGCAGCTATTCTGTCCTTTCCTTCCCAAGTTCCCACAACACTAAGTAACTACCAGGAAGCCACACATGTGAGCAATCTTGTTTACTTTGCTTTGGTTTTGATCATCATGAAGGAAATCAAGAAAGACAATGTGATTTTAAAAGACAATCGACAATCATAGGATAAGGTCTATAAAGAGTCTGAGAGTGGTAGTTCAGGCCACAGTAAATGGTTTTTGGATCTGGCACTGAGAAGAAGCCTATGCCTGCTTCCTAAAGGAGACTTCAGACCACATAGTGTGAGCTATTTATCAAAGGCAGATGGGAGCCACAGGCCCATTTGTGCCAGGGAGGCTCTTACACACATGAAGGACTGAGTTCTACTTGGAGATCAATTAGGCAAAGTTAAAAATTCCTTTGAGAGAACATATGGAGTCCCTGAACCGTGTCCAAACATCGAAGGCTTTGTAGCATAGAGGATGTTTAGTGCTGTCTTCCCCTTCGTCTTCATTTTAATGTGGTCTTTTCTTTCCCTATTATTGTCAGTTATCACACCATAAGTTAGGTTTTCTGAAACAATTTTCCGTTTGTTTCATTTGGGTGAACTCCCTTCTCCATGTAGGCTGAAAAGTCTCTGTCTCTCTCTCTTTCTCTCTCTCTCTCTGTGTGGTGTGCTTGAGGGGTTTGGGTGAGGGATCTTTTTTCACTACAATTTTAGAAGTCTCCAAATGACAAACCAAAGTTAAACAGCAGGAGTTTACTAAAAAAAAAGACTAAATGCAATGAGTTCTCAGTTACAGTAGTTGAGGGCATTCTGCATTTTACCTATAGCAAAAATGGGTCAGATTTGAGCTTCTCATGTAATTTTAAAGGTCTCTTAAAGATGTAAATTCAGAATTTACATTTCTGGTTATCCTACCCTAGTGGACATAAGTAGCTAAGTAGCTCACTAGGTATAGTGGCTTCCTATGTAAATCTGTGGAAGTAAAAGAAAGTTAAATGGAAGCATTCCTGGCTCTTGACTTTATGTATAAATAGCACATGAATAGCACTGGAATCAATAGTTTCAAAATTGTTAGTGACAAGTATTAAAAAATATTTTAAAGATTTCAGTTTAAGGCATTCCACTTGAACACAAGCCACATCCTTTAATGAAGCCCGACAGAGGATGATTTTTACATGAGATATTTATGTAAAAGCAGAATAAAATGGTTGAAGATGATAGTGAGCTCTGACCACAGCATTCATACAGCTTGGATTTTACTGTCTCGGTTGCATGTCTCATCTTATTTACATTTCCTTAGGAAAAAATGCTTGGTTTAGAAGACAAGAGAAATTCATTTTCATAATATGAAAGTTCTTTGGAAAAAAAAAACTTTCCAACTGACACATAGTCCACACTTCCAATTCTCTTTCAGTGTTAAATTATCTCTTACTTCAGTGGCACTAAAACAGACATATTGAGAGTCACTCTGATTAAAGAGGGGTGATTGCATTAAATTTCACCTCAAGGTTTTTGAACACAGTTTTAGGGACCAATGAACACAGATTTGTATCTTGTGTTGACTCTTTAGGTGACAGAATTTAGTATACCCATAAATGGAACACTGGACACTCTGAACCAGTTATCCACCAACAGCCAGTTTATGGCACTCACA
Source organism: Pachyuromys duprasi (assembly GCA_028658305.1). Classification (NCBI taxonomy): domain Eukaryota; kingdom Metazoa; phylum Chordata; class Mammalia; order Rodentia; family Muridae; genus Pachyuromys; species Pachyuromys duprasi. The sequence continues at coordinate 60,444,749 of CM053764.1, forward strand.
GTCCCTGCTGAGACTGTGAGAAAATAAACTATGACCTGCAAAGATGATAGACAATTGCTATAACGATGACCACAAGGATATAAGATTCTTTCAAGGTTATGTGTCCACAGAATGAGTGCTAGGAGCCTTTAGATAAAATGACCCATACTTTGGATACTTTCTGTCAATCTCAGGTGCTTTATGATGACTGAAGTTGGAAGGAACAGATACCAACAGTGATGAGGACACTGGATTTGATGTTGGAGAGAATCACTTAAATGGAAACCAGAGGTGTTAGAAACAAGTCTGTGCTGACAAAATAAATACACAGAGAGAGCTGGCTTTGTGCTCACAAAAATCTCTAGCTATTGATCAATGCAATAGTTGTAAATTTCTTAGCTGATTACAATTAGCATGGTTTTCCCCAAAGAACAATAATGGCCTCAATTGAAAAGTCTATAAACAAGTTGGTTTGGACATTTAAACATGGCTCTTAGCTATGCAAATAATGAAGTTATGTCTTTCAAAAGCCAAACTAAATGAGCCATTCTCCTTCCCTTTGCTGCCTTATTTTCTCAGATGTTTAACCCACACCAGAGACATTTATAGGGAAGTTTAGTCATTTGATTCTTTTTGTTATTCTGCAAAGAAAATTAATTTTATAGTTTTTTCCCATTGTCTTCTGCCAAGCTTGTATTAAAATAAGGATGGTACTATTTAAGATTTCCTTCTGTCATGTGAGACTAATTGGTCTAATTCATTATGTTAAAAAAACTATATGGGCTAAGAGACAAACGAGGTAATGTATTTTGAACACTGGTGTAATTGCTAATGGGATCTAATGTGAGTAAGCCACTGTAACTCAAGCATTTCAGTATGATGGATATGTTACACTTTAGTGAGGGGGAAGCTGGAGGAAGCCACAGCGTCAGTGAGCAGTGCACTCAGAGATGAAAAGAAAGAGCAAGATGCAAGGGAATTTAAATGAAATATTCCACTTCACATTTAACTTTTTTGATGTGTGGTATTTTTCTTGCACACAAGAAAATTGTGTTGGAAAAGGTTGGGATAAATTGTTAGCTCATGACCAGCTACTGCTTTTAATGGCCTTTGGATGATGTCAGAAGCACATTTGTTTAAATATAGTATTTCTAAGAGGAAGGCTGTTCCAGCAGAGCCAAGATCCAGAGAAACTGATGGTTTACTTCTTATAATTGAAAGGGTTCACTTTCAACTGTGCAGTGACAGACCTGAGATGGTGATTTTAAAATAGTGTGCGGTTGGTATACTCAACCAGACAGAGACACAGATGCAGGAGGTTCTATGCCTATATAGTTAGAAAGAAAGAGAAAATGTGTATGGATTGACAAAAGACACCAAAAGAAGGAGTGTTTGTTCCCAATATGGGAAACGAAAGAAGATATTCTGAGAAGACTATAATGTGTAAAGCCTGTGAGGACTAACAATCTCCTGTGATTGTCAGAAAAAAACATTCACCATTTTGCATATGGTTATCATCAGTGACAACTGAGTACTTAAGTATAAAAGTAGGATCCAATAGGTATGATCTCGAATACAGCATGAACCAACCTAATCCCAATTAGTGTCTAATCCCAATTTGGGGGATTATTTGGATTTAATGTGAGTTTTAATCCAAGAAACTTCAGAGCCCAGGTAGGATGCAGTGTTTGGAAAATATTGACTATATGTTCTGGTTTTGTTTCCATTGCTATGTAATATACTTGCTCAAAAACAACTTAGGAAAGGGAAAAGGATTTGTTTTAGCTCACAGTTCCGTGTCATAGCCCATCATATCAGGGAAGTCAAGGTTGCATCCTGAAGCAGCTGGGCATGCATCCACCATCGAGAGCAGAGAGAAATACATGCATGCTAACTTTTTTCCAGCTTGCGTTCACTGTTCTTCTATAATCCAGTAGCCAGATTCAGAGTGAAACCACTCACTTTGAGGATTGGTCTGCCCATATCAATGAACATAATAAGGAAAACAGTCTCACAGAAAAATGCCACAGCCAACCTAATGTCAACAATTCCCCAATGACTCTCTTTTCCCAGGTAATTGTTAGCTGTGTCACATTAACAATTAAAACTAACCATCACAAATCAAGGGTGAAACTAAGATAGTCTTGTGAATATTGTGCGTTCACCTTCTGACTCATAGATCTTATCATCAGAATAAGTTCTTAAGGTGCAAAAAATAAAAATCCCAGATATCAGTGTGGACAGGCTTGGTATTGGGGTGAAGGCTGTGGTAAAGATATGGTGAAGAAAAATTGCAAAGACAAGGACTGGGACAAGGGCAGGTGATAAAGGGCTTGCTGTACACGAACCAGGACCCATGTTTGCTCTTCCAGTCCACATAATAAAAAGTTATGCGGTGGCTTGAACTTGTAATCCCTGTGCTAGGGACGTTGACCTGGGGCTTGATGACAAATAAGCCAAGCCTAATTGGTGAGCTCCAGATATCTCAAAAAAAAAAAAAAGATACATCAAAGTAAATGGGTGGGTGGGTAGCATTTAAGGAATAAAATGTAAGGTTGCCATTTGACCTCTATATGTGTGTTTGTACATGTGTTCTGACACACACACACATATGCACGCAAGCACACACTGCCAGATACACTATCTTGTAGATAAGACACCTTGCCTGCCTTCTCATTGTTACTTCCTATGGCGGGTTGAATGAGTGATGTGCTAGGAGGCTTATATATTTGAGCACGAGACATTGTAGTGCTGTTGATAGAGGGATCGGCTGGAGGAAGTTTTGCACTGGTGGAGAGCTTTGAGAGTTTCTGGTCTTGACCCATTTCTTGAATGCTCTTGCTGCTTCCTGTATGTGGATAGAAACTAATTAGCTAGCTTCTGGCTCTTGCTGCCTTGCAATGACAAACTCTGGTTTTGGAACTATAAGCCAAAACATATTATTTTATATTCTACTGTTGGTCACTATATTTTAGCACAACAACAGAAAAGTAACCAATACAGAAATAGGTACCAGGCAAGCAGACTGTTTCAGTGAACAACCCCAGCATGTTGTTCTGTAGAGGAATGTGAAAGACTCTGGAAGTCTAAAAGAGAAAAGCCACTGAATATGCTAAGCAGAGCTTTATGTGCTGTTATGGTAGGATTCTGAAAGACAGAAATGTTGAGAGTAATAGTGAGGCCCAGCTTATGAAATTTCAGGTAGGAGGAGGGGCCAAAGATTATTATGGGCAACTGGGTCAAAGTACATTCTTGTGATATTTTGACAAAGAGTCTGGCTGGATTCTGGCTATGTCCTAAGAAATTGTCTGAGGCTAAATTAAAAATTAATACCCTAACTTTGGCACAGGAAATTCCAAGACAGCCTATCACTAATTCTGTGGATGATTATTGATTATTACTCTTATGCAAGTCTACAATGACAAAGAGCAATATGTGGGTCAGAAAGAAATGAAAAAAAGATGCAGCTTGAAGAGGAAAAGATCACAAAGACGTTTAATGTTACTGGAAAGTCACGTTTTAAAAAAGAGCCAGTAATTACTGAGGACATTAACACCTTCAGCTGGAACTCTTGCTCTCTATTAGTTAGGTAGAACGGGTTGTCTTGTGGCAACACCCAACCTGTCATTTGTTTTTGATGGGCTAGTGCTTTGGAATCACTGACCTACATTTCTACCTCTAGTCAAAGTTACATCTATCTTACATTTAAAAAAAATGATGTCAAAACCTCTTGATTTGTCCAATATTCAATGAACCCAGCAAAAGGTCACTTAACAACAGGAACCAAACACATTTCCTGACCTTTTGGTTTTAGATATGATCATATAACTATTTTTTTAAAAAAGCCGGGAGAGTGAGGAGTTCGTCTTATAGAAATAAGACGTGTTTTGCTTTTAAGCACTGTCTGCTTTCTGTCCCCCTTTTCTTCTCTTTCTTGTTCCAGGATGCACTGGCATCTTTTTTACTCAGACATCTTTCAGAACTATAGAACCACCCCCTCCACCTTGAAATTCTCACCTCTGCACTCTTATCTAGACTGACCTATTCCTTCCAGGGTCAGATGTCTACACCAGGTCGCTGAAATTGACCAACATTTCTGGGTCCTCCCATCTGGACATGGTGGTGGGTATTTTCATTCTTCTCTCCTGGAGAGCCTGGAAACCACTGTACTTGCTTCTTTTTCTTCTTCTTGGAGTTTATGATGCCAGAATTTATTTATTAAGCTGTTTTTTCTGTTTGGATTATTCTGGTCTCTCTGAAATTGTGGGAAATTGTCAGAATTTTGGGGGATGGTGGCTTACCCCTATAATCCTAGCATTTCTGTGATAGGCACAGGAAGATCATAAATTGTAGGCTAGCCTGGGCTACATCTTGAAAACTTTTCTCAAAAAATTACCAAGTTAATTGAGGAAAATGTGTAGTTTTTCTGAATAAATGTGTGTGTGTGTTTTCCATTTGAACTGGCCGTGACATAATTTCTTTCAGCCTTTCGTGTTTCTATATTATATCACTTCTAGGTCACATGATTCAATTAATACTTATTCTACTTTCTATGTTTATGTACTTGTTCATATGTGTGTATGTGCACATGTATGGGTGCATGTGTCCAGGTGTAGAGGCCAGAATTGCACGTGATGGTGCTTCCTGAATCACTTTCTGCCATATGTTGTGAGACAGTGCCTTAACCAGACTAGGCTTACTGGGACCCCTCTTCACCTCCCCAGCAGTGGGTTTGTAAGCCCTTGTAGCTATGCCTGGGTCTGTTACTTGGGCTGTGGTGATTAAACCTGTGTCCTGTTGCTTGTCTAGCATTTGTCAACTGAACCACACCCCAACCCTACTTCTATTTCTTTTACTTCTACTTCTGTCTGTAGAGGGTTTGGAATGGACTAGGTGCTTTTCTGTATTGGTAATAGTAATTTGTTAAATCTAAAATTTTAACTGTTGTTATTGGCCCTTCAAGATTTTCTCCTGCTTTTGGTCTTCTTGCGGGTAGCCATCTGTATGAAACTGAATTGTGTTCCTCCAAAATACATTGTTTTGGCTAGTTTTTATATTAACTCCACATAAGCTAGAGTCATCTGAGAGGAGGGAGCCTCAGCTACAGAAGAAGCCTCTATAAGACCTGCCTGTAGGCCAGTTTGAAGGGCAATTTCTTTTATTTATTTATTTATTTATTTATTTATTTATTTATTTATTTATTTATTTATTTTTATTCAATTTATTCCTTTTGTTTTTAAATTTTTATTTATTTTTTAGTTAATTATAGTTTATTCACTTTGTATTCCAGCTATAGCCCCCTCCCTTGTTCCTTCCAATACCACTCTCCTTCCCTCTTCTTCTCCTATGCCAACCCCAAGTCCACTGATAAGGGAGGTCCTCCTTCCCTTCCATCTGACCCTAGTCTATCAGGTCTCATCAGGACTGGGTGCATTGTCTTCCTCTTGGCCTGGTAAGGCTGCTCCCCACTCAGGGGAAAGTGATCAAAGAGCCAGCCCCTGAATTCATGTTAATATAGTTTTTGTTCCCATTACTAGGGAACCCACTTGGACACTGAACTTCCATGTGCTACATTTGTTCAGGGGTTCTAGTTTATCTCCATGCATGGTCCGTGATAGTATCAGTCTCAGAAAAGATCCCTGTGTTCATATATTTTAGTTCTCTTGCTCTTCCTGTGGAGGTCCTGTCCCTTCCAGGTCTTTCTATCTCCCGCTTCTTTCATAAGATTGCCTGCATTCTGCCCAAGGTTTGGCTATGAGTCTCAGCATCTGCTTTTATACCCCAAATTATACCAGGAAACTCCTACAGCTAATAAACACTTTCAGCCAAATGGCTGGATACAAAATTAACTAAAAGAAAAAATCAGTAACCCTCCTGTATACAAAAGACAAATGGGTTGAGAAAGAAATTAGGGAAATAATACCTTTCACAATAGCCACAAGGACATAAAGTACCTTGGAGTAACTCTAACCAAGCAAGTTAAAGACTTGTATAAAAAAAAAACTTCAAGTCTCTGAAGAAAGAAATAGAAGATATCAGAAGATAGAAAGATCTCTCATGCTCATGGCTAGGCAAGATTAGCACAGTAAAAATGGCCATCTTACCCAAAGCATTCTTCAGATTCAATGTAATTCCCATCAAATCACCAACACAACTCTTTACAGACATTGAAAGAAAAATTTTCAACTTCATATGGAATAACAAGAAAGCCAGAATCACTAAAACAATCCTCTACAATAAAAGATCTTTTGGAGGTATCTCCATCTCGAGCTGTACTATAGAGCAACAGTAGTAAAAACTGCATGGTACTGGCTTAGAAACTGGCTGGTGGATCAATGGAATCGAATAGAAGACCTATAAATTTATTCACTTTGTACCCTAGCTGTAGTCCCCTCTCTTCTCCCCTCTCTATCCCACCTTCCCTCTCTCTTCTCCTCCCATGCCCCTTCCCCAGTCCACTGATAGGGGAGGTCCTCCTTCCCTTCCATCTGACCCTAGACTATCAGGTCTCATCAGGACTGGCTGCATTCTCTCCTGTGACTTGTTAAGGCTACTCCCCACTTAGGGGGAGGTGATCAAAAAGCCAGCCACTGAATTTATGTCAGAGACAGCCCCTGTTCCCCTAACTAGGAAACCCACTTCGACACTGAGCTTCCATGTGCTATATCTGTGCAAGGGTTCTAGGTTATCTCCATGCATGGTCTTTGGTTGGAGTTTCAATCCCACAAAAGACCCCTGTGGAAGGGCAATTTCTTAATTAGTGATGGATATGAGAGAAACCATTCTACTAAGGATGGGCCTACCCTTGTGCTGGTGCTATAAAAATGAGGAATGAGCAAGCCATAAGGAGCAATGCAGTAAGCAGTACTCCCCCATGGCCTCTGCATCAACTCTTGCCTCCAGGTTTCTGCCTTGAGTTCTTGCCCTGACTTCACTCATTGATAGGCTGTAGCCTGAAAATGTAAGCCAAATAAACTCTTTCCTCTCCAAGTTGCTTTTAGTGTTTTATTACAGCGATAGAAACACTAAGTAAATTCACTAGAACATCACACATAGGATCTTTCTAGGTTTGATTAAGGTAGGAGTTGAGATAAAATCATATGGCTTTAGAGGGGTTCCTAGACCTAATGAGTGATACCTTCAAGAGACAGAAAACAATCCATGGAGATATGGAGAAGGTGATCTAAGAATTGGAGGTTATGTCTATGGGCTGAGAATCTCCTGACACTAAGGCTAATACTGTGGCACTTCCACAAAGCCTCTGTCGACACCCTTTAGAACTATGAGAATATAATTCTATTGTTTTAAGACATTCTGTTTGGGTGTGTGTATTTTCCTTTTTGGTTTTGGTGTGTCAACTATAAAGAGCAGGCTACTGTGGCTTAACAGTCTGAGAAGCCTATGGCTATGCCTTGGGTAAGAGGCTCTGGTGGTACTTGCACTTGGTTGACCCCCAATTTCTCCCCCCTCAAAGCTGTCTGAGACACAAACAAGACTATAGGCCAGCTACTTTTTAGAGAAGCAACATTCTTTTAAACTCTAATACACAGAAAAAAATCAATTATAGTGTAAATTCATCTCTCTCCTATCTAATCAACTGCCTCACAGTTTTGTGAAAATTCGATTGGTATACTTAAGATTTCATTGTTTCTGGTAACATATAAAAATTAAAAGCATAATCCAAAACCATTCCCAACATGCCTTTCTCAGGCATTCTTCAAGCATGCAGGTCCTCTATGCTCTGGCTAGCTCTAGGAACTCCAAAGTAGCAGGAAGGAAAATGTGGAATCCATACTGTCATTTTCTCTGTTTAATTTCTATTGCAGAATTTTGCTGTGTTCTTTGGGCATCTCCATTTCATTCAGTAATGAGTCTGGGGAATTGGAAACACGTGCTGTGCTTGCACTGTCAGGCAGGAGAAGAATTCTGTAAGTTTTCCCATGTGATGTTGCTTCTTTCCTCCCCACTCTCCTGTTCTACTTGTCGATCATATTTGTCCTTTGTTTTTAAGGAAGAATGGGATAACACTTAGCATTACTTCATTTCATTCCTGTTCAGGGTTAACTCATTCCCAATTTTTATTTTTAGCTTTTAAATTCCTACTCTTAAGTTTGTTGACAGGTTATAATGAAGTGCTTTAAATTATGATGATTTGGAGTTTTAGGCCATTTAGGGTAAATTATTAATGTGAAAGATAGAAGAGAAGAAAGCCTACCATTTATTTTTATTTTTGTTAACTCCCTATGAAGCACTTCGTGAGTAAATGTTAGGACAAAAGAGAAAAAGCAAAGAAATTTGCATTTAATAGTCTGTGTTTGAGCTTTCAGAAACAGCTTTGTTCCATTATTTTTGTTTCTTTCCTTTTGTGGGCACTGATTGCTGTCACACTGTTAGGCTAGCCCCATAATTCACTTAAATGAATGGTGTTGCATTCTGTTTTACTTGAAGGTGAAAGAGAAGCCAGCTGTAGGTACTGGTACCCTGACCATGCACTGTCACATCCATGTAATATATTGGTCTCTTTGTACATCATTTATTTTCTAGTCACTTTTCATCTGAGCCCCATATGTAACCACGTCATTTTTTTATTGGAGTATATTCATTATACAAAGTATTAGGCACCACAGAGAGAATTTCTTTCAATTATATAATGTATTCCTGATCATATTTACATTTCCCCTTCCTTCTCCAGGTCTCTCTTTTGCTCTCATGTAAGATTGTGTGTGTGTATGTGTGTGTGTGTGTGTGCGCTTGTGTGTCTTAGGATTCATCAACAAGGCAAATATTGCATATTTGATTTTCTGAGTCTGCTTGTTTCCTTGAATACAGCCTTCAGTTGCATCCAGTTCCAGTGAATGACCTCCCTCAGGGTAAACTGCTGTAAGACATCCAGCCTGCTTTCTTAACTTGGCTTATGGATAGTGCAGAAATAAACAGAGATATCTCTGTGGATTGTTGTCTTGGAGTCCTTTGGGTATGCAACAGGACTGGCATAGCCAGGTCATGTGCAGTTCTTTCTTTAGTTTTGTGAGGCACCTCTGAATTGAACTCCACTCTGACTGGAATGAATTTGCATTCCCAACATCAGCGGTTTCCTCCTCTCCTCCTTCTCAGTAGCATTTGTTGTTACTTGATTTGTGAAAGCCCTTATGACTGGGGTGACATGGAATCTCCATGTCTTTGTAGTTTTAATATGCATTTCCCTGTGGAGTCAGCATGAAATACTTCTTAAACCTGGATTACTGTTTCCCTAGCTCCTGGGTCAGTTTCCTTTTTATAATTGACAGTGATCCAGTTGTTAATTGAGTATTCAAAGTAGACATTTTCAGTGGATTCTAAATTCTTCATCCCAATTTTCCACTTCTAACTGGTCAGCAATAGCAGCCAATTCTACCTTTTAGATGTCACACAGGCCGTGTCTCTCTTCAATTCTGTTACACTTTTATTGGTTTGAATCCTATTACCTCTTGCATACTTTAGCAACAACCACTGTCTAACTTATTAATGACAGAAGGGTCTGAGAGCTCTTACCTTACTGGGCTCTTTCTCTCATCCACTGAGATACTTTATTTCAAAGTTGGCTTTGTGGAGAGATGACATGCTTTTCTAGATTTGTCAATATTCCCAAGAAGGTCTGGTCTCTGTACAGTCATGTTTGTCAACCTAGACTTTCTATATTTTGTGGCTTTACCTACTTGTGACATAGATTTCTGTTTTACTGGTAGTTGTGTTCCACACTTCACTTAAGCAAATAATGGCAATGCATTCCATCAGTGGAAAAACAAGGACATAGCAACTTCTGACACTAACTTTCAGATGAATTACTATAATTTAATGATATGGCCATTGCTTAAAGCTTTCTGCTTGTGAGAGGAGAAAAATGCCCAGATTTTGGTTTGGGTGCAACTCTTAGAGTTTAGCTTGAATGTCTGAATGAAAATTCCAAGAATATTTTCTGGAAATAGAAAATCAGGGTGAATAGTCTACCTGAATGGACCTACTCTGTAAGATCTGTGAAGTGTTTTTCTGTTGTTCCCAAATATGAAGGGGAGATGATTTTTGTATTGGGGACTTCAAAATTCTAAGTCCATGTGGATTATAACATGCTGATTTTGATGGACTAGTGTTTTCAGGTTGTACTTTTACTCTGCAAAGATTACCTCTAGTAAGACAGTTCTATATATTGCCTTACATTCGTGTTTTAAAAAGAAGAGCCTAAAATGATGGGAATAAATTTAATCCTATAATCTTCTAAACTTTGCACTGATTACAGGAAGAATGCTGAGTTTTTAAGTCAGATGTTGTTCTTAGCTAGCTGCATGACCTTGAACAAAGTAGCTTCTCTAGACTTGAGGGAGGGAAATAAAAATTTTTGTGGATCAAAGCATGAGCTGTGAGTTGATGGTATCAAAACAAACCTATAAGTAGTCAACTAAAGGAGAGAGGTTATAGCAGGGACAGACAAAATAAATCAAATCCGAAGGGTATATGGCATAGGTTTTGAAGCCTGGTAACAAGCAGGGCATCAGTGTTTGTGTAAAATACTATACTTTTAGGCAAAATCTCACCATATTTAGTGTTTTTGAAATTAATAGTGTTGTTTCAGACTAGGCAATAATTTTAGTTTTAGAAAATAGGATCGTTCTAAAGAGCACACACACACAAACACACACACAGAGTCCATGTCACATTCAAAATTATTATAAATTATATGCTGAAAATTCCATGGTTAGAGCATCATACACAAGAAACTCAAAGTGCAGTGTGTGTCCTTTTCTTGCAAGCAAGAAGGTGCTTTGGGGTGAAAAAGAAAAATTTTGAAATTACAATAACCTTTCTGCTTATATCTTTTTCTGATATTGGTGATGACTGTTTTATGGAGAATTAAATGAGTTCCAATTAAATATTCTTTACCAGAATGTCCATTAGAAAATGTAGAGCTGGCTGATGTTTAAACTGGTTATTTAATGCCATGTACTTTAAGATATCTCATTCTATTGTTACTTAAGGCATGGTTATGTAAGCTTGACACTTCACAGCATGACTTTAAAATGTTTGACCACATCACTCATATATAACATATATTTGTATATATGAATGAATATATATATATATATATATATATATATATAGACACAAATATATATATTCACACATTTACATTGAGGTTTTGGAATTTTTACCTCCCCCCCATATTAAAAAATGTATTTTCCCCCAATTCTCCTCCACAGTCCCTCAGTGAGGGGTGGTGCCTCATAAGACCCTTTCCTTTGCCTAATGAAATGGTGATGGGACCGACCTTGCAAAGGTCTTCTTCAGGTAACTATCGCTGCAGTGAGTTCATGAGTGCAATGGCCACGCCATGTCCGCCATGTCCAGGAGGGACTGTGTCACAGCACTCTTCCCTTTCCCTTCCCCCTTGCTGTGCCTTGGCCTGTGATAACTGCTCTGGATAGGAGTGCGCCCTCTACAGTAGCTGGTATGCATAGTTCTAACATGTCTGTACAAAACCTCAGAACCTGGTTTCCAGGAGAGCAAGGCTTTTTCTGTTTGTTTCATTGTTTGTGATTTTCAGATGTTGCTGACCTTCGGTGTCTTGCTTTCTGAGTGTAATCAAGATGTTTTGGTAGGAGAGAGCAATTTCGCAGAATGACTTTCACATGTACCTCGCTTATCTAGAAAAGGGAACTCCGTTCTCATTCTCCTTCACTCATACATTTAGTGCAATAAATATTTAAGTGATTCAACTGTACTAAACAGTGTGCCAGATATAATCTGGATATCCAACACAACATTTTCCCTTGCATTTTACTTTCAAAATGTCTTGATTCACCACTTTCCATGGACTTTGCTATGTATCTTATTAACAGCCTATATGCATGGAATTTATCTTCTGAGCACCCTTGGGTATTAGATGTATTTTAAATCTTGACTTCCTATAACACCTTTGGAGTTTTTAGTTTGACTTATAAGAAAAACATTCTAGAGGTTATTTCTTTAACCCCGAGATACTGTGTATTCAGTAAGAATGAGGTGAGAATAGGATAAGAGTCAAGAGCCAAGATAATTGAAAATATTAAACTTAAAGTTTTCTTTTCAGATGCTGAAAAATATTTTAATACCATTTTAAATACATTTTTAAATACAATAAAATTTGTTTCCTTAATATTTCTGATTTTCAACCATAATTACTGAAATATATCCTATTACTTAGTTAAACAAACCAGACAAGTTTTCATGTTTAGTTAGAAGAATAAGTCACTCTTACATTCCTGTGATTATCATTTGATGGCTACGATTTTTATATGTGTGTTTCTCACTTTTGTTTTCTAATCTGAATAGTGGGATAATAGTAAATGATGTCTGTCCATCTTGCTGATAAAGTTACTGACTCATCAAAAGCAAAATCACAATGTAGGGGATGCTGGGAGGCCAGTGTATATATTCCAGATAAATCAACTTTTTTCTCAAATTTATAACTAATTATACCAATCATCCTAGAAAAAAAATAAAACTTACAAGCAAGCATGGAATGAATGCAAATAGAACTGGTAGTTACATATCTTAATTTAGCATTTTATTTTTTCCAATTAAGAATTGTGCCAGTGTACTAGTTAGCTTTAACAGCAGAGCCTAGAGTCACCTGAGAATGAGTCTCAATTTGGGAATTTCCCACACCAGACTGATGTGTGGCCATGTCTGTGGAGATCTGTCTTGTTATTTCATGTGGGAGGGCTCAGCCCACTATGAATAGCACCATTCCCTGGACAGGTGTTTAAGAAAGCCAGCTGACAGTCCTGAAGAGACCTGATAAGCTAGGGTCAGATGGAAGGAAAGGAGGATATCCTCTATCAGTGGACTTAGAGAGGGGCAGGGAGGAGATGAGAGAGAGAGGGTGGGATTGGGAAGGAATATGGGCGGGGGCTAAAGCTGGGATACAAAGTTAATAAACTGTAACTAATATAAAAAATAAAAAAATTAATTACAAACAAGAAAGCCAGCTGAATATAAGCCAGTATGTGAATGAGGCAGCAAGCAATAATTCCTCATAGTCCGCCTCAGTGTGGATTCTGAGCTGGAATTATAAGCTAAATAAACTCTTTCTTTGAGTTCCTTTTAGTCTTGGTGTTTGTCAATGTAACAGAAAGGAAACTAGAACAGCCAGTGCTATTAAGTCCATTATATAATACTCACAAATTTGGAAATTTAATTTTTCCAATTTTATATGTTTAGGAATATGAAGGGAAATTTTTCTGCCATGAGCAAGTACTCAAAACCAACATACAGTCCAGAAATATCATTATTTTCTTGACTTTCTTTCTGTTGGCTAATCTTTATTCTGAGGTATATGTACTCCCGGGCAATTAGAACATCCTAGGGAAGATTGAAGATCTGACTTCTTTTCTTGAATCTTGTCCTTTGTCTCTTTGACTTCATTTCATATCTTTATAACCAATGATAGAAATTGGGGATAAATATGATTTGTTAACCAAATGAATCAACCCTTCTACTTTAGTAGTAGTTTAGTGCTTTACCAGGAATGCTATTTTTAATGTTCTATTTGAATTCATGTTTAGAATGTTCCATTTCAAGTTCTTCATATGTTAATTACACAGATGTCATAATCAAGTATTGTATCATGAGTATCAAATTAACGCAATGCAACCCACAAATATGTACAAATGTTGTGTCAATTTTTAAAATCCCCTATTTATATGAAAGAAATATTATACATCGACTGAAATGACAATAAGGAATTTTGGACCCACTAATTAAAACATACAGAAATTAAGATAAGCTTCTTCATATACACTTGTGTATATTTGAAAGTTGTCTAGGGTGATTTTGAGAAAATACTGAGATGTTGCTTCCATGTGTTAGCTTGCATTCTTTTGTTCTTGTTTCTTGAATTTTCTATCTCATTATTTATTATATGTTATCTCTGTTCTTTGGAGACACATGAAATTATTTTTATAAAGGGAAGAAATGGAAAATTTTATTTAAAATGTTCTTCATGGATTTCCTTTGTCAAGCAGTCCCAGCATATAGTGTTGGTTACCAACAACCCCTGGATCAAGCACTGTTAGAGCCAATTCCATCTTTGTACAAATATGATATTTTAAAAAATTAAAATAAGTCAAATTGACATATTTTGAACTGTTAAATATTCCATTGATTTACAGTTTCTTTTGGTTAGTGCCATTATTGACAATCACATGGGATCATATAAGGCTTGATGGACATATGTTTGTGACTGATTTGCATTTGAACTTCTCCAGACCATCATATTTTCTCAATTATCACATTAAAATAATTATAATTAACTTTTATCAAGCACATATATTTTTCTAGGCTCTAAGCTAAATTTTCATGAAAATTACAGGAAAAATTTTAAAGGAGACAAAATAAGTTAGAGACTCTACGTAGTTTAAAATGAGGCCCTGCGCAGGTTGGTCACTGTTTATTTTCATGGCTTTGGTATCCTTGACTTATTCAATGTAGTGAAAAATCCAATACTTTTAGGCAGTTGGTCCAACTTTGATTTTTAGGCATTTTGATTTATAAATTGAATTCTATATAACCTTTTACAGGATTCCCAGCTCCATTATCATGTTATTACTTCTATAATGTGTTTTGAGCACTGCCAATGTGTTCAGAATTGAAAAGCATATTAAAGTGGGCCTATTCCCACAATGGTTTAAAACATTTTAGCTGAACTTTTTATTTTTCCACCTTCGCACATTCTGAAAACGCTGCTGTATATTATTTCCCTCCCAAATAGATAAAAGTTCCTTTCAAAGCAAGTGTTATATGAGAGCTCTCATTTGCTAGTGTGGATAGACTTCAGAGGATTCTTGACAGCCGTTAGGTAGCGTAGGATCACAGCAACCATTGCACAGTCATGGCTTTCAAAATGTTGGAGCCTCATTTTAAAACATGATCTTCAAAGGGTCCTTCCTTAATGGGAAGGACCCATGCTTGCTCACAGACGTCTACATTTTCTTGGTGGTCTAAGTCATGTGTCTGCCTGAATGCAGCCCGATTTTCTCAAAGTCAAAGCGCCAGCAGCCAGCATGAACATCTCTGTCTTCCTCTCACAAGTTTGTTTATCATTGCTGCTATGCGCTAAGTTGCTTGTTTCCCAAGGAAGCATCCAGAAGTCACTTCAAGAAGATGATCTTTTTGTTTTTAGCTCATCAAACCACTGAAACTTTATCCTGCTCATAGGACTGCAAGACTATGCCTGAGATTCTGAAGACATAATAATCAATTCATGATATCCAGGACTTAGTTATAATTTACATGTCATTCACTTAACTAAGAGGCACAAGACTTTATACCAATTTGTAGTTTCCTTTTGTCATATCAGACTTGTCAAATCTGGGGAAGCTAACACTTAGGTTTCACCTAGAACCATTTAACTTGATTTTGAAAAACTAGTATTTTGAAATTGACTACGGCACCCATCTGTCTCATTTTTACTCTTCTAGGAGCCAATAAGTTTAGATGCAGGTTTTTAGTCTATCAAATTGTAGATGCAAGAAAAAAATAAAACAGAACAGTTTCTAGCATCATTTAGTAACTTAAAAATTTGGCTGATAATGTTTGTTTTTCTTGAGGGAAGATTAAATACAAAGAAGAACTTTATCATTTTCATTGTCTGTAATAAACCACTGAGCCATGCTTGACCTTTGTATAGTAATTAGTTGAAATAGTAAAAAGCACTTTCCAGCCTTGAATTGTTATACTTGGGGTGAATGGTAGAGTAATACCTGTGATTAATGAAAATGATCCTGGTAATTATGGTACACCATTTGTTCACACCCTGATGCTAAAATGATCCTTAAAATCTCAATGCTGCCTTTACACATAAACATTCATCACATACTCAGCCTTGTCAGATATCTATAGATGAAGGATGTTTTAGGGGAGTTGTTGAAATTTTAGAGAACTATTGAAGCGTAGTTAAGTAATTTGAGAAGTAATGATGAGCTGAAAATATAAAGTTTAATCAGTCTTCAAACTGATTAAATTGATCGTTGGAAGGAAATTTGCTTAGTATTAAAAATATTATTATTATTATTATTTTAATTTATTTATTTTTATCTCAGTCACAGGGTAGGTACTTTGAATCCCAGGCATAGCCCCCTCCCCCATTCCCTCCTACCCTCCCACTCCCTCCCTCATCTCCTTCTTCCCCGCCCCCTCCAAGTCCACCAA